>CAWUFW010000113.1:5680000-6129558 GCA_963921515.1 Calotriton arnoldi | reverse complement strand
TGAGGCCTGCTAACCAGGATCTCAGTGCCAGTGTCCTGACTCTAAAATGTTTGTTTTAATTGGCTTATACCCAATTAGCATAAGCTAACTTACCTTTACGTCCCTAGTATTTGATACCCAGGGCATGTAAGTTAAAATATCACCCCAGGGATTGCAGCACTGGATTAGCACCAAGACGCCTCCGGGCATTTGTTCGCACTCAATAAATCTTCTCATTCATTCATGTGACACAGGTAAAACAAGTCTCCCAGCCTGCCATTGCAGACTGGTAGAGCAGTTTCAAACAGGTAGCCCAGATTTGCCATTTAAAGCAATGGCGAAACGAAGGCCTCCCCTGCAATATGTGTACGTCACCCTTAAGGCACGGTGCGGCATATTTCACATGCTCTGACAGTAAAAACGCGAAACTGTGTAAATATTTGGTCGCCCCATTGATGAGTGCAGGGTTACACCCTGACCCCTCAGCTGTGCTAACTTCTGAACGGTGCGACCAAAGTTGATACTTTCCAAGGTATCAAACAACTCGTTAGACTAAGCCCGACTGTATTCTCTAGTCGAAATTAATGGAACAGGTTGTTGTGTGCAACTTTTACAAAGTTGCCACTTTGTTACCTTTACTCGTCAGTGCTCTGAACAACAAAGAGCCTGTCCCCGAGACAGCTATCTGCCCTCCTTGGAAGATGTGGCAAGGACTCCCAGGAAAGGAGACAATGAACGCCTGCATTGGAGAGAGGTGTTTCCTCCCTCCTGCAGGAAGCTACACCGGTGTTAGCCCAAAAGACGCGCTTTATAGGAGAAGCCTCTTATGAAGGGCAAATGGGAAACACTTGGAAGAGGAGCTGTTCTATTGTCTAGGTAGACAGGCTGGCAGTAGGGAGTGGGAAACCAGTTGCCAACTTTGTTTTCCAGGGGCCTGTAGCCCCCTTGGTAGCCACACCTCTGGGTTGGGCTAGGGAGGTCTGGACACCAAGAGAAGGTTTCTGCCATGTTGGAAGTGGGTACAATGGTTTATCTTGGAATAGCAAGATGCCACACTTCCCACAGGGGTGTGGAATTTAATAAAATATCTACTTGTCCAGGGGGCAGGTTGCTTCATAAATCTACTTGTCCTGTAACAAAATCCACATGTCCCTTTTGTGCCATGTAATGCTGTTGTATTCCTCTTAGGGTGTCCGTATATAGGTTTTCCTGTATCATGTCCTTATATAGGCACACTTCGCCGTGCCCTTCTATAGGCATAGAATCCCAGTCCTTATTTAGGCATTAAACCGTGCACTCCAAATACAGGCATGGTCTCCGACATCCGTCCACCCTAACGTCACAACAAGTTCTTGAAGAACAGACCCTTAGGCTTCGGGAGTTTCCCTAGCACAGAACTATTGATTTCTTCAAGGACTCATCTATTATGCATGAACCGTTATACCTTAGGGGTTCATTCATGACGTCTTCCGCTGTCCGATTCACGTCAATGCTAACATTGAGAGGTACCTCTCAGGTATAAATATACCTTCCCTAGCCCTTGTAAACTAGAGGAGACCTCGACTTCAGAGGAGCCCGTATCCCGGCCTGACGCACTGAGAAGACGCTGTCATCCCTGCACGCAGAGAGTCCAGCTTCGAGTGATCTGACTTCCCTTGCGGGGTGTTGGAGTTCGAGTCTGGCAAGAGATTCCTACCTCTCTCATTCTTAAGGTATGGAGCTGACTAGAACCTAGAGGGACTCTTGGCATACTAGGCATACTAGGCGTAACATACTCTTAGTATACCATAGTAAGGAATACTTCACCTACTTCATACCTCTCCCTACACCTAGAGT
Source organism: Calotriton arnoldi (assembly GCA_963921515.1). NCBI lineage: Eukaryota > Metazoa > Chordata > Amphibia > Caudata > Salamandridae > Calotriton > Calotriton arnoldi. The sequence continues at coordinate 6,127,743 of CAWUFW010000113.1, read as the reverse complement.
TAGGTACATTGGGGTAGAACTAGCTTAGAAACGCATCATATGAGTACTCGCATTTTTAGTCTGTGTTATTTATGTAAATGAATATCTACTAAAGATCATGCTAGCGCAGTATTTATTTCTACTGCTTACGCTGTACATTATTTATCTTGCATACTGTCTTGTGATCGTAACAGCACATATTACTTACACGAGAAACAAGACTGTTCAATAAATCTTTATTGAAACGCCCGTCTATTCTTTCTGTGTAACTTTGAGGAAAACTAAGCATGCACGATTGAGCCGAGTGAAACGGTTATCTATTGTTTCCACGACTCTGGGACACGTTCTGATTCTAAAGGGAAACAAAGTGGTCATGTTTTTCGGCTGCCAGAAACTACTCCCTTCTTGTTTGTCAAGGAGTTTCTAGTGGCCTCTGAGCTAGCTGGCACAAGTAATTAAGTTTAATATACTCGATAGGGACATACCGACCTCAGTCCTATGTCAAGTCTATAGGGTATATTATTCCAATGCGCAGAGCCTATTAGGGAAATAGGAGCTACACTACATGGCGCCCAACGGTTTGGTAAGGCGGTAATTTAACGTTAGATACTGAGTAACTCAGCTGTGCTTTTTCTCTCAGAGACCCCTACCCATATACTCCAAAAGACGTCTGGAGTGGGCAGGGTTAAGTATCCACCACGGCTACATAGGGAAACACCCTATATATTAGCTGTTTGGTTTGCTCAACGTTGAAGGATACAGTGTTCCAAAATATTGTGCACCTTATCTTTGTTTCCTTGAAACTTGTTCTACATTTTTCAAAAAACAAATGTCCATACACTGGGGACGATGCCACCGGAAACGGTGGAGCTGCGGCTGATCCAGCCCTAGCAGCAGCTTTTAACATTACAGGTTTAATTGAAACCGAGGAGGGTGTTATAAACATCCCTCCAAACTTAAGAAGAGCCATCACTCTAAAACTCATAAAACACGGCCTACCACCAAGAGGCGGTAGAGCAGTTTTCGTGATAGAGGCACACGAATCCTTTCAGACAGAGGTATTCTATTCATGGGAAATATTTCCTGAATCCAATCCAGTAACACACGTTTCACTTCTACAAAGAAGATGATCCACCAGAGGAATATATTCCTTTCGAGGATATTGAAATTCCACTAACATACCAGGAGCATCAGCTCTGGTTTAAAGGCGCCCTAAAACATCACAGAAACATTACCAGGCTCTGTCCACTAGGTAGACCAGGAGCAACATGGCCGATTCTAGCCGGCTACACACCTCATCCTGACATTGAAGAGATGTCAGACGAAGAATTACTTACTCAACTTACAGAGTTAATAAAAATCTACAGACAATTGGTCCAATATGTCATGCGGACTTTTACAGTCCAACCACCATTAACACTTCCAAATCAAACTCCCCAACAGGGGAATACACTAAAAATTACACCACAGACTCTATACGCAGTCATGGGTAAAATGCCCACAAAACGTGAGCAAATTCCATTCTGGATAGCTCAAAAAATTACTCAAATCGAAGCAGTATTTCCAAATACTAGCCCGTATGAGAAACACAGAATCCTAACAATCAGTTTACCAATGGGGATCACACCACAACTGGAAGACTGTACCACTTGGGGCTCAGTCTTTGCTGCCATCTATACTAAAACACATGGTATTCCATCAATTGCGGTAATACCAGATGTCCTGAAACAAATTCAAAATGAATACGGGGCAGAGCCTGCTCTGAATTTAGGTATGAAATTACTGAAAAACTTCGACCAGGTCTCAACAATAATATTATCTAATATTAAAGGGAGGCAGCATCAGTGGCGATCCGCCAACACTTAAGGGAATTTGATGTTACAGAACATCAAACTGAACTACCCAGAATAATAGAACAATCTTATGCAGAATTAGGCAGAGATAGTTTGGGTGGAAGACCAGTGAAACCAAAACTATCTGAAAGTCCTGAGAAGGACTCTATTAAACAAACTCCTACATAGTCTAAAAAGAAGTGGGAAACTACTAAACAAAATTCAAACGAGAAACGTTCTCAATCCCGAGGTAGGTCTCCTCAAAAGGAGCCCTCTGAAAGGAGGTATAACCTCAGGAATAGGGATAATTTGAGAAAACCTGACAGGTATCAAGGTACTGATACACGTTCCTCTCGTACCTTTCAGATCTCGTCAAGGACTTCGGAAAGAAGAGGACGATCAGAAAATAGAGAAGAACGCGTGAAATCCAAAGAAGATAAACACGCGCCAAAAAATAAAACAAAACCTCAATTCTCCAAAAAGAAAGTAGCAGGTCTAAAGATCAGACATGCCGAGAATACTGAGAACACAACTCAAGAACGGAGAATGGGCTCAGACAATGCTGGACAGTGCAGCACAAGTCACAATAGTTCGCCAGAACCTGAAGGAACTTCTGGAGATAGTGGACTTGAATGAGTACATTACAGTTGAGACTGTAGACACCAGGGTTAGTACTCCACAAAGGTTATATGAAATAACACTCCGAATGGAGGGAGACATACCTAGACAGGTGAAAGCACTCTTTTGGGAAAAACTTTCAAGGGGCTATGACATACTTCTAGCAGAAAAAGACTGGCCACCACAATTTGTCAGGAGTGCCCACATGGCGAGGACATTATTATGCCTGCCTTCTCTAACCATATTCCAATTCATTTAAAATATACTTATGCCAGGAAATGGGCAGTAGCCCAGGCCCCAGCATTATATAAAAATCATGTAGGATGGGATGAGGACTCACCTCACCATAAAATACATCTGAAACATGAACCAACTGCACAAAGGCAGTATCCAATAAAGCAAGAAGCTAAAAAACAGGTCAGGGAGATCTTAGATCAACTTGAATACCAAGGGGTGATTGAAACATGCACCTCCTCAATGAACAATCCTTTGTTTCCTGTCTCCAAACCAGACAACACCTATCGTCTAGTTTTGGATTACAGACACTTAAACATTTGTTGTAAAACATTTGCAGTGCAAAATGCACATAGCACAGCATTAATGAATAACATTGTGCGTAAAAAATATAAAACCACATTGGACATCTCAAATGGTTTCTTTTGTCAAAACATAGCACCTGAAAGCAGGTACTTAACAGCATTCTCCATAATGGGGACCCAGCGTCATTTTTGTCGACTCCCACAAGGGTTCAAGAACAGCCCGGGGTTATTCTCAGCGAGAGTAACAGAGTTACTACAAATTTATGACAATGAGGCATTGTCCTATGTCGATGACATCTATCTGACGGACGATGACCTGGACAAACACTTGAACAGGGTAAGCACCATTATACTGGGCTTCGCCTCTGAGGGCTACAAGTTCAACTTTAAAAAGTCCCGAATTGCCCATCTCAATGTCCTATTTCTAGGATATGAGCTTTCAAGTGAAGGCAAGAGCTTGGCAGCTAACTTTTTAGAAAAGTGTGCGCTGCTCCAACCTCCAAAAACGCAAAAAAACTTACAATCCATCCTGGGTTTCCTAAATTTTGGAAGAACGTACATTCTAAATTACGCAGAAAGGGTTAAACCTCTCTACGCATTAATCAAACCTGATTTTTCAATCAAGAATTGGACACAAGAACACACAGAAATCTTGCGTTCACTACAGGCTAACATGTTAGCAACAAATCACTTACAAACACGCGTAAGTCAACGCAACCTGGTGATCCGAATAATTTCGTGTCAATGCGGATTCACCTACTTAACCTTCAATGAGGGTGAGAAAATACCAATAGCATACAAATCTCATTTGTACACACAAGCGGAAATGCGCTTCACTTCAACAGAAAAATTCTGACAGCAGTTCAAACCGCTGTAGCAAAAGAAAGAGCCCTAGCCCAAGGGAAACGCATTATTGTCGTAACCCCAGTACCGGCTTTAGAAGCGGTAACAAAAGCAAGCATTCCAAATGCTAAAGTATTACATCCAAGATGGATACAGTGGGTTAATTCTCTTGCTGCAACAGATGTTGAATATGTTTTTGCTCCCGATTTAAAAACACAGGCGTTCCTGCAATATGAACAAGAATGTCCTCTGCCCACTGAAATTCTGCCTCTCAATCAGTAGGAATTCATAATTTACACTGACGGATCCGCAAAACCCGCAACAGGGGGTAAGCAAGCTTACAGTGCAGTGTGTGCAATCGTTAAAGGTCGCATGCGAGATGGCATCTTCAGACCTATGGTCACAAAAACTCAATCTCTAGGAGATTGTACAGCTCAGCGAGCTGAACTACAAGCATTCAAACTGGAACTTGAAAGTACAGATCGAGAATTCCCCACACTAATAGTATGCGATTCCTTTTACTGTGTTCAGTCGTATAATGAATATATACAAAACTGGCTTGAAAATGGATTCAGAGATGCGAAAGGTGGCACAATAAAGCATAAAACACTTTGGGAACAAGTAGTTCAGTTGAAAAACGAACTACCAAAGGCTCACGTGATCCACACACTGAGTCATCAACGTGATGGCGTTCACGTTGCAGGGTATTCATTGGCTGACGAAGCCGCAAAGGGGGCTGTTCAGACGGCTTCCGTAGCTGCGATCACTCGTTCAAAAATAGACAGTGAGATAATGTTGGCTGTCAATGCTACAAGCAAAGGCAGTGGTGCAGCGTTACCAAAAACGTTTCCACTCAAGTACTCTTATGTAATTGATGCGAACAACGTTCCTTTTGCTCGAATCCCTGGAGTGGGGGATAGGGTAATTCCAAACATGGTACGTAGAGCTGCTTTGATTTATGAAGCACATTTGGGGGAGGGTCTGTCACATCAAGGGATCTCTAAAACAATATTGACGTTAAAAGAGATGTACTGGTGGCCTGGAATGAATACACAGATTCACATCTTAATGAATGACTGCATAGACTGTAAGGTACAGCGTGAGGCAGAACGCCACCAGACACCATGCTACGAATGTAGCTGCCCAGTACAGACACCACTGTTAGACAGCATTAGACTATCTACGCACATGCGTCCTTCTGGACAAATGCAATCCCACAAATACTGAATTTAGGTTCCTATGGATATGGCCTCAGCGCCGGCTGACGCTCGAACTGTTATAAAAGATTTGCGAGTCTTTATCGGCACATACGCAATAGGCACGCTACATTCTGACCAGGGCCCTGCGTTTAGCTCTCGGGCTTACAAAGAAGCCATGGCCAGTCTGGGCGTTGCATTGCGGTACTCCTCTCCATTCCATCCTGAGGGAAATTCGGTTGTGGAAAGGAAAAACCGGGACATAAAGCAGTCTATAACAGCTAGGGTATTAGGTTCGGGTGATGGGTGGGTCAAACATCTTTATGGGGTCCAACGCTCATTAAATAACTTGCCAAGAAGTTCTCTAGGGGGGGGTCACTCCATATGAGGTCCTATTTGGGACAAGAATGTGGGTACCAGACCTCGATCACGTAGGCACAGTGGTGGCAAATAAACCGTTTGATATCCAAGATCGTTTGGCTGTTTTACAGGAACTCAATGAACTAAGATCGAAACAAAGCAACGTATTCCTGCAGCCAACCACCACTGGGGAAAAACCGGCGGTCCCAGCAAGGCCTGTCTGGATTCCAAAAGTTGGGGATCTAGTCAGAGAAAAGATTGCGGACAAGAAGGAATTTGGACCTTCTTACAGACAACCAGTACCTGTCCTAGCAGTTCAAGGAACAAGAACAGTACTTCTGCCGTCCCTTGCTGGAAAAAAGGAGAAAAGATTTGTGTCCATCGACCTCATCAAACCACAGTATGTGGCCAATACTAAATAGTAGGCCTCGTGGACTCCGACCTAGTAGCAGACACACTCCTCTCGCTACTATCCAAGAGGTTCAGACTGAAAGACTGATAACCATCGAGACTTCAGCAGTAACAGATGAAGGACTAAGCAACAATGCAATGGAACTCATCCCTCTTGAAAATCAATTAACAGTTTGTCCAAATACACCTGTCTACACCAATGTAGCAAGTGATCAACTGGTTCCAGCGATTTCTACAAATCCTGATGCAATTTCAACAATTGACAGAACTGCTTCTGGCTATTTCATTAACTTTGATACGTTCTCAGAAGATCCGAGTGAACCTGAAACGACGCCAGCATCATTAACATTCAAGCAGCAAGTACAAGACTTTCTTCACTTTCTGAAAAAAACTTATCTGGTTTCACCATGGATTGAACTCTGGATTATTTCTGGAATATTTGTTTTCCTGCTTTGGCAAGCTTTGGTTATGACTATGAGCGTGCTTATAAATGGCAGATACATCCATGTGAACACTGAAAGAAAAGATGTGAACTTACTTTTGAAACCTCATAAATCTTCCCATCATGAAGCAAGAGACTTGTCAACAGTGAACATCACAGCCGTTCCTATACAGGATGGTATAGTGTGGGACAAAACAGATTTTGATATATTCGGTCCAACGGAACAATTGAACATTCCACATTTGTTTAAAATTTCACTAAGTGATCTCATTTCGTCTAGTACCTATTCTGATGATTGGGACTTTGAGACTGTTAACGACATAATGATTGGCCTAGAGAAATCTGCTGCATTTTCTAAAAGTGAATATTTAGAGGGTTCATCAGACTATGAACAGCTGTATTGCTATAACCACTATGGTCATCATTATTTGCATAAATCTGCATACCCTAGAAATGTGTTTGTTTAACCAATGGGAGCATTGTCCTACACCACCAAAAGGTAGTTCAAAAACATTTGTTAATAAGTTTCCATATTTTTCAGGTTACAATACATCTGATCCAGAAACGTTTTACTATAAAAATGTAAACAAAACAGGACTGAAAATTCTGTTAACAAATATAAAACAGATTTATTCTGCAGCATTTATTGCCCAACTGTCTAGACAGGGTTTCGACTTTTGGAAAGACACAATAGACACAAAAACTGTCTGGGGTACTAAAGAATGGCAAGTGCAGGGGATAGAAGCTTTATTTAGAGCCTGCATCATCCCTGAACAAATAATGTTTTTGAATGAAACTGTCCAACAAACATCTTGTCTTGGACTAGCCAAGATCAAAGAGATGAAAACACCTTCTGTACCAACACCTGCAAGTGATAACAATACACAGGCAGCGGTTACAGTTGACAAAATACTACAACTCAACAGATCTAATCCTGATTGGAGAAAATGGTTGATCTGGCCCACAGACACGAACAACTGTCAGGAAAGATTCCTGAATAAAACTCAGGGCTTTACTATTCATAGGCCAGACCCAAGATACGTCCAAAGACAGCATCCGGGGGTAGTAACAACATACAGTGTAGGTAAATTATGCCTCGATTGGCTGCAGAAATCTACACTACAGGATGTGAAACAACACTTATCCTTACTTAAAGAAGACGCAGACCGTAGGGAATTCTTGCTTGGACCAAGAAAACCGCGTCAAAAACGTTTCATATATGCCGGCATTTATGCTGCCTATAATGAAGCATGGAAAGTGTCACAGATGGAGGCTGCAGAACGAATACGTGATCTTGATCGTATTAATTTAGAGAAAACTCTCTCTGTGGTCGACAATGGGTTAACAACTTTGTCCTCCAGAATATATTCACTGGACGGCATTGTATCCTCTGCTATCGACATACTGGAACAAGATTTGGCGATGCTACAACAATGCCAATCTCAATTACGTTCTATTGTGTTATTAAGCTGGATGCTGCAATCTTTGCGAGCGGGCTATGTGCCGTGGCGTTTTATCAACACGTCAATTCTGTTTGCAGAATACAATCTAACTGATAAACAGATCGAACTGCCACAAAGAGGAGCAAAGTATACAGTGCTGGGCATTGAAAAACTGGAAAAGTTACCATTCACAGTGGCAGAAAAACCAGCTACAGAATGGCTTATTCATGGCAAAATCACACTACCTGTGACTACTTTTCAGTTTCAGTATTGCCTCAAACAAATGCAAGCAGGCAAATATGAAAGGTTGGGTAAGGAATACATTAAGACATCTTGGAATTTACCATACACATATAGATGTTGGAGTGGGGATCGTGAAGTGTTTCTGAGCGGTACACACTGTAAAAATGCACTGAGCGGTTCACTAATATGTCGGGACATTTCTTTACACGGGGCTTGTAATGGTTCTGTGGCAAATTTGTCTTGCCACCAGCAGGGTACACCAGCTGCTGTGATTAATCCAATGTTTGGACAACTTTCTAATGGGAGTTACCTCATGTTGAATGATCAGAGTTGCTGTGGCATGTTGCCAGGCATCCCATATCTAGTAACGGTGAACTCCAGGGTCACTTGCTGTATGCAAGTATTGTTTGCCCCAATAGACAGTCTGGGAGTCGCCTTTGTGGCCTTCGCTGAACGTCTCTTTTATAAGATTTGATACTTTAAGCAGAATGAAAGCCATGCTTTTACAACAAACGGTGCCTTTGACCTCGGCCAAAGAAACCTATGATCTACAAATCGCAAGGACTTCGGCTGAGATACAGACTTTAATACGTACAAACTGCCCTATACATTTCGTGGAAATGGTAGGACGTATCTTTAACATGTCTGATACTAGCGGGATTGTACATGTATTTAAGAGCATCTGTTCCGGTCTGTTAGCACCTTTCCAGGCAATACTCGGAATAATCCCAAACTTTGCACATTCGGTATTTGGTGGCATACCATTAATTCTAGCACTCGTTTCCGGAATTCTATTTCTCTTCCTGCTATTACGCTATGGCCAGCCTATTCGCAGACATCACTCCAAGCGAAGTGGAGAAAGCTCTCCTTGAACGAAAGTGCCGTGAGCGAATAGTACAGCTTTTGGGCATGAATCGTCTACGGGAACTTAATACCACGTGGTTCCTGTCGTTCAGACCAATCTGGCAAGATTGCATCTTACCTGTTCTACGATGCCTGCTATGCAGTGAAGAATGCGTGTTGGACACCTGTCTAACATTTCCATCAGCTACGCCAACGGATATCGATACTCTGCTAGACCCGATAACGGCCCATGCTCTGTGTTGTCCCCAGAGGCTACCAATCCTGATGATGGCATTCATTGAGATCTCACAGACGCTTCCGGCTGCTGCTGAGGTACGAGAAAGATCTACAGGCACACAGGTAACAACGGACGCGAACATTGCTGCGGCATCCTATGCTGAAAGCGGTGCTTCACATCTCTGTGCAATTAATCTACTACACGAGGTGTTCCGAATGTCACCAACTATGGTGGACGATATTTTGTCTACAGAAATAGATGATCTCATGTTTACACCAGACCGTACACTGACTCTGATTCAGCCCACAGTGTTCCAGAGATGCAATAACAATTTGGCCTTCATATTTCAAAAACTTGGAACTCTTCCCATATTGAACTTTTTTCCGTTTTTCAAATTAAATGGCAAATCAATCTGCTTGAAGTAGAACTATTCTTATAGTACGGACTTCGCGGTACTTCCTCAGACACTTAGTCATCTTATTTGTCTAAAAAGTTCATTAATTTCCATGACATGAAATGACTTTGATTTTGAACAAACTTATCGATCATTTTTTTGTCACATGTAAATATTACTGCTTATTTCATTCAAATTGCATTTTTTATTTTCAAATACATGCCTGAAATGAAAAGCAATGCTAAAAATGTACAGTACTTTTTGCATTCTAATAGGTTTTTTAAATGCTTTTAAGAAATATTTTTAGCAATATGCGGTACTCCATTTTTATGTTTAGCATTTTAAATGTTTAGCATTTATATTATTATCGTACACACGAAAGTGGGAGTGGGTGTTGTATTCCTCTTAGGGTGCCCGTATATAGGTTTTCCTGTATCATGTCCTTATATAGGCACAATTCGCCCTGCCCGTTTATAGGCATAGAATCCCAGTCCTTATTTAGGCATTAAACCGTGCACTCCAAATACAGGCATGGTCTCCGACATCCGTCCACCCTAACGTCACAACAAGTTCTTGAAGAACAGACCCTTAGGCTTCGGGAGTTTCCCTAGCACAGGACTATTGATTTCTTCAAGGACTCATCTATTATGCATGAACCGTTATACCTTAGGGGTTCATTCATGACGTCTTCCGCTGTCCGATTCACGTCAATGCTAACATTGTGAGGTACCTCTCAGGTATAAATATACCTTCCCTAGCCCTTGTAAACTAGAGGAGACCTCGACTTCAGAGGAGCCTGTATCCCGGCCTGACGCACTGAGAAGACGCTGTCATCCCTGCACGCAGAGAGTCAAGCTTCCAGTGATCTGACTTCCCTTGCGGGGTGGTGGAGTGCGAGTCTGGCAAGAGATTCCTACCTCTCTCATTCTTAAGGTATGGAGCTGACTAGAACCTAGAGGGACTCTTGGCATACTGGGCATACTAGGCGTAACATACTCTTAGTATACCATAGTAAGGAATACTTCACCTACTTCATACCTCTCCCTACACCTAGGTTAGGTACATTGGGGTAGAACTAGCTTAGAAACGCATCATATGAGTACTCGCATTTTTAGTCTGTTATTTATGTAAATGAATATCTACTAAAGATCATGCTAGCGCAGTATTATTTATTTCTACTGCTTACGCTGTACATTATTTATCTTGCATACTGTCTTGTGATCGTAACAGCACATATTACTTACACGAGAAACAAGACTGTTCAATAAATCTTTTATTGAAACGCCCGTCTATTATTTCTGTGTAACTTTGAGGAAAACAAAGCATGCACGATTGAGCTGAGTGAAACGGTTATCTATTGTTTCCACGACTCTGGGACACGTTCTGATTCTAAAGGGAAACAAAGTGGTCATGTTTTTCGGCTGCCAGAAACTACTCCCTTCTTGTTTGTCAAGGAGTTTCTAGTGGCCTCTGAGCTAGCTGGCAGAAGTAATTAGGTTTAATATACTCGATAGGGACATACCGACCTCAGTCCTATGTCAAGTCTATAGGGTATATTATTCCAATGCGCAGAGCCTATTAGGGAAATAGGAGCTACACTACAATGCGGCCACAAATTATGGCAGCAATTTCATTATATAGGAGCTCTAATATAGCCTCTCTGATTATGCCAGGGCTCATACCATAGTAGGGTTTGAAAACTAGCAATTTCCTTATTTTGCCCTGTTTCCGCAGATCTACAATACTGGGGCTGACAGTAGTGGTAAGCAATAATTGCAGGGTTGGAATGCCCTTTTGAGTCTATGCAAACCTACTAACTTGCATGTTTTAAGGGTTTTCACCAACTCTTCTCTAATCTTTCCCGATACTGAGAAAGGTTAGAAATGTACTCCTGAAAATGGCAGACATAAAACTTATTCCAGGGCTGGGGAAAAAAGTAGTTGGAGGGAAAGTTAACTTGCAAACACTCAAGAGATTTTCGCATGAGCAAATCTACACATGCATATTTGTTCATGCTTAACTGCAGTTGACAAATATTTTCTAGGAGTTCTATTTCTTGGCCGACATCTGTAAATTCTTGTGATTTACTTAAGCTCTAAACCTGCACTTAATGCAAGGACATATACTTTGGGTGCACTTTTGAGACTTTCTTTAATAATTGGGCCTCTAATTAGGTGTGGCGTTAACCATGACCTTTTGTGTTTATTAAAATTCTCTCTCTCTCCCTCCCTCTCCCCCTCCCTCTCCCCCCCCCCTCTCTCTCTCTCTCTCCCCCTCCCCCTCTCTCCCCCTCTCCTGGCTTCACTGTGAGTGACAGTATTGTGCTCTTTCACAAGGAGCATATGGGCACACAAAGTAGTTTTGTTCAGTGCCAGGAACTACTGTGGCAATGTGTGCTTTTTGAGACCAAAAGCAATTTTTGCTTTTGCCAATGTTTGTTACAATCGTGTGGGCCCAGCAGCTCCGACACCAATAGGGTTTTACAACAAGCATTTGCAGTGCAATAGGTCTCTCATTTGCGGGAGTTGAAACTAATGGCATTGTAAATGACAATGCCTTTTATTTATCTGTTTTGATAATTAACACAAATAAAAGGCATTGTCATTTACAATGCCAATAGCTCAAACTCTTGTAAATTCAAGACCTATTTCACTACAAAAAAGCGGCCCCCATTGTTCCGGGCTGCTTGTAAAGTGAAAGCGCGCATTGCGCGCTGAATGTTGCAGGAAATCATGTCGTGCCTGCAGTAGGAGAAACTCGTTAAAGAAAATAGTGCTTACAGACTAAATAAGACATAACATGTAACAACTGAAGTAAAAGGGCCAGTCCTTATGGGAGGTTACAAATGAAGAATAGGCGGTAGTAAGGAGGGACTAACTAGCCTATTAACGAATCAGAAGCCAGTATGTACAATGACACAAGCCAATGAAAAATATGGGCGGAGCTTCAAGTCCATACTCTAATACAGCATGCCTCGCAGAGTAGCGCATGCGATACCCAGGCTCGACCTAAAAACGTCCCACACACTGATCTGTCAGACCAGCCCATCAGGCACTGCCTGATTGCACTATATACCCCCAGTCCGACTCTGATTGCAGCCCATAATCTTTTCAGCCTAAAGTATTTAGACTTCCAAGAAGAAAAAAAATGAGCTCTAGATTTTTAAGGCGTAGAATGTAAAACATCCTGTGGAAAATGTGAATGGAAACCCTGCAGCAGAAGAGCCCTCGGCAGGTATTTTATTTTCCACCTGCCAGTGCGTAAGCTGCTTGTTTCTGTACTTGGGTTATCATGGCGGGGAACAAAATGCGTTTGTTTTTCTGGCTTTTGTACCACAGGCCCACTCCTCTGTCCTCAGATTGTCTCTAATGTATGTAAAAGCATTGTGGTCACATAGGTTTCCCTCACAAGTCATGCATAATTCAAGCAATAGCTGCAAAACACAAGCGTAGGATCTGTAGTTCGCTGTGAGGGGCACTTCTAAGTGAATATAAGGACTTTGGTAATCATGGTTTGTTTAAGAGTAATTGTTTTTTGCGGCACTCGCGTGGATAAACAAAGCAAAGTACACCTTCCATAAAAAATGCTCACAAGTTACTAGCGTGACCTAATAGTAATCACGCAATGCACGTACAAACACCATGATTGGGAGCTACCATAGTGACAAGGTTTTAAACTACTGCAAGAAAAAGAAAGGAATGCACTTGCACCAAAAATCCTAAAAAAACTACTGCCGTGAACTAACGCACATGTGACCAAACTATGCGAGTTCATTGGCGCAGGAAAAGCAGGACACTGCGGCCTAAGCAACGCCAATAATTAGCAATGGATACAGAGGGACTTGGCTGTCAACTATGTGGTTGATGTTTTGGTATCGGTGAAAAGAAACGGGATTTATAACCGAGTGAATGGATATCTCAATAGATTCAATTCCATGTCATTAAGGATACAATGCTTCAGTTCTGGGATTTCCTCTTGCAAACCATGTTATCTGCTTTGTTGTGTCCAGTTGCTTTCATTAGGAGTGGCTAAAACTACAGCTACCAGAATGCATTAGGCTGTTAAATAAAAGACACTGACTACAGGCATTGTTATAGCGTAATATGGTAGCTGTAGTAAACATGGTTGCTCTCTAAGCCATCAGCATTGTCTCGAATAGAAATCCCTTCTGCCTAGTGCATGTCAACAGGGACTGGAAATCCTATTTGTGTCAGGCGCTCGAGAACCCGTCTCATAGCGACAGGAACAGACCTATCCCCTCATGTGATCTCCCAGAGTCGCCAACCTCACCCTTTACACACTGGTCGGAACGTGAATATTAGGCTTTGGTATAGTTAAATTAAATGAGGAAGTGAGCGCCGTGGTTCGCCACACATGGCTTCCCTGATGAGCTAACTTGAGGAAGTCTTAGGAGCCTAGTGCCAAGAAGTATTCATTAACTCCCTTCGCTCGAAATAGTCACGGTTTGGCTAGTGCGTGTGGATGTTTTGCAGCATTGGTGTACCCGCTTTTGAAGCGGTCCCCATTGTCCGGGGCTGCTTGAAAAGAGAAAGCGTGCATGGCGTGCTGAGTGCAAGCAAAGCACGTCCTGCCCTCTAGTAAGAGGAACTCGATAAAGAAAATAGTGCTTACAAGACTAGATAACACGTACCGTGTAACAACCGAAGTAAAAGGGCCAGTCGCCATGGGAGGTTACAAATGAAGACAAGGTGGTACTAAGGAGGGACTAACAAGCCTATTTACGAATTAGAAGCCAGCATTTACGAAGAACAATGACACAAGCCAATGAAAAATATGGGCGGAGAGTGGGTGGGGCTTCTATTCTATACTCCAGTACAGCAAGTCTCGCAGGTCAGCGCATGAGCGCTGACTCTAGGCTCGACCTAAAAACCACGCACAAATAAGACACATTGGCAAAACCAAAAGGCTGACCACCAATTTCAGACCCACTGGCTTTGCCAGTGCTTGTTTATTTTTGTTTCCCATAATCTTATTGACTGGTTACACTGATTTTCCATTATGAATATTTTTGGGAGCTACTAGCATACATCAACACATTTTACTAAATGATGCTGCAAAGAAATGGTACCTGAAATTTTACATTTGTTTAGCTAAATGATTTTTTTCCTGCTTGCAATCTTTTGTGAACATTTTAATTTGTATGCAAAGAATCATCAATCTTGCTTTCAAGCTTCTGCAAATATTTGCATCTAATCAGAGACCATTCTGGGAGTGTTATACCTAGTCTCATATTTCAAAACTTTGAAAACATGTACACATTTCTATACTTTACCCACTGTCAGTAGTGGAGTCCGAGCTTACACTGTTTACTTAGAGCACTTACCCTATAATAAAGGCTTTCTATTAATAAACCATAAATACAAGCTTGAACAGCATAATTGCATGGACTGAAATATTACCTTAACTGCAGACAATGTCCTTGCCTGATCCATAATGTGGTACTGTAAACTCGCAGCCAAAAGGTTTGTGCTGTAGGGGGTTGGGCCTACTTGTCCCAAGGACAAAATACACATGAAAACGTGTTGCCCTTGACTCCAAACAATATGTCCTGAGCGTCAGGCTATAGGAATTCCACGTCCCTGCTTCCCAGGAAGAGATCAGCCGGAGAGAGGGAGGGAAGCTGGTAGCCCATTGACTACCACACGCATTCTACCCTGAGGGCATTTTGTGAGCATTAAAGGGCATTCCTGGCACCCCGAACTCAGCGCTTGACTGGATTGGAAGAACCAAAGGAGCACTTCGCTGCTGCCATGAGGAACCTGCACTTGCTGGCTAGCAAAAGAGAAGGGATTGCGCCTGCTGTGTCCTGCTAGGGGAGATGTTACTCCGGAGCCCAGCCGAAGCAAGAGACTCCAAGGGTCAGTTGGCTGACCTCCTGTTCGCAGCACAGGGCCACAACAGCTGAAGAAGTCTGCTGGGTCAAGTTGGTAGCCCAAATCTTCAGATTGCCACCTCTCGTCGCCATGCAGCACCGCTCAAAGTTGCACCTGAGTCTGCTAGACCCAGGAGAGATGTTCGAGTGCAACTTGGTCGTCCAGAAGGCAAGTTATTGTCCATGGAAGGATTTGGCTGGGACCGCAATACCGGGCAACTGATAGCCTAGTGGCAACTGAAATTCTAACAGGAACGAGTGGATTTCGAGGGACGTTGACTCCTATGGCCAGGATCCTCTCACCAATTGTGTGGGCCGTGGAGTAGCCTCAGGAAGACCCTTTGACCGCGTCAACAGCATCACGGAGCTTCTTCAACATCCTGTATCCATTGCATCAGGGCCACTTCCATATGAACTTATTGTAAGGGAATAAAAGTGTCTGGAACTTCCAGCTGGACCCCCGACTGCCTCCCTGTCGGAGTTGGTCACTCAAAGTAACCGCATTGATACCTACCCAAGTTTTCTTGAAAATAGTTTGGAAGTGTCAAATTTGTTGAAACTGCCAGTGCTTGTTCAAGGTTGTTAAAAAGTGCATATTTACTACACCTTCTAATTGTTATATCTCCAGACCCTCCTGTGGATCTTTTTCTTTGTGGTATCTAAAAATACAGTCTATATTTATAAATTGCTGTCGGATTTCTTAAGTTTCTCTTTGATGTCTTCAAATGTTTTTCTCCTGTTTAAATGCTTTACACTTGTTCCTTCGCTGCTCAGAGCCACAGCTCCACAAGGTTGAGGTAGAGGGTTTAACAAACTGAATGCTTCTAAAGGGGTTGGTGACTGTATTACATGGAGGTCTCACCCCATTTCCTCAAATTCCTGCATCCTGGTGGTGAAACACACCAGATGGTGTATGTGGGCTCTGCTATGGGATCTGAAGTCCCAGTGGATGCAACATCAGGGGAATCTCTACGGCTGGGTCCAGATTTCAGAATATACTGCAAGAGATTGCAGTGGTGGCTATTGAACCACAATCTTGTAATTGTCAGACCTATCTCCCTTCTCCTCCCAGAGTTGGTAGAGGGGATCGATGCATCACTTTTGGGGTGGGGTGGCCACCTGGGAGAGGTGGAGATCAGAAGACTCTGGTCGCCAACTGAAATCCGCCTCCACATCAACTTGTTGGAGTTGTAAGCCATCTGCTTGGTGTTGAAAGTCTTCCTGCCATCCATCAAAGGGAGGCTGGCTCAGGTGTTCACAAGGGTGAGGTTTTGAACCCTGTACCCAGGAGGCTTTGTGCCTCTGGAAATGGCTGGAACGTCGGGACCTCTTCCTGGTCGTATAGCACCTGGTTGGATCTCTGAACGCCAGGGCAGACTAACTCCGCCGCTGACACCTTGCGAACCACGAATGGCATTCAACACCTGGAGGTCCAAGAATGGGGATACTCTTGGCTCTATCAGTACTTTTGTGTGTTGGAGTTTGCAAAGCGTCTCTCGCTAGGAGATGCGCTCCGCATGGAGTGGCACGCAAGACTCCTATATCCCTTTCCTCTGATACCACTCCTGCCCCAGGTCCTCTAGAAGATCCGGACCAACCAGGCCCAAGTCATCCTAGTGGCTCTGGTCTGGGCATGGAGACATTGGTTTTTAGAGCTCCTGGGCCTGAGCATCTGTCCTCCGATCAGGCTGCTCCTTTGGGAGGATCTCCTGTTGCAGCAGCAGAGTTGGGGCCTATCCCCCAACCTGCACACACTCCATCTTCATACGTGGAGATTGAGTGGTGACAGCTTTTGAGCACTTTTGACCTTGTTCCTGAGGTTTTAAATGCTATTCTGGCAGCCAGGCGTCCCTCAACAAAGTCTGTGTATGCCTGCTGTTGGGACAGATTTGTGGCTTGGTGTTCAGAGAAGCGCACTGACCAACTTCATGACCATCTGTCTGGGGTGTCACTCTTTGTGAACTTGACCTGACCGGTCCTAGTGCTGGGCACTGTTAAGTTATTTGGCGGTGCTATCTGTTTCTGTGAACTTGTCAGATTAGTCTCCTTTGTTTAATTCACCTGTTGTGACTGTTTCTGAAAGATTTGCAGCGCATGTTTACGACTTCTCCTTTCATTATATCCCAGTGGGACTTAAATCTGGTCCTCACCTTTCTGATGGGCTCCCCTTTTGAGTCCATGCATAACTGCCCCCTCAGGCTTCTTACTATCAAAACAAGTCTTCTTGTTGGCCATCACATTGGCCCGAAGGGTGAGCAAGCTTCAGGCTCTCTTTCCACCCACCGGATACTACTACATTTCCAAGGCAAACTGGTTCTCTGAACGCGTGCCTCTTTCCTACCGAAGGCAGTGGCTCCCTTCCGTGTTGATCAAGTGACCACCCTTACGGCGTTCTTTGCCCCACCTCCCCCTCTACGGAGTAGGAGAGGCTCCATCTTTTGGACCCTAAGAGGGCCCTTAGTTTTTATATTGTTTGTACCAAGGATCACCGACTGGATCATCAGCTTTTCGTTGGATTAGTCAGAGCAAAGAAGGGTAAAACCGTGCATAAGAAGACCATCTCTCCATGGATTATATTCTTCATACAAATCTGCTGCGCTGTGGCAGAGAAGCAGCCTTCAGAAGGCTTGAGGGATTACTCTACCAGGGCCAAGGCTGTGATTACTGCGTTAGCATGCAGAGTCCCTGTCGTCAACATTTGGCAGGCATCTATGTGTGCGTCGCTTCATATGTTCACGAAGCACTACTGCCTGGATGATCACGTCCTTCGAGAGGGGCACTTTGCCTGCGCGGTCCTGCATGACTTCTTGGTTTAAGTTCGTTCACACCCCCTAAGCTGGGGAGGTTGTTGCTGTGGTGTATATTCTAAGGTAAGGAATCTGCAGTTAGAAGTCTCTTCCAGAAGATCAAGTTACTTACCTTTTGTAATGCCTTTGCTGGTAGAGACACTATCAAACCGCAGATTCCTTACCGACCCTCCTTTCCTCCCTGCACTGAGAACTGTGCTTCCTCGTATGGAAGGTCCTCTTAGATCCAGGACACCGGAGGTAACTATCATGACGTGGCTCCTCTTCTGTAGGTGTGGAATGTGTCCCGAAAGAAACTGTCAGCGCGCCGGGGTGGTGCTTATATATGCACCCTGCATGTCACATCTGCGCTGACGATGTTGATGCGGAGCCGTCTGCGCCATCTACTGGCACGCAGAGGTGTACTGCTGAAGATTTTCCGGAACCAGTGACGCCTGGGGAGTGTTCTAAGCTAAGGAATCTACATTTAGATAGTCTCTACCAGAAAAGTTGTTACCAAAGGTAAGTAACTTGTTCTTCTTGATACTTGCCAGGTGGCTACGTGGGTGTCCGCGCCATCTACTGTCACGCAGAGGTGTACTGCTGAAGATTTTCTGGAACCAGTGATGCCTGGGGAGTGTTCTAAGCTAAGGAATCTGCATTTAGATAGTCTCTACCAGAAAAGTCGTTACCAAAGGTAAGTAACTTGTCAGGCGGCTACGTGGGTGTCGGTGCACACGTTTACAAGCACTGCTGCCTCAACAGTTAGGTCTATTAAGATGAGCATTTTGCATGCTCAGTCCTGCAGGACATTTTGGTGTAAGCCAGTTAATATACCCACCACCTGGGAAGGTACTGCTATGGCATCTATTAACAAGGTAAGGGTTCTGTGGTTAAAAGTATCCAGAAGAACAAGTTACTTACCTTCCGTATTGCTCTTTCTGGTCTAACTGCAGATTCCTCTTCCACTTCCCCATTCTGTGAAATGATGGGCTTTGTGTCTGAGGGCACAGGCAACCTAAGAAAGCAACTCATCTCAGCGCGTTTGTATGCAGGTCCTCTCTTCACTTCTGGTGTGAAATGACGTCGGTACAGAGCCACACTATGCCACCTACAGGCACTCAGAAGTATTGCTTTGAAGTTTCCAGATCCAGTCTGAAAGAAAGCCTGGGAAATATTCACGTTGTGAGTAATCTGCAGTTAGAATACCCAGCTGAAAGAGTGTTAGCCAAGGTAAGTAACTTATTCTTCTGGGTCATTGCTAGTCGCATGGAATTTGCTAAGCAACTGAATTTGAAATGAGATGGGATTGCTAGTGAACGTGTGTTCTTTCATAGTGCTGGGAGTTTCCTGAGAGTTTCTAAACGCTGTAATCGAACCATAAAATCTAGCACATGAACAATGGCAAGGAGTGAGAGTCTGAAAACCAAAAGGGGCCACGGGGGGTGTATGGAGAGAAGCATACTCAATTCAACAAGAACGCTATTGAATTAAGGAGAGAAAAAATTGTAAAAACTTGGCAAATCCCCGTATAAGGAGAGTTGTATTGAATGTCGAGGAGTACGAGAGAGAAAGAGCAGGCTAAATGAAGACTGCAAAGGGGCCTGTTGAAGGCAGTTCTCTCATAGAGAGCGAAGAGCCATGAATTATTGAAGTGGGAAGGTAACGCGAAATACAATTTGAAAAACCAAACTGACTCAAAAATAAATCGTATAATAAAGTGTTACCCCTGAAGAAGTGTAGATACCAAATACTGTATCTATTCTAAAACAGAGCTTTTTGACAAGTGTTAAGGTATGATAAATGGAAGGAAAGTTCACCTTGTTTTTCATTTTTCTTTCTCCACAACAGCTGAAGTCAAGCGTGTTGGGGACACTGTGCTTGGCATGGCTACGCAGTGTGTGCAGATGAAAAACGTGCAACGAACAACACCTCAGACGCTATCCAACCTTTGCTTGAAGATCAATGTAAAACTGGGAGGGGTAAATAACATCTTATTGCCACAGGGCAGGTAAGCTATACATCAGCTGTATTGTGTTTAAAAAAAAAGGTCTTTATAGCAGTTGATCTCAACTGCTTTCTATCAGAAAGACAGGGGTGCGTCATCCCAGATCTCATCAGTGACCGCCAGATTCAAATGTGTTCTGCTGTAGTCCATCCGCATCCCATCTTTTGTGAAGTGTGAATTCATACAAAGATTTTTTTCTGGGGAATGTTCTACTGTTGCCAGCCTAATCTGTATAACTCATTATTAGTTTTATGCTTAAATATTACAAGCAAATGTCATCTCTTTCCTTCCTTCTTCACTTTTCTACCCTAAACTCTTTGCAAAGACTGCACTATCAGTAACATCACTTTTAAACTTTTGAGCACCATTGTCTAATCACCTGCTCGCCTTTTTTGGTTTATCTTCTGCCCACCTCCTTATCCTTCACTTCGTGCAACTCAGTTCATTAGTGATGATCTGCAACATTCTCAAATATCAAGGCCAAGTGAGGTCTTCTAACCTTCAGGAAAACATTTCACTCTTCGTAATACAGTCCCTTTTTCATCTTCTATTCCATGGAAAAGAAGTGTCCTATGTGGTGTATTTATGTATCTGTCTCTGGGAGCACCTCTCCCCCAGTATATACCAGTTGCCTGTTCCCTGCTAGAAGCATTGGCGCTTTTAGGTTTTCTTTCTAGGATTGTAGGATGATATTGGCCAAATTCCAGTAGCCCTACCAGAATAACATCTATCAATATCAAAATGTTATATACAGAGGCCCCAGCCCCCACATTTGTAGTTCCACTGTTCGCCCTTGTTATGTTTGAATTTCTCATCTATATTTCCCTTTCCCAAAGATGTTCATAATATCCTTTTCCCTTTCACGTTACTGCATTAATGTTTAAGAGATGTCTGAACCCAGATGTGAGCCGAAGTCTTTTCTTTAGTTATTTCTAAAATTGAGTGTGGTTTTTCTGCACCAATCCTGATGCTAAAGGGGGAGGGGAGCTGAACCCAGTGCCTTAATTAGTTATAATGCACCATGCTGTCATTAGTTACAGTCTGGGAATGGGAAGTAACCATGCCGACCCAGAGTTACTGGTTCCTTTTTACATGCTTCTCAGTTTCAATGACTTTTCTGCTCCTAATTATCACCTGCCAAGAGCATGTGGTAAATGGGTGAGTGGGCCAATAGGGGTCATTATGCGGGACTGAGAGGGTGTCATGGGTCACGTCTGGCTTTAGAGTGGCTTGAGGGGTAAAAGTCCTTGCTTCCCATATGGTGTTTGTAGAATCCGGGTTTGCTTCTGCTTGCTGCCCCCCAGGCGTCAGTCTGGATCCAAGAGATTTTTCATCAGCAGAGTGTCGTTAGGTGGCGTTGGTCGGCTCCGTGTCAGTCGTCAGCGTCATGCGTGCTGGAAATGACATCGCAGGACCTATATAGACGCCGCCCAGGCACGCTGACATCCGTTCTTAACACGACTTTCCACGCCAGAAGCGCAGAGCCATGAAAGACACTGACCACTGGTGTGTTCAAAACTTGGGACCTTTAGGGGAGTCCCTATCCCTAGAAATCAGTTCGCAGAGTGGGGAGGATGGGTGGGGCGGTAAGGAATCTAGAACTAGAATATATATCTACTAGATACATCGTTACCGAAGGTAAGTAACTTGCTCATCTGATAGACTTCTAGTTGTAGATTCCTTACCTTTAGAATAGATACCCCAGGAATACCAACCCCGAAGGAGGGTCTGCGAACCAAGATCACACGAGAAAGTCCTGGAGTACCGAACGGGCAAAGTACCCATCACTCCGGACTTGGCTGTCCAGGCAGTAGTGTCTGGTAAACGTGTGCATGGATGCCCACGTTGCCGTCTGAGAGATACACATGACTGGGACTCCGCGTGCTTACACAGTGGTTGCTCTAGTAGAGTGAGCACGTAACCACACAGGAGGTTCCTTCTTTGCCAATGCGTAGCACAATTTAATGCAGAGGACAACCCATCGAGAGATGGTCCTTTACTGTACTGCCCAACCTTTCTTGGCACCCACATAGCCAATGAAGAGTTGATCGTTCACCCGTAAGTTTTTGGTATGATCAAGATAGAAAAACAACACACATTTTGGTTCCAGACGGTGGAGTCTTTCCTCTTCCTTGGAGGGATGCGTGGGCGGGTAAATGGGAAAATTAATGGATTGTCCCACATGAAAGGGCGAGGCCACTTTAGGGAGGAGCAAAGCTTTTGTTCGAAGCACCACTTTATCTGGATGGACAGAGATAGAGAAGCTGGATGATAGAGCCTCGAGCTTGCTAACTCGGCAAGCAGAGGTGAAGGAAATGAGGATAGCAGTCTTAAGGGTTAGAAGTTTGAGAATGCAATTATGAAGAGGCTTGAAGGGAGCACACATAAGAAAAGTCAAAACCAAATTTAAATCCCATTGAGGCATTATGGAAGGAGACGGAGGAAACAAGTGAGTAAGGTCCTTAAGAAACCTATTAACAGTGGGAGATTTGAACAAAGAGGGCTGATCTGGAAACTACATAGAAAGGACCAAAGATTTTCGCAAAACAAAACAACTGTTTGTTGCATTTGCTCCACCTCGCAAAGGCAGTCCCATCTCTAAATCTGGCATGTTAAGATGGATTGTTAAATGCATTCAAACATGCTATGCACAAGCTAAAAGAACTTTATCCATACCCCCTAGAGCGCATTCCACTCGCAAAATAGGGGCTACTATGGCCTTTTTTAGGTAACATTCTTCTAGCTGACATGTAAGGCAGCTACATGGTCTACACCACACACATTTACCACACACATTTACCACAAGCTAATGTAGACCAAGCTGTACTTAAAACACTGTTTCCAACAACTGCAACATCTACCGGTTAGCCACCACTTTGGGAGTATACTGCTTTGTAGTCTATGCAAAGCGAGTATATCTACAGCACAAATGCCTCGAACAGATTGTTACTTACCCAGTAAGCATCTGTTCTTGGCATGTAGAGCTGTAGATTCACATGCACCCACCCACCTCCCTGGGCACCTATAGTTGTATTTTATTGTAATTGCATTTATATAGCGCTTACTACCCCTGACGAGGCGTCGAAGCGCTTTTTTTGGCGAGTAGCATGCTATTCCGGAACCCATAAAGGATTAGTGGGGAATTAGTATAGTGAAGATATGAAAGTAATTTGAGTGGTGGATATGTTAGTCAGTTATTTGGATTGAGAAGGATAGTGCTGGGATAGAGAAGTGAAAAAGGTTTGAATTTATATAGCGCTTGCTACCCCTGATGGGCATTGAAGCGCTTTTCAGAGAGTAGCACGCTATTCTGGAACCCATACAGTGTTAGTGGTGAATTAGTATAGTGAAATCTGAAAGTAATTTGAGTGGTGGATATGTTAGTCAGATATTTAGATTGAGAAGGATAGTGGAGGGATAGAGAAGGGAAAAAGGGTTGCATTAATATAGTGCTTGCTACCCCTGATGGGGGGTTGAAGTGCTTTTTTCGGCGAGTAGCATGCTACTCTGGAACCCATACAGTGTTAAAACACTTTATATATTTTTAGGGGTAATTAAAAAAGGGGGCTTGGGGGGGATCTCCTCCCAAAAATATAAAAGTATATAATAGTGCCAAACCTGTTCTTAATTATACTTTCATACGCATGGACATCTCTATACTACACTTACTCCATTCTCACCCTCTTGCGGGAAAACAATCTAACAATGGAGTCGATGCCCATGCGCACTATCACCGAAAGGAGGAGTCACCTTACCTCGTGACTAGGAAAGACTTCTTCGAAGAAAAACAGCTTGCAAACATCCGGACCCAACACTAGATGGCAGGAGTATGCAAAGCATGTGATTCTACAGATCTACGTGCCAAGAACAGATGCCTACTGGGTAAGTAACATAATCCTTTTTGCTGTGCAAACAGCCTTCAAATTCTGTACACTGTCTACTGTGAATGCTGACACAATGTACATCTGGCCAAACACCTTTATTTCAGACTTTGTTTAGGCGCCGTTGTACCAATTCTTTGTTTTATTTAACAACAACAAAAAACCACACTGCTCATCATACATTCAGGGGTTACCATACTAGCCCTCAGCACTCGTGGACCTCTCGGTGGCTAAAAAGACACTCCTACTTTCCCGCTCTATATTCCTTAAGTCATTGTCGAAAGTGCCACTTTTTGACATGGTCACCCCCACTTTTTGCCTGGTGTAGGAAGCTGGCTCTATATATGGCCTGCCACTAGGTGGTTATACTGTGCACAGAGTCTAGGGGTTTCCTAAAAGTGTACAGGGCTCAATGTAAGACCCAAAGTGCTCTATTAGTTGTAGTATGGGCGAGCAGCCTTAGGTAAAACACAGAGGAGTGGAAGACATTTATAGCACAGAAATGACCAATAACTGATTCACGACTCAAAAGGGAATCCATACAAATTTTTATAAAAATCTGTGTTTGTACTTTATTTTAAGACCAAGATCTTCGCAATAAGTTAAGTATGTTTTTAACTAAAAATACTTTTCACTTGAAAAAGTCGACAGTGCAATTTCTAAACAGTTCAATGTTATCCTATGGAGGAAAACAATAATGCGGTTTAACAGGTAATTACAAAACTTAAAATTTCAGTCTTTGGGACCAAAGATCAGCAAGGGGCAAGGGTCAGGTGAGTAGCAAAACTACACCGCCAGCAGCACATGGGCGGCCGGGTGCAGAGGTCAAAATCGAATTTCGCCCAACGCGTTTCAAAGGAGACTGGGGGTTGCTTGAAGCCACACTACTTGCAGGAAGTAGATCAGTTGCAGGGGCCAAGCTTTGGGGTTTTTGATCAGCATAGGGGGGGTGGCCACAAAGCAGCACCAAACATACACCGCCAATGGCACAAGGGGTGGCCGGGTGCAGGGTTCAATTTCAATGTTGGCCGCCAAGTGCTTTTCAATGGAGATTTTTCTTTTGGGAAACAGGCTGCAGGCGTCGAGCCGGAGGGTGCAGGCAGAAAACCAGTGACAGCACAGGTAAGTTGGGGGTCATGGGCACCACAGGTCAAGCTCCCCAATGACAAGGGGCTACGCATGAAGGTTGTTTAGGTATAATTACAGGACTCCTTTGTGGGCCTTAATAATCAATCTCTTGAATGGGTGGGTATTCTTCTGCTGTCTTACGCATGAAGGGGTGCCTTTAGACGTCGTGTTTCTTCTTACAGGGCTGGTCACGGTTGGGGGGGGGGGCCTTCAGATTCATACTGCAGGCGCTGTTGTGGAGGTCAGGAGCGATCAGCCAACGCGGGATTCGAGGTCAGGATCGCTTGGGAGACTTCACTGGACAGGTGAGCCACTCAGGCCGTGGGCGTCGGGTGCAGAGTGAGTAGGATCCGCGGTTCCAGATGGCACAGGAGTCCTTGGAGTTGATTTCTTCTGGACAGATACGCTGTCCACAGGAGATTGTTGTCGTCTTCGAAGGCAGCAGCCTTCACATGTTTTTCAGAGGTCGCTGGCTACAAGACAGGTCGCCTTTTTGGTTGCAGGCTTGTCTAAGCTGGAGACAGGTGGGTAGGGCTGGGGCAAGGCAGTCGTCTTCAGCCTTCTCTGCAGGGTCGGCTTTCAGGATGTCTTCTTTCTTCTTAGGTCGTTGCAGATCTAGTTTCAAGGTCTGAGGGGGGCCTCCTAAATACTAGATTTAGGGGGGCGTTTTAGGGGAGTAGCGGGTAGGGCCAATGGGAACCTTATTTGGGGTGACTACACCCTCAACTATGCCACCCTCCGGTGGGAGGGGGCATAATCCATGCCCTGATTGGAAGAGTCCCCTCATCTTCAAGATGGAGGGCACTGAAAAGTGTGCTTAACTTTGCCTCTTCCACTTGAGGGATGGAGTTGGCAAAGGTGGGCACACCTTCTAGTGTTTGAGTTATCCCGCCGGTTTTTTTCCTCCCAAAGTGGGGGTGTAAACCAGGGGCTGCCATCTGCTGCTAGCAGCAGAGGCCTTTGAAGCTTTCCCCTTCGAGTACTGGGCCCATCGTGGGGGAGGAAGTGTGACACCTCTGCCTGGGATGTGCATTGTTTCTGGTCGCAGAGAGCCAGGACTCTCCACCCAAGGGTCGAGAAATGTGTGTGTGTGTGGCAGGCTGCCTAAAGCCAGTCAGTGCCCACACCAGGGTCAGTAGGTTTTCAGGGGGCACCTCTGAAGTACCCTCTGAATACATGGTGTAATAAATCTCACTCTGGCATCAGTGTGGTTTTATTAAAAGGAGTTGTTTGGTACCAAACACTCCTGGCTTCAGTGAAGCCATCATGGTGTTTGGGAACTCTAGTTGTCGTGTCCCCAGCCAATGTACTCCTCATGGCTTCCATGGCACTTACAATATTTAAGAATTGACTTAAATATTGTAGGGGCATATCTACTCCTGCAGATATGCCCCCACCTGTGGTATAGTGCACCCTGCCTTAGGTCTGTGAGGCCTGTTAGAGGGGTGACTTGCCTATACCTTCAGGCGGTGCTGACTGGAATGGCACCCAGGCAGCGTGCCATGTCGACTTTGTTGTTTTTCCCCTCACAGGGACATGCAAGCTGCAAGGGCAGTGGCATGGTCCTAGTGAGGGGGGTCCCAGGCCACCCTCTTCACCTCCCAGGCTGTCGGTACCCAGTGTACCACTAACTAGGGACTTACCGGGTGGCAGAAGTACCAATTGTGGATATGTTTTAGGGAAGAAGCACTAGCACAGGGGACCTGGTTGACAGGGTACCCTGTTCACTACAATCAAAACCACATCAAAACCAGGCAAAAAGTGGGGGCTAACCATGTCAAAAGAGGCACTTTCTCACACCTGATAATTGATGCAATGTTGACAGGAAGTGCACTGGGTTCCTGCTAACCAGAGTCCCAGTGCCAGATCTCTTCCCATAAACTGTACAATTGTTTCACCAATTCCTTTAGCACTCTCTGTCCCTAGTAAATGGTACCCCTGGTACCTAGGGCAAGGAGACTAATGAGGGTCCCTAAGGGCTGCCTTATGTGCCACCCTAAGGGACCCCTCACCAACCTCATGCAGACTACGTGTCTTGGTGCAGACAAAAGTGAAAACATGACATGGCACACAGCCCTGTGTGCCATGCCTACAGACACTGCATACAGGATAGGTAAGCCAACCCTACAGCAGGGCTTACAGCCTTAAGACAGGGTGCACTAAGCTACATGTGGACATAACTGCATGAGCAGATATGCCCCTGTGCTGGCCAGTCTAATTACTGCCAGTACAAGTAACCAGGGAAGCCATTTTAAGTACATGTGCTGGGTAAGGGTCAAAAACGAGTTCAACAGCTACATGGTGGCTTCACTGAAGCTAAAGGTGTTTGGTATATATTTCAGTAATGTGTTTGATTCATGCTCCCAGAGGGCGTCTTAGAGGTGCCTCTGTAAACCTACCAACTTCTAGTGTGATGGCTGACAGGTGTAGACCAGCTTGCCACCACAGAAGTGTCAACCTTCAGGCTAGTTCCACCCCTAAGGTGAGCTACCTGATGCAGATGTGAAATTTAGGAACTCGAACAGGGTTATGCCCACTTTCCACAGAAAGCGGACATATAGGGGCGTAGTGACCCCAGGGGTAGGTAGCCCATTGGCTACTACCCTAAATGCCCCTAACACCCCTAACTCTAGTATTTAGGTGAGCCCCTGGCACCACAAAATCGGATCCTGCTGACCTGAAAGAAAAGACGGACCCTGAGGAGCCGCAAGGGCAGAGGAGCAGCTACTGACTTGGCCCCAAACCTGCCAGTCTGTCTGCTGTCCTTGACTATTGCACCAAGGTTGACTCATCCTGAAGCTGCTGTACCTCCAAAAGCCTGGGAGAACTGCCAGCCTTCCTCCAAAGACCCAGGAACTCCTGTGGAATAGCGGAGCTGCTTAACCTCACCCTGCAGGCACCCCAAGAGACCTATGAGGACTCCAGGCGGCTAAAACCCTACACCTGAAGCACCACTGCACCCGAGCGGCCTACCTTTAGTCGAAGTGGGTCAATGGTGCCAGCGTGGTCTCTGGACCCTCCATAGACGAAGCCCACCTTGGGTTTACAAACTGTTGACTTCTCGACGCCGCCTTCAGCCTCTTTGTGCAGGCACCCTCTACCGTGAGTGTCTCTGGTGACAAAAACCTGATGCCTCAGAACACCTCTGCACCCAGCAGACCTGGCCCGTGGAGAAGAGAACCCAAGGTGTCCCCATGTCCCCGAGCATCATGAGACCTAAGCCCACTTGGTGATTTAGCCCGAGCGGCCTCACAGACCCTGCCTGCAGTGGCCTTGTGACCACACCGATCCCCTTTGACTTGCACGGGCCACCCAACGCTGTTTTTCACCTCTGCATCTGGCGGTCCCTGTGCTGCCCGAGGTGTCCTGTGGGTGCTGCCTTGGACCTTGCCCCATAGTCACCTTAAGCTCTGGAGATTGGCCCCATAAGTCGTTGTGAAGTAAGTAGCTGTATGCAGTATATGTCTTTCCTCCATTGGATAACATTACCGCTTTGCACTAAGTATTGCTTTTTTGAAAACTATAAACATTTCTAAACCGAAATTTACTTACCTAATTTTGATGATCTCAGTGCCAAATATTATATAAGGATAAGCATTATTTTATAAATTGGTGTGTATCTTTGATAAGCTTAAGGCTGCTCGACCACACTACTTATTTATTTATTTGCAGAGTTTTATATAGCGCTGGCTAGACCCGGAGGTATCAGAGTGCTTTACATGAATAACAGTTTTGCATAGTTACATAGGTTACAGTAGCATAGTAAAACATAAAAAGACAAGTCCCCATAGAGGATAGAAGGTAATGGGGGAAAGGGGGTTTATAGAAGATGGCCGCCGGGTGAGGAGCTCCGACCGGGAGCTCCTCCGACTGGGGATTGCCTTTGGCACTTGACCCGGGATTTTACCTCCTAAGAGAGCACCTTGGGATTGCTAGAGCAAGCCCTGTCCACTTATAAGGGATGCCTAGACTCTTTGCTCAGTATACCTCTATTTGGTATAGTTTATAAGGAACCAGCTTCCTACAGGCTTGTAATGGCAATAGCCGTGACGTTTCCCAAGTTCTCCATGGTAGCAGCTGTCCCAGTTGTGCCAACGTGTATTTATCACAACTGTTTTAGGTCTCCCCTAGATAGTGCATGCACCGTCTCTTGAAGACCTTTTGTTTTATAACCGTGTGGTTCATAGCCACTCATTTCGTACTAATGGTTGGCTTCATTGTCACTCTCATTTGCTTGCTTCTTATTGGTCAATTGCTTTAGGCTTACTTCCTCTTCATGTGTTTGTCCCTCCCCTTTCCATTACTCATGTCTTTCCACTGCTCATTTTTTGGGTGCTACTTTTTTGTGCTTAAGCGCTCTACCAGAGTGCATCTTTTTCAGCTGCCTCCCTTGTGTACTACTCGCCCCCCGTTCCTCCTGCCCTCCTTCGTTCATCTTGCTTGAACCTCATCCTCCCTTGTTCATGTTGATGCTTGCTCCCTTCCTCGTCCACTTCCTTAGCTGTCCCTCAGCATTGTATGTAATCCTCTGATTTTTGCTACCCCAAAAGAGGGCACTGAGAGCCATGCTTTTCTTCTTGGTCCACCAAAGGGAAACTAAGATAACCCTCTAAGGCCTACTACTTGACATTTGATTCTGTATGTGGTAATTTTTATTAATTAAATTAAGTGTTTGATTAAAAAGGGGTGGGGAGAGGTTCTGGTATGCTCCTGCTCACATCTGAGGACAGTTACACGATACAGATCTGTACAGTGCATCCATACAGCAAAACCATTGATGTAGGCTTTATTACCAGAAGTGTGACGCACAAATAACGGAAGAGCAGTGTCAGATAAATTAATGGAACATCATCTGTCTGCAGACCTTTTACTTATGTCGCCATGTTTTTGTATGGCGTGTAAACACTGTTTTTATAAACAAACTTAATAGTAATGCTAACTACGTCTATCCCTCCCTCGAGCCAATACAGTACATTTTTGCCCTATACATTTTGACAAGCTTACTAGGGTACTTGTCTGCCGCTCTACATTTGTGCAATACCAGTGATTTTGTCACTCCACATGCCTGGTCTCATCTGTAAATGTTGTAAAAATTATACCTGTGTTTTTTTTTCTCATTAGACCACCAGTGTTTCAGCAACCGGTTATATTTCTTGGGGCAGACGTAACACATCCACCAGCAGGCGATGGGAAAAAACCTTCAATTGCTGCAGTAAGTACATAGATAGTTTTCTATTCCCTCACACTTAGACATGTTTTATAGTAAATTAAATTTTTTAAAGTATGGGGGTTCAGTAAATAATGCATCTGGTTTCTAGTTTTACTTTTAGACTTAACAGCTTAAGGTTCTAATTATTCATTTTATGAAGTAATTAAAATGACAGAGTGGGCCAGGATATAATTTTTTTAAATGACACCTACTCATGAGTAAATGAGTTCATACCGAAACAACATTTGTTAGAGAGACCAGCGTGACCAGGTCTTCCAGGAGATCTGGGGGTTTTTTCTATTGCAGCTGGGGAGCGGGTAAAGAGATGGGCCCCTCTGATAAAGGTTCTTCAGTAAAGCATCCTCCTAGGTAGAAATGTGTTCTTTCTTGTAGTAGAATTAGATACTCTTGGATAAGAAAGTGGGCTTTGTTGTACACATGCTGTGAATAACATCCAGGTGAATCCGATGTGTAGTATAAAAGTAGAGGAATATTTTTGGAGACTTGTAGCAGCTCTCTGAGCTTGAATCACTCTCCCATATTCTAAGTGAGAGATCCTGAGTAAATAAAAAAGACACAAATATGTAGGTTCCAACATAAGAATAGTTTAATAATCTTTAAAATTAGATTGGCTTAAGACATAGCAAACACATGTTTTGCTCGGTTTATGCATTCAGGTTTTTCAAGAATTGTACTTAAAGCAGTTCCAGCCAGGCTGTTAACTACAGTCTCTGGGAGAATGTTTGAGTGAAAAATGGTTCAAATCAAAGTATCTTCTATATGTGCATTATATAGGCTCAGATTGATTTCAGAGTGGCTACTTAAATTTAACATTTTACTATCAACCGGAGTCATGCCAGTCCTTTTTGAGACACGACTATTGTCTGAGAAATGGTGCTAAGCAGGCACTCTGGTAGCTTGTTGTCCTGAAAAAAAAATTGTGAAGCATGTGAATCTGCAAACCACTCGCTTCTGAAGATAATTTTTTCCTCCAGTTATATATTCCCCACAATGGTATGCTTTAGGTTCACTTGTGATCCACCCTGTAGCCAAAATGAAATTGATCTTAAGTGTTTAATAAATTTCACCTAAACCATCATTTTCTATATTCCTAGACGCAGCCCAAGCCTTGATTCTCACATTTGCTATAAGTTGCCTTGTTCATTACAGTTGTAACAATTGTTTAGTAGTGATTTTGCAGTCTCCAATATTTTCATTATCTCTGAAATAGGTTGTGGGCAGTATGGATGCACATCCGAATCGATACTGTGCTACAGTCAGAGTGCAGCAGCATCGCCAGGAAATTATCCAAGATCTAGCTGCCATGGTCCGGGAACTGCTGATTCAGTTCTACAAATCAACACGTTTTAAACCCACCCGGATAATATTTTACAGAGATGGTGTATCAGAGGGACAGTTTCAACAGGTCAGACATACATGTGTTAAGCAATCACCTAAACGTGACTTAAAACAGTTTTATTAGTGCAGCTTGGGCTTGGACATCAGACACCATCCCCAACATCTTTTTCTAAACTTGTATCTCATTTATCCTAAGTAATTAAAAACACTGGTATGGATCTCCTGACTGGTATACAGTTAGGACGTGTGTGTCTGATAGCTGCCTGCAAAAGACATCAATGGTAAAACAGGTGGGATTAAGGCCTTTCTTAACTCTACTTTCAGAGATTTGCTGAAGGATTAGACAGCCCACACCAGGAGATGATGATAGACTGCCATCTACAGTTCTTGGTTTTAATTATGCTCAAGAACAGGGGCTGTATCATGAACAATGTGCAAAATTGGTCATGCACCCTCGGTTACAAAGTTGCAGCCTTTTTTCTGTGATTTATGCACCGGATTATTAGCTTTCCCTCATAACTTTTACTGCGATTAGCAGACATACTTGTTTAACATGTTCGAAGCATGTGAGCTGTAGATCACATGCTTATGCATAGATCGCCATCTGGTGTTGGGTCCGGATGTTTGCACTTTGTTTTTGTTCGAAGAAGTCTTTCCAGTCACGAGGTAGGTGACTCCTCCTTTCGGTAATAGTGCGCATGGGCATCGACTCCATCCTTAGATTGTTTTTTTCCGCCATCGGGTTCGGATTTGTATTGCTGCGCTCCGGTTCGGTACCGTTTTCGGACCCCTCCGACGCGCAATCCACTACCCTCGATGGTATTATCGATCGCGGTTCCCTATTCGACGCACATCGTCTCACTTCGGAAACCTTCGATCGGGAAACTCATGGCAGGCCGTCTGGCCGACCGCACTAGCAGTCGATGGAACGGACTCCATTCAAGCTCTGTCCCGGGTGTCGTGCTAAGTTTCCACGCACCGACTTGCACGAAGTGTGCAACCTCTGCTTGTCCCTGGAACACAAAGAGAACGACTGCAACGCTTGTCGATCGTTTAGATCGAAAAAGACTCTTCGTGACCGTCTGGCTCGACGACACGAAATGCAACACCAGAGCAGCTCCGCACCGGACATCTTCGGCGAAGATTCCGACACTGAACATCAACCTCAAGGAGCCGAGGAAGAAGAAGAACATATCTCTGTGACTGAAGCCGACTCCGACATGGAAGAAGAGGAGCAGATTACTCCGGGTCAGCGTACCATGAGTAATGATACCCCTTTGCCCCCTCAACATAAGACAAAGGCTCCGGTCCCTCCTCTGCCCTCGGGCCAAGGTCGGCACCGACAAAAAGTTTCCGACGCCCCGCCCTCAGGCCCGGCTCCGAAACAGAAAGACAAGCCTTCGGGCTCGAGCCGGCACCGAACTGACACCTTCGGCGCTGAAACACAAGTCCAAGTCTTCGACACAGAAAGGCTCGGAGCCGAAACCTTCGACGCCCAAAGGCTCGGAGCCAAAACCTTAGACGCCGAAACCGGCTCATAAAGAGAAAGACTCTCCCACTAAAGAGCCTCGGTCCGATGCACCGCCTTCGGATCCGAAGCAGAAAAAACTGGTCATCAACCCTCAAACAGGGCATATTCATGCCACTCTTCCCAAAAAAATGGAAAATTGACCTATCGGAGGACTACCACATTCCTCTCAAAAGGAAAAGTGTGGGTACTAACCCTTCTCCTCCTTATATTCCACTTCCTTCTCCCATTGATCCTAACTTGCTCATTTCACCAGCAAATTCACCACCACCACCACCACTTTCACCTGACACACAGGATGAAGGGGATGGAGATTGGGCTGGGGATCAGGATAGGTTACAGGACACTGACCCTTGGGACGATTATCAGTCAGACCCAATCACATGTAATGACCCTGGTTTGTATCCCTCCAGACCCTCCCCTCCTGACGACAACATTGGGTACATTGAGCTCCTTAATAGGGCCGCTAAATATCATGGGGTGGAGCTCCATAAAGAGCCTTTAGAAGAGGATTTCCTCGTTGAAACACTTACTTCTTCCCAAAGAGCTACTCACACCTTACCAATGCTCAAAGGCATGTTAAAGCACACGGATGAGGTATTTAAAGACCCTGTAAGTTCCAGGATAATTACACCTAGAGTGGACAAAAAAAACAAACCCGTTCCTACCGACCCTGTTTATATTAGAGGCCAGCTGCCCTTAGACTCTCTTGTGGTCTCCAATGCTCGCAAGAGAGCTAGTTCGCAAACCACAGGTGAGGCCCCTCCTCCTGATAAGGAGTCTAAGCTAATTGATGCCTCGGGCAAAAGAGTGGCTTCACAGGCAGCAAATCACTGGCGCATTGCCAACGTTCAAGCTCGCTATGATAGGGCTCATTACGATGAGTTAGAAAAACTCATACAACATTTACCTGATGAATACAAATCTAAGGCTAACGACCTCATTCAGGAAGGTAAACTTATTACCAATACATCCATTAGGTGTGCCCTAGATGCAGCAGATACAGCAGCTTGTGCAGTCGACACCAGTATACTATTACGCAGACATGCTTGGCTAAGAATATCAGGCTTCAAGCCAGAGGTGCAAACCTCCATCCTTAACCAACCGTTTGATAAGGAGCATCTCTTTGGTCCAGCTGTTGATACCTCGCTTGGAAGAAGAAAAAAAAGACACTGAGGTCGCAAAGTCCATGGGGCTTTGCAGTTACCTGCCACTAGGGGCTCCTTTTACAGGGGTGGTTCAAAAACGGTGTCCACCGAAAATCCCTCCTCCTCTTACAAGGGCAATAACCAATCCCCCTCTTCAAGAGGTTATTTCAGAGGAGGTTTTAGAGGAAACAATGGTAAGGGAAGAAGCAGAGGTAACTCTACCCGCACTTCCCCCGCAAACAAACAGTGACTTCCTTCCGTTATCCCCCGATCATCTCCCAATTCCTGCCCGTCTGAAATTCAATCACCTCAGACAAGTGGGTACTACAAATTATCCAGTATGGTTACTGCCTGGAGCTTACAGACACTCTCCCAAATATCCTTCCAAGATCACGTGCAATGTCACAAGAGCATCTCAACCTCCTAAAGCAGGAGGTTCTCTCTCTCTTGGAAAAACACGCTATAGAACCAGTCCCATTACAATACCAGGGGACCGGGGTATACTCCCTGTATTTTTTAATTCCCAAAAAGACTGCTCTCTCAGGCCTATACTAGACCTCAGAGAACTAAATCTGTACATTCAATCGGACCACTTTCACATGGTCACACTCAAACAAGTGCTCCCACTCCTTCAGCAAGGCGACTTTTTGTCCACCTTGGATTTAAAGGATGCATATGTCCATATTCCCATTCACCCTGCTCACAGGAAATACCTCAGGTTTGTGGTGGACAGACCACATTATCAATTCAAAGTACTCCCATTCGGAGTAACTACAGCACCCAGGGTTTTCATCAAGTGTCTGGCAGTAGTCCGGCTCATCTAAGAAGACAGCACATTCACGTCTTCCCCTACCTAGACGACTGGCTAATGAAAGCCAGCTCGCAACAGAGCTGCATAAGACACACTCGAAAAACAGTCCAACTGCTTCACGACCTGTGGTTCACAGTAAACCTCTCCAAATCACATCTCCAACCATCCAACACACAAGTGTATCTGGGAGCCACAATAAATACTCAAAAAGCTCTAGCATATTCCAACCCAGTCAGGATACGCAACATGCAAACTCTAATAGCGCAGTTTCAGCCTCAACACTCATTACCAGCTCGGGTGTTCATGCAATTGCTAGGAATGATGGCATCTTGCATTTTAATCGTTCCTTATGCAAGACTCCAAATGCGTCCCCTACAGGAATGCTTAGCACGTCAGTGGAACCAGGTTCAAGGTAAGTTATCAGATCTAGTGTTGGTGGATGGCCGCACTCATCGCTCTCTGCAGTGGTGGAACATACAAAACCTTTCCAAGGGGCGGCCATTCGTCGACCCGGTTCCACAGATAGTGCTAACAGCAGCCGCATCGCTCACTGGTTGGGGAGCTCATCTTCAAAAACATACCATTCAGGGGATGTGGACTCTGCAGCAAAAACAACTCCACATAAACCATCTGTAACTGCTAGCAATTTTTCTAGCATTGAAAGCCTTTCAACTTCATCTGCTAGGCAAAGCTGTCCTGATTCGCACAGACAACATGACAGCAATGTACTACATACAAAAACAGGGGGGACACACTCTCTCCAGCTCTCACAGCTAGCCAGAGCATCTGGAAATGGGCCATACCTCAAAAAATATATCTCCTTGCAGAACACCTTCCAGGAGTAAACAACTAGATTCCAGATCTGCTCAGTCGTCAACGACAGCAGATCCACGAATGGGAAATTCATTATCAAGTCCTCCTCCTCCCATTCTTCCAAATGTGGGGCTTCCCACAGATAGATCTGTTCGCCACCCACCAAAACGCAAAATGCCCAAACTTTGCATCCAGGTATCCGCACCCATTGTCCAAAGGCAATGCGCTATGGATGAATTGGTCAGGGATATTTGCTTACTCTTTTCCGCCTCTCCCACTCATTCCATTAGTGGTTCGGAAGCTCAGACAGCAGTCCCTGACACTAATCCTAGTTGCTCCCACATGAGCCCGTCAACCCTGGTTCACAACGCTATTCGAGTTATCAGTAGTTCCTCACCAAAAACTACACCTTACTCCCAATCTTCTCACTCAGAACCATAGAGAGATAAGACATCCAGATCCCAGTCATCTCAACCTTGCGATCTGGCACCTGAAGTCCTAGAGTTTGGTTATCTTAATCTTACGCCAGACTGCATGAATATTATCAAAGAGGCTAGGCGCCCTACCACAAGAGCTTGCTATGCAAGCAAAGTGGAAGCGGTTTGTCGTTTACTGTAACAACAATCAAATCAATCCGTTAGACGCTTCCATACAAAACATTATTTGCTATCTATTACATCTACAGCGTTCAAATTTAGCGTACACATCCATACGCTTACATCTAGCTGCGATAGCTGCATATCTACAAAACAGACAGCATTTGTCTCTTTTTGGAGTGCCTGCTATTAAAGCATTTATGGAAGGACTTAAAAGAATCATTCCCCCAGACTTCCACCTGCTCCAATGTGGAATCTCAACATAGTTCTTACAAGGCTCATGGGTCCACCTTTTGAGCCAATGCACAAATGTGAACTACAATTTCTCGCTTGGAAGGTAGCCTTCCTCATAGCCATCACATCTTTGAGAAGAGTAGGTGAGCTTCAGGCACTAACCATAGAAGAGCCATTTTTACAAATGCATCAAAACAAAGTGGTTCTTAGGACTAACCCCGAATTTTTACCTAAAGTAATTTCTGCCTTTCATATCAACCAATCTGTTGAGTTACCTGTGTTCTTCCCTCAACCAGATTCAGTGGCAGAACGTGCTCTTCACACAATAGATGTCAAAAGAGCATTGCTGTACTACATTGAAATAACAAAACCTTTCAGGAAAACAAAGTAACTTTTTGTTGCCTTTGCTCCACCACATAAAGGCAATCCAATATCAAAATCAGGTATTGCAAGGTGGATAGTTAAGTGCATTCAAATATGCTACATTAAAGCTAAACGCACATTAACAATTCCCCCTAGAGCGCATTCCACTCGCAAACTAGGGGCCTCTATGCCATTTTTAGGAACTATTCCCATAGATGACATCTGCAAAGCTGCAACATGGTCTACACCACACACCTTTACAAAACACTATTGTATAGATGTGTTAGCTAGACAACAGGATAGTGTGGGCCAGGCAGTTTTACGTACACTATTTCAAACGACTGCAACAGCTACAGGTTAGCCACCGCTTTGGGACATAACTGCTATATAGTCTATGCATAAGCATGTGATCTACAGCTCGCATGCCTCGAATGGAAAATGCTACTTAACACAGTATGCATCTGTTTTTGGCATGTAGAGGTGTAGAATCTCATGGGCCCACCCGCCTCCCCGGGAACCTGTACCTGTTGCAGTACTATCTTACTTAGATGCAATATACATGGACATCTCTTTTCTTTACTACTCTTACTAACTCCATCATCACCCTTTTCGGCAAAACAATCTAAGGATGGAGTCGATGCCCATGCGCACCATCACCGAAAGGAGTCGCCGCCTATCTCGTGACTGGAAAGACTTCTTCGAACAAAAACAAAGTGCAAACATCCGGACCCAACACTAGATGGCGATCTATGCATAAGCATGAGATTCTACAGTTCTACTTGCCAAGAACAGATGCATACGGTGGTAAGTAGCATTTTCCTTATCGTTCATGACTGCACAGTTCATGAACTGAGAATGAGACAAAAACATTTCTTGCTTTTCTTTTATCTTTATTTCATGTGGCCTAACTGATGAAAAATGTAATTGTGGATTTTTGCTGATCACAAGATAGGGTTGCTGATAAGATGCATAAATCTCAGCGTTGGATCACATGTCCAAACAAAGGATGTGCAGACATGTTTTTGCACCAACTCTCATTGTTCATTATACAGTGCCAGAGCTTCTGATTAGCCGAGCACAGAAAAGTTTGATGTCTTATGCTGCACTATCAGGTTATGGAGGTAATTCCGGAGAGAGTGTGGGCCAGATTCAAAGATGAGGATGAAACATAGTAAATGTTACTCTAGATGATATCTGAAGCTTGTAAAATTTAAATTGGGGAGAGCGGTAATGGTGTTTCCTTCCCACAGGCCAAAGAGGACTCTTACATTTTGTTCATTCCGTTTGTCGATTGCCTTAGCTCAAGCTAATAGGCATAATTTAGGCCAGAAATGATTGTGTTATTGTAGTGCAGTAAGACTGCCTCGTAGCTACTTCAGAGAACTTACTAGTCGGTGAGGGTAGTGCATTGGAGAGGATGATCCTTCAAGTAAAAGCATTAGATCAGGTGGACAGTTGCAGACTTTTGTGATAAATAGTTTGTGTTCCAATGATTTGTTTGAGTAGATATGTTTTCCACGTTTCGTGAATAGAGTGCATAGGGGACAAGCTTGTACATTGGATTCTACCTCAAATCATTAGTATCTCATCAGGTGGATGGTGTTTGTCTTGGATGGTGATCACTGCTATCTCGTCAGTTGCTATGACTCTATTACTTTAGTGAGCTAAAGCAGTTTCAGATCATCCAGAGTCTCTTGAATTTAACCGAATTTGTTCTGTCATGACGATATGCACCTTCATGTACTTCTCTCCATGAATATTCTGAAACTACTCCACACTCTAGTCACTCGCTCGTGTTTCTTTTTCTTTCTCTCCTCTTTTGTTTCAGCTTCCCCTTTTTTCAACCAGCTTTCTCTGTATGCTTTCATGTTCTCCCATCCATTTAGAAGTCTTGCTAATTTCTTTACAATCAGTCTAAAGCTCCCACGTCCCGTTTCTTGTATTTGACTATCACTCTGTTTCATTCTACAATTTCTGCACATTTTCTTTATGTGCAAATCCACACCAAACTCATCCGCTGATTCAAGATTCTCAAAGGTGTTAAATGCACACTTTGCTCCTTCTTTACTTAAATATCTCAGTTCTTCATTATAGTAACAGTATTTTATCTTCATGAACAGTACCATTCACAATTTTTCCCAAATCAATTTAAGTCTGACGGGATCAGTTTCTTCTGGCCTTCTCGGTGCTGGTAAAACTATTGCCCTGGTACTTAGGCTTAGCAAAATGGGACTCTGTTCTCCAGCTCCTCTCTCCTGTAAGGGCGGACTTTCCCCCTCACTACACGGAGGTGGACTAAAATTCAGCAAATCACTTAAAAATCCATCCTCCTCATCTGAACCACTAGAAAGCAATTTTTTAACTTTCTATTTTTCATTTTTAAATTAATTTTTTTTCATTTATTTTATTTGTATCTGTTTCCATAACAATCACAAGAAATTCTTGCACACCCTCTATCGTGTCTTCTCTCCATGCTCTTGTTTGCATTTGCCTTCTATCATCTGTCTAATGACTCACTGCTTTTCTGACCTGACCGGTCAACATTTTATTACGTTCCTTCTCATTTGCCGCAAAAGCCCATTCAGTCAGTGCCTCGAACTGTGCAAGTCTAGGGTGTGGTTTTGCCTCGTACATACTATGCCTCAGATACTCAATCTTATTTATTTTAAAAGTACCATTCAAGGAACTTAAATAAGTTTATCATCAGTAGTAATCTTATCCCATTTACGGAGTCATAGACCGCTATGAAGACCTGAATTTATCAACATGTAATGAGCAGGTAATCAAACAGTTGTGACCTTTTTCCAAACGGTAACCTTTTTTCAGTCAAATTAAGCTGACAAATACAAGCAGCTAACCAATCACAATTCAGTTTAAAAATGAGACTTGAAACGCAAAGTTACAACATTTCAATAATTACACTTCCTAACGATTTCAACAGTTTATGGAAAACACAACCATGCAATGCAAATTTAAAATTGAACGCGATTGATGCACATGGATGACCTAGCAGCATTAACAAGACAGAAGCCACCACGCCGCAAAACAATTATACACTCAGAATCACACAACTCATGCAGCATAACAACCCACATTACAAAACACCTTGCGCACAAGACAAGCCATAGTTCTACTCACATAATGCAACCTCAGCCACTGCTCCAACAGAACTGGTTTATCCAAGCGACTCTGGGATCTGAGAACCTATTTCAAAACCATCTCGTTTGTTCTATCCATCCTCTGCTACAAAAACTATGTTTTTTCAGCATTAAAGGATGGATTAAGACTGTGTGTGAGTCCCTTAGCACTGAGAACCCTCGACATAAATCATATAAACCCAGTACAATCACTTATAAAAATTCACACAAGGCAAGTTTCAAAGTACAAATTATGAAGGTTTATTGCAAGTTTAAGAAATCAATACAGAAGGAAAAATACATTGTTTAGTTATTCAAATCAAAATATTTGTAAATACAAATAATGGTAGAATATTATTGGTAGTGGAAACTAAGCCCAAATCTAATTAATATGCAGCACCAAGGTAAATGAGTCCGAGCTCTGCATGTGCAGTCTGAAAATGCGAGTAGGCCAAGTCCTACCAATGTCAAGCCTAAACATTCAGTTATAATAAACATTGCAGTTTTGACTCCATAATATGAATTATAAGCACAGAATTATTTATTGTGGAATGCGTGCCAACAAGTCCTAGTAGAATTCTTTAGAAGAGTGGAAGCCCAGATAAGAGTGTTAAGGGAAGGAAAGCCACCAAGAATTACTCTTAGAAAGTAAGATGGGTGTACAAGGGGGAAAATCGCCCTCTCTGATATCCAAGCATATTATAGGATCTCCCAGCCGTTGGCTGTGAGAGTTGGTTGTTGCTCCAGTGGACGCACCCTCCCTGAGAATAGACAGATATGTAATGTAGCCAAATGGCTGTCTTGCTGTACTGTTTATAAGATGGTACAGAGTGGCACTAATAAAACCTAATCAATGCTTAGGCATGGGAGGTCAACACAGTATTTAAAACGGTGAGTGACAAAAGAGATGCCTTCCTATTGAGTGAGGTGGGCAATCTCCGAGGTTTTAATAAATGGGATATAATGGGAATCAGCAAGATGGAAGATGAATGGGGGAGGGGGGGCGGGGGAGGGAGTGACAGACTTGTCCTGCTGGAGACCCTCAAAAGGGTTATACATTGGCGGACTCAGAAACATACATAGACATGGCCTGGCAGCCCAAATTCCAAGGGGAATGACAGTTGAAGTCTCCTTCCTGTTGGAAGATAGGACACTATCGGAGCCCCTCCCGCACAAAGCAATATCTCTAACATGCAGAAAGATAATTCATGATATCCCAGATCTGCTAGAGTAATCAAAGGAAAAGTGGTAGAGACACCTAGGAGTATTCCAGGAATGGAAATGGGAGGGATCAATCAGCTCATCAAAAGAAGTATCCATGAGGACAGATTTTTTTTTTTTTTTTAGTTCATCTTAAACTATTGCATGGATCGTACCTCATAAGAAAACTCCTATGGAAGATGGGAAGTGGAACGACTGATAGCTACCTAATAAATGTGGGCAGACAGGCAGTTACATCCTCACAATACAGGACTGCCCTTAATTAGGGAATTTTTGGGAGGGGAGTGTGAAATCTTTACTGATAGTACTAGCTTTTTCTTTTGTTTACCGACTGCAAAATTACCTTTATTGGACATGTGGGGGGGGAAGCTACTCTACAGAGGTTTCTGAAGGTCTTCTGTAGAGTGGGGCTCATAGTGGCGAGAAGTAATATAATTAGACAGTGGGGTGCAGCCCCCGATCTGGCTCTTGAAACGTCGAAGATATATATATGGACTGGTGCATGCTGGCTGAAAAACAGGTGTAGGAAGGAAAAGGTTACCCAAAAAAGTGGGAGAAAATATGGATGTCCTGGGGAACATAAAGGGGCTCGACATAAACTTTATGGAAACTAATGGTATTGGTGGGACTGCAACCAGAATAAGGGGAGCCACCTTCGCAGAGAGGTTCAGTGATAAAACTGTGCATTTAGTGGGTCTCCTAAAGGTGTACACTGATCGTAATGCTGTAATTGTGTTTGCCGCTGATGCTCCTGCACTTTTCAGCACATGTTTAAAAAAAATAAAGTGTACTGTCTCAACTGATCAGCTCAAAATTGCCACGAATGGGAGCTAAACAGTCATGTTCTGGAAAAAAAATATTCAACACTTGGGGAAACCGAAGATTGACTTATTTGCAACATAAACATACAAGAAAGGCCAGTCTTATTTTGAACTGGCATCCACAGGAAGGATCGTGGGGAATTCATTTTTAATCGCATGGTCCAGGACATGTGCATATGCTTTTCCTCCCTCTTTCACTAGTTCTCAGAGGCTGAAACAGGACCCTTGCCAAATGATCTTTATTGCCTCAAATTGGCCAAAGCAGTTGTCAACTTGGATGCTGAATTTAATGAATCCCAGAATTTAGACATTTCAGCAGATTGTAGAAGCATCCTAGCACAGGTCTTAGCACTAAATAAAATGTATATAGCCATGTGCAAAAAAGATTCTGTGTGTGTTCATCGAAAGGTCTACATCCCCTCTCAGTTCAACCTCATCCCCTCTTTCCATACCTATTATAGTTGGCTCTTTCAGGCCTGAGGAACCCCTCCATTGAAGTCCACCTTTGCTTTCCCTCCTTCAAGAAGTCTGCCAACTAAATGGGAGCTCAACTCAGTATTATCCCAACTGATGCAAAGCCCATTTCAATGAATTCACAGATCTTGTATTACATCTCTTATAGAAAACAGCTCTTTTAGCTATTACTTCTTCAAAAGTCACTTGATGTACTGAGATGCCCAAAGTTCTGTTTCGACATGTCATTTCAGAAAGTCTAACCTGTTACTGGTTAAAATCTCCAATCCACGTCAAGGTTTTCTATCATCGTAACAGCGAATTTCCAGATTGGTGGTAGCAACAATTGCTTTCTGCCATATGAAAGTGGGGAGAACGCTTACAGGGACAGTCAAGGCTCATTGTACAAGAATTATGGTGTAGGAAAGTGGCCATTTTTGTCAGTCACCCCCACTTTTTGCCACTGGTACTGATGTTTTTCGACTGATGTGCACTGGATCCCTGCTAACCAGGCCCCAGTGCGAGTGCTCTTTCCCTAAAACAAGGTGAAACGGTCTAATTGTAACACATTGTGGCACCCCTGTAAATCTCTAGTAAGTGGTACCCCTGGTACCTAGGGGATGGGTACCAAAGAGGTCCCTAAGGGCTTCAGCATGTATTATGCCACCCTAAGGGACCCCCATACAAATTGCATGCAGCCTGCCATTGCATATTGTGTCATTCTGCAAACCATGAGTGAAAACACGACATGGCACACTCACTGTGTGCCATGCCAAAGTCACTGCATAGAATATATGCAAGTCAACCCTACAGCAGGCCTTGTAGCTCTAAGGCAGGGTGTATTACATTACAGGTGAGGGCATATCTGCATTAGCATACATACCCCTGTGCTGTCCAACTACTAGATGGTCCACATGAACAGAGAGGCCATCTTAAGTATATGAACTGGGCACTGATCATTTAGAGTTCCCCAGCTACATGATGGCTTTACTGAACCTTATGGTGTGCGGTATCAAACACCTTATGACATGCACCCAGAGGGCACCTTAGAGGTGCCCCTTGATAAACCTACCACTGTCTAGTGTGCTGGCTGACTGGTCTCATCCAGCCTGCCACAACAGACACGTTTCGAACGCCCCCTGCAGGTGGGAGCCCATGCTCTCCGAGACCTGAAATAATGTCTGCTCCGGAGGAAGGTGTTCACACCTCCTCCAGCAGGATGGCTAGTGATTTAGCATATCCAGGCCAGGGGCTTCAAAGCCCCTGCCGCCTTTGATATTTGACCCTGGCTTCCCGTGAACTGGGAGATGCCACCCCCTGCCATCAATCAAAGGCCATTTATAGAGCGCATGGCTACCTCCACAGAGGTGTCCCGGTGCTAGTAAAGCGGACAAGAGAAATTGAAGGCATGAGCTGCTATTCCGCCTGCTTGAAGAGCCAGGTTTTTAACGCCTTTCTGCCCTGAGGCCCATTTGCACCAGGACAGGCGGGAAATTAGATATGCAAGTAGGTGTGTTGCACCACCAGGCTAGTCACACCCCTAAGGTGGGCTTCCTGATGTGCTCCACGAATGAAGGATTCCACCATCTTGGTTTTGGTGGAATTGGGAACAATGGGACAGGGTTATGCCCACTCTCCACGGGAAGTAGTCATATGGAGGTAAGTGACCCCCAAGGGTAAGTGTAGGAAGATGCCTCTGTGTATACTACACCAAAATACAGTATA
This sequence comes from Calotriton arnoldi, assembly GCA_963921515.1. NCBI lineage: Eukaryota > Metazoa > Chordata > Amphibia > Caudata > Salamandridae > Calotriton > Calotriton arnoldi. The sequence goes on along the minus strand of CAWUFW010000113.1, from coordinate 6,083,249 downwards.
GTGTGCACAGAGTCCAGGGAGTCCCCAGAGGTATAGCAGAGGCTAAATTAGGTAAGTACGAACAGCTCTCTTTGTGGTAGTGTGGGCGAGCAGTTAGGCTTATAAGGAGGGTGTGTTAAGCATTGATGGTATTCACTCAATCAAGACTGATGGCACACACTCTGAGACTGTATCCAGGTCAATTAGGTAAGTATAAAAAAGATATACTTATGTTTTTTTTAGAACCAAGCAGGACTTGGCACAGGAAGGTAAAATGTACTTTCAATCATAAACATTTCAAGAAGTGCAATTGGGAATTGATTTACAATCTTTACAGGTTTGTTTTGGTTCAAAAAGCAGTTTAAATTTCACAGTAATTACTTTTGGAATACTTTTGGATTACTTTTAGATTACGATGACTACTCGGGTTGGTAAGTAAGACTATTCTTGATTTAAAGCACCGTTACTTTTTTTTTCATACAAAAGTTCAACTCAACACTTGGAACATTTTAGGAATAAAAACACGTAACGTTGGTTCCTATGGTAGGAAAATGGTTATTGGTTTCACAGGTAAGTAAGCGACTTACAGGTGGGAGTTTTGTGGTTAGGACCAAGGTTCCCCAAGGTCTAGGTAAGCACTCAAATTGCACCACCAGCGGAAATGGGGCGGCTGGGTGCAGAATGCAGGGGCCAAACATTAGCCAAGGGGGCCTTCGGTCAGGGGCTGCTTACTAGCAGGCCACTCGAGTGTGCCAGCAAAGCTTCTGGGGTTAAGGTCAGCACTGCAGAGGCCAACAACCAGCACAGGAGCTGCACCACCAGCGGCACAGGGGGGCTGGGTGCAGAGTGCCAAAGAGATGTAAGGGACTCCTGTGGACTCCAATGGAGACCTTCGGTTTGGCAAAGAGGCTGCAGGCTCTGGCAGGGAGGCTTCCTGAAAGCGACCACCGACTGGAGAGGTAAGTTGGGTTCTTGGGGGATGCCTGGACACCATCGTGGTCTTCTTACCAGCTCCGGTCTGGGGGGGACCCTTCAGGTTGAGGCTGCAGGCATCATCTCGATGCTTGAGGGAAGCTTGAGGGAGGTCAGGGATCACCAGATCCCAGGTCAGGATCGCTGGGGAGACCTCCTCGTGGCCACTCGATCTCGGGGCGTCGGTGCAGCGTGGTGCAGAACCGCGGAGTCGCCTGGTTCCGGGTTCTGGTCTTGGAGTCTTTGTTGAGCTAATCCAGTGCTTATGGGAGACGAAGTCTATAAGGTGAGTGCAGGCTAGGTCCTCTGGGGGGCTGCTGGACACGCCGGTTTCTTCACTGTAGGCAAGGAGTAGGGACAGGCAGGTAGGGCTGGGGCCAAAGCAGTAGGTGTCCTCTTCTTCCTGGGTAAGCACTGCACTTCAGTCCTCCTTTCTTCCTCCAATCTGAGGAGGCAAGGTTCAGGGTCGCTCTTAAATACAAAATTTAGGGGTGTTACAGGGGTGTGCAGGTCAGGACCAATGGGTCCCTTCCTTGGAGTGAGTACACCCCCAATTTGCACCCTCCAGTGGGAGGGGGGGCATGAGCCCCTCTAATTGGTTGGGTCCCCTCATCTTCAAGATGGAGGGGACTGATATGTGTGCTTCACCTCGCCTCCCCCACCTGAGGGATGGGGTTGGCAAAGGTGGGCACACCTCTCCTCCTAGCTCGGTTTTTCTGCCGATTCTCCCACCCAAAGTGGGGGTCAGAACCGGTGGGAGCAGCAAAAGGCAGGGACAGCTCACAAAGGTGGCAGGTCTTTGAAGCTACCCCTCTCCTGGACCCAACCCATCCTGGGGGAGGAGGCATGACACCTTTGCCCAGGTTGGGCTTTGTCTCTGGACCCAGAGAGCAGAGGCTCTCTACCTCCGGGGTCCAGAAACCTGTCTGGTGATGGCAAATGGCGAGCAGCCATTCAGGAACCACACCAAGGCTGGTCGTTTTTCAGGGGGCATCTCTAAGATGCCCTCTGTGTGCTTTGTACATTAAATCCTACACTGGCATCAGTGTGGGTTTAATATGCTGAGAAGGTTGCTACCAAACTTCCCAGGTTTTAGTAAAGCCATTATGGAGCTGTGGAGTTCGTAATGACCAACTCCCAGAACATATACTCTTTATGGCTTTAGAACACTTACAATGCCTAAGAATGGACTTAGATACTGTAGGGGTACAGGGCTCATGCCACTGAACCCTCACCTGAGGGCTACTGCACCCTGCTAGAGGGGTGACTTACCTAAGCCCCAGGCAGTCGGTTGCAGACATGGCACACAGGGATGCCTGCCATGTCGACTCTTCACTTTGCACTGCACCAAAACACGCAGCCTGCAATGGCAGTGTGTGGGTGTTAAGGTACAGGGCCTGTAAGGGTGGCACAATAGGTGCTGCAGTCCTTAGAGGCCTTCCCTGGTCACAGTGCCCTTGGTACCTTTTACAAGGGGCTTACCTGTGGCCAGAGTTGTCAATTGTGGGTACAAAGTTACAGTTTTTGGAAAGAACACAGGCCCTGGGAACCTGATTGGCTGGAACCCAGGGCACACCAAGTCAAAAGTGCATCATGTGTCAGGCAGAAAGTGGGGGTTTCCATGGTTTCCATGCAAAAAGGGGTACCTTTGTTCAGTAAGTATCCCATTGGCTACTACCCTTCACCTTCCTTAATGCCCCTAAATTCGGTATTTAGGTGGCCCCCTGACACCAGGAACGCAGATTCACCTGTCCAAAGAAAACGGACAAAGAAGAGACTAAGTAAGCAAGAAATGTGAACTAGCAGTGGACTTGGCACCAAACCCTGCCTGCTTCTGTCCCGACAGTTCGAAAGACCCAACTCGTCCTACAGCGGTGCATCCTCCAAAATCCTTGGAGGGCTGCCAGGACTTCACCAACCCATCAGCATCTCCCTTGAAGTGGAGAAGCCACTTGCCTGCAGCCCGCAGGCCCTGACCGCAATGTCCAGGACACCGATCTGCTGACCACCGGGTGCTCCGACGCAGCAGCTACCCAGGAGGAGGTCACCTTAATCCAGAAGGTCAGAGCCATCTCCCCACCAAGTTTGGAGATGCCAGGAGTCGCCCTGCACCAATACACGGGGTACCAGACCCCTTGCAGCAATCAAGGCTTGCTCAGTGTCCAGCCCGGAAACCAACACCGCCAAGACCAACCTACCGATGTGGGACTTTAGCACCAGAGAGGCCATCATCAAGAGTGGCTTTGCTGTCCTGTTTTGTCCCCATCTCCCGGTCGACCCCGAAAGTGAGAGCCTCCAATGCAAGTAACCCGCCGGACAAAGCACCTCTGCACCCTGAGCCTACCAACGGTGCACCCTTGCCAGAGAGACCGTCAAGAACCAAGCCCCAATTTGGGTTCCGACAGACTTGTCCCCCAAATCCCCTCTTGCAGCATTTTTCTGTTCAAGGTTTTCTCCATAGACGTCAGTGGTATCTTTTGAGGCTACTCTTGTGACCAGCACCTCTGCACCCGGACACACAAGGACAGGTAATCCAAAACTGTTGGTGGTTCTAAGGACCATGGCCCCTACTTACCTTAAGTACAGAAGAACTGCCCTGTAACTCGGTTGCTAGAACCCCTACACAGTGTCTTTTTCTCCCACAGGATAACATTACCGCTTTCGAGGCTCATGCCTCAAATCTGACGGCTGTATTTTCTGTGTTTCTGAAAATCGCTAACTCGAACAGTACTTACCTAATCTTGTAGATCTTGGTGTTTAAATACATGTAAAATTCGGTTATTTCTCTAAATTGGTGTCGGATTTCCTTTTTGAGTGTGTCATTTATTGACTGTGCGTGTGCAACAGATGCCTAACACTCCCCTCTGATAAGCCTAAGGCTGCCCGACCACAAATAGAGCATCTTGGGATTGTTAAAGCAAGCCCCTGTACACTAGTAATGGATGCCTAGACTCTTTGCACAGTGTACCACGTTTTGGTACACTATATAGAGAGCCAGCACCCTACATTGGTGGTGCAGTGGTGGGAAACAAGATTTTGCATTTGCTGTACCACTCTGTTAATAAGTGATTCCACTAAGGAATCCACAATTTACTTTAATCAAAACTATTTTTTCGATTTGTCTTAAATTTTTAATCTGAACTGTTTGGGCCTTGTGATAAGTCCCCCAGTCCTTTGATATTTGAAGTTTAAAAAGTATACTAGTAGTTAGGCCTTAAAAGACTGGTTAGAATTATTTTTTGTTGATTTTCTAAAAAGGTCCCAACTACACTAAACGTGTCGGCCTCAGAGGTGAGAGATGAGGAACTTAACCTGGCTCTTTACCTGCATCTTAATTTGGAGCAGTTAAAGAACCTCTGCAAGGCTTGCAAAATTACAGTTGGGCTTAAACCAACCAAGGCACAACTCCAGTAGTTGCTTGCTGAGTTTGATAGAACCCAGGCAAAAGATGAAAACACTGACAATATTGAAGATGACCCAGTCGGTGAAGATGAGACTGACGTCAGTACTCATGGGGATAGCTCCCCTTCCAATACCTCAAAGTGAGAGGGCAATAATAGGAACCTTTTCCCTAAAATTGTACTTGGAGGTAGGCCAGGCCCCTAGAAGGCATAGAGGATCTAGACCAGGAGCTGGAGAGACTAGCCAAAAGAGTAGCCCTTTAGGCCACAATCCTGACCATAGAAAGGGCTGAGAAGGGTCAAGCACCCAGGAATAGTGGCAGTAGTAAGGTAAATAGAGATAGAAAGGAATAGTTTGATCTCAAAATCCCTAAAGGAATTGTCCCCAAATACGTTGAGTGTGATGATATCGCCAAATGGTTTACAGCCATTGAGAGGGTTTGTAAAATGAGAAAGCTCAACCAAACGTTTTGGGGCTCTCTACTCTGGGAGCTTTTCTCAGGCAAGTGTAGGGATAGACTCCTGACACTTAATAAGGCAGATGCTGAGTCCTATGACCTCATGAGGCATACCCTGATTGAGGGCTTTGGACTCACCACCTGAAGAGTACAGGATTAAGTTCAGGGAGACTCACAAAACCTCGAGTAAGTCCTGGGTTGATTTTGTTGACTTCTCAGTAAAAACACTAAGTGGCTGGTTGAAAGGCAGTAACTCGCAAGATTATGACGGTCTTTACAATCTGTTGATGAAGGAGCACTTGTTAAGTAATTGTACATCAGAAAAACTGCATCAGTACTTGGTGGAGCTAGGGTTGGTTTCTCCCCAGGAGCTAGGGAAGAAGGATGGGAAGAAAGCTAGGGTGTCCAGAAAGACCCATGGTGGAGGTTACTAAAAGAAAGTCTAACTCCCCTCCCCCAAGGGAAAGATGTGGGACAATCCAAAGAAAAAGGTAGAGTCTTCTGAAGCCCCCCAGAAACCTGTTCAGGAGGGTGGGTCCAGAGACACTTCACAATCAAAGGGTTGGTACCAGAGTAAGAACTAGGTTCCCAAAAAAGGTTGGTGTTTTAATTGGAAGGCCAATGGACACCAAACTGGGGACTCTTCACGTCCCAAAAGGGCCCCAACTTGTACACCCCCAGTTACCAGATGGTATCCTTGGTGTGACCTGACCAGGTCCGAGAGCACACTGAAGTTACTTTAGTCTCTGAGGGTGGGGAAGATGTAGCTACCCTTGCTGTCTGGCCCAGTCATCTGGAGAACTACTGACAAAAGGCACATATTAATGAGGTTTAAGTAAAAGCACTGAGGGATGCAAGTGTCATCAGGGTGACTGAAAAAATTGATATCTCTAGAACAGTGCTTGACTGAACAAACTTATCCAGTCATCTATGCTGATAACCATACCAAGGTCCATCCCATGGCAAGGATGACCTAAGAATAGGGAGGGATTACTGGCCAAAAGAAGGTAGTCATGTCCTCTGCAACTCCAGTCCAATGTCTGCTGGGAAATGATCTGGAGACCTCAGCATGGGCTGAGGTAGCGCTAAGATGCCATGCTGGGAATACCTGAATGTGCGTGTTTGAAAACTTGAGCACAGTGCAAATCCCAGGGTGAAAAAGAGAAGTTGAAGCCTGGAAGAATGACCCAACCCTCCAAGAGAAATATCAAGAAGTCTGGGAAACCAACTTCTGAGGAGACACAAGCTCAGGTCCCTTCTCCTCAGGGAGAAGACCTGTCAGCCCTTGAGGGAACTGAGCCCCAAGAACTTGGGCCTTACCAGGCAGAGCTCCTAAGTCCAGGCGGGGCACTCTAGGAAGATCTTGCCAGGGACAGAGGACCTGTCCCACTCTTGAGAGCCTGAGACTGCAAGCTACTGACCCGGAAAAGGAAGAAGTCATTGTCTTCCACCGAACCTATTGGGAGGAGGGACTACTGTATACTGAGGCCAGAGACCAGGTGCCACTAGGACAGTGGTAGTGCTTCAGCAGTACAGAGGTCCTACTCTCATTTGCACATAGCATCCCCCTAGCTGGGCATGTTAGCCAGACAAAGACTTGGAGTAGGTTAGTCACCCACTTCTAGTGGCCAGTTATGTTCCAGAAAGTAAAGGGGTTTTGCAGCCCATGTGTTACCTGTCAAGACAGTGGCAAGACAGGTAGCAAACCAAATTCCCCTTATTCCTACTACGAGTGGTTGGGGTCCCCTTTGAGAGGGTAGGGATTGACATTATTGGCCCCCCTAACTCCAAACAGCCTCAGGAAACAGATTCATACTGGTGGTAGTAGTGGATCATGCCACCAGGTATCCTGAAGCAATTCCCCTTAGGACGGTCACTGCTCCTGCAGTTGCCAAAGCCCTCATAAATATTTTTATTAGAGTGGACTTCCTTAAGGGGGTTGTGTCAGACAGAGGTAGTAACTTCATGTCTGGTTACCTGAAAGCTATTTGGGGTGAGTGTGGGGTGACGTATGAGTTTACCACCCCATATCACTCACAAACCAATGGTCTGGTTGTGACATTCAACAAGACCATGCGAGGCATAATCATCGGACTATCTGAAAAATTTAGGAGATGGGGTGGCTGTAGGAAACTGGGTTTTTGTTGCAGTAGTCCCACCACTTTTGCAGAGTGAATCTTTTCTGGATTCACATGCTGTGCATTATTCCGCCATCTAGTGGTTGGGTCCGAAATTGTAGAATTTTTTATTTTTTTTTGGTGGGCGTCGACATACACCATTTGGTGTCCTTTTGTGACGTTGACCTTTGGTCGCCATCTTCAGATTATTTTTTTCCGCGGTTGGGTCTGAATCGATACTGAAGGAGCTCCCAAGATTGGAGAGAAGAATCGACGAAAAATAAGGAAAAAACTTCAGGAGAACTGTGGTAGAACGTTTCGACTTTCAAGACTTCAATCCGAACGACCGGAGTTCAACGAAAGGTGAAAAAAACGAATCTTCGACGATCGGAGAAAGCGCATGTGGGGTGCTCCCTGTGCGCGGTAATGGAGAAGACACCGTTCAAGTTTTGCAAAAATTGTCACCACAAGTACGCTCAGAAAGATTAGCATCCGGTCTGCAACCTTTGCCTACCGCTAGATCACCGAAGCGAGGACTGCAACGCGTGCTCCGACTTCACCCCGAAGACGTTGAGGGTGAGAGAAAGACAGTGAAGAGCCAACTATACCATGAAGGGCCAGAAGACGAAGAGGACAGAGACGTTACAGTCGTGGAGGTCGAGAAGAAGACTTCAAAGGGGTAAGAGAGTCGTCGACCTCGAAAAAATTTGAAGTCTCGAAAATCTGACTCTAGACCCACAAAGGGAACCTCGGCATCGAAGCACTCGAGGACCGCAGTTGCATCCAAACAAAAACACTCCGTAGGATCCTAGGATAAGGACTCCGTAACGGCAAAGACCCTCGAAAAACCAAAGACATTGAAAGACAGGAAAAGGTCACCTTGGCGTCGAAAAAGGAGAGGTCCAAACAAGCTTCGACGACCGGGTCGGCGTCGACAAGCACAAAACGAAAAGCAGAAGGTCCCGACGACGAAATACACGCGGACGAGATGGAGAAGAAAAGGAAAAGGCTCGAAGCGGCAAATATTTTACAACGTAAAAAAGATTTCGACGAAAGCTTGAAACAATTCAAGATACCGCTGAAAACAACAACAGAAGTGGCGAAGGTCGTCGAGGAAGTAATGCCTCCGACAACACCTGAGCCGCTCGACTAAGAAGAATTCTTCCTCGGAGAAGAGGTCGAAGATGACGGATCGGCGATCTTAGAGACTCAAGACCTGCAATGGCAAGATCTTGACGCCGAATCTCCGGAGGAGGCTGGGGAAACATATCCCTCGAGGCCATCACCGCCAGATGACATTGGCATGTATAATCAGGTGATTAAAAAAGCAGCTGAAACATATGGAGTTCAGCTGGAGGAAGAAAAACCACAATCATGTTTTTTATTAGAGACTTTGATGCCAACACAATCGAGAAATCAATTCCTTCCAATGCTGCCAAGTGTATTGGACCAGGGAAAGTAGGCCTTCAAAGAGCCTGCAACATGCAAGGCAATCGCAGCAAGAGCAGAAAAGAAGTACAAGCATTCCTCTAAAGACCCTATATACATCAGAGGATCTGTACCAGCTGACTCTGTTATTACTTCCACTGCAAGGAAAAGAGCAAATGTACCAACAACAGTGGGTCCACCTCCAGACAAGGAAAGCAAAAGGATGGACCTTGTAGGGAGGAAAGTAGAAAGAAGTGCAGCAAACCAATGGCGCATAGCTAATTCTAATGCATTGCTAAACAGACATGCTTATCAACATGGTATTTGATGCACCTTTGACTGAAGTGCACTGGGTTCCTGCTAACCAGGTCCTCAGAGCCAGTGTTCCTTCCCCAAGACAAGACAACTGGTCAATTGATCCCCAGTTGGCCAGGCCTTTAGCACCTCTAAGTCCCTGGTAAGTGGTACCCCTGGTACCTAGGGCATAGATACTAAAGAGGGTCCCTAAGAGCTGCAGGGACCCAGCACCAAACTCATGCAGACTGCCACTGCAGGCTGCTTGACAAAGTGCTCTAAAAAGTGAAAACATGACATGGCACTCACCTGTGTGCATGTCCCCTAACACTACATGTAATATTTGTTAGTCACCCCTACAGCAGGTCTTACAGCCCTAAGGCAGGGTGCATTATACTACATGTGAGGACAAATCTGCATGAGTATGTATGCCCCTGCAATGTTTAGTACCATTACTTGATATTACAAGTGAACAAGGAAGCCATCTTAAAGTTTGTACTGGGCATTGGTAAATCCGTATTTGTAAAGCGCGAACTACTCACCCTTACGGGTCTCAAGGCGCTGGGGGCCGTCGTGGAAATTAAGTGAGCTATTGCCCAGAGTCGCATGGTGCTGAGCTGCCGCCGGGGATCAAACCGTGAGCCCTGTGCTCCGAAGTCAGCTGCCCTGGCCGCTGCACCACACCTCTCCACAAAACGAGTTTCCCAGCTACGTAACTGCTTCACTGAAACCTATGGTGTTTGGTATCAAACACCTCGTATTCGTAAACCCACACTGATTCCAGTGATGGATTTGTTAATGCAGGTATCTAGAGGGTACCTTTGAGGTAGCCCCTGAAAATTACCAGTCCTCTAGTGTTATTGACTGACTGGTTCAGACCAGCCTGCTACCACAGACTAGTTTCTGACCCCCTAGGAAGGGAGAGCCCCGCTCTCAAGAGGACAGACACGCTTCCTGCTCTGCCAGGAGGTGGTTACACCTCCTCCAAGCAGGATGGTCAAGTAAATCAGCATATCAAGGCAGGAGGCTTCAAAGGCCTCTGACGCCTTTGATATGTGACCCAAGGCTTTCCCAGACGGGAAACTCCACCCCCTGCCCAGGGCCCATCTCGCACCAGGACAGGTGGGAAAATTAGCTTGTCAGGAGGTGTGTTCACCCTCAAGCTAGTACCACCCCTATGGTGGGCTACCTGATGTGCACACGACTAGAAAATACCACCATTTTGGCTTTTGGTGAAATTATGTCCTCTGGAACAGGGTTATGTCCACTACCCACAGGAAGTGGTCATATAAAGGGTGTAGTCACCCTAAAGATAAGTAGCCCATTGGCTATTACATGGCACTCCCTGTAACACCCCTAAGTACAGTATTTAGGTGGCACCTCTGATTCCAGGACCTCAGATTCGACGGACACAAAGAAGAAGTGGACAAAGAAGAGTGCTGACCCGAGAACAAAGCACCAACGACTGACTTGGAGCCCAGGCTGCCTGCTGCACCTGACCCTTGTGGAGACACTGACTTGTCCTGCCGCTGTGCAGACTCCAAGAAACCCACAGGGCTGCCAGTACTCCGCAAATCATCAGAGAACTCCCTTGGAGTAGAGGAGCTACTTCCCTGCAGCCACAGGCACCAAAGAAGCAAAGTATGGTTCACCGTCCTGCCGCTTACCAGGACTACCGAATGTGCAGCCGCCCAGGAAGAGATCACTGTGCTCCCACAGGTCGGATCCGTCCTTCCAAGTGTGGGGACGCCATGGCCAACAGGAGCCGCACAACATCGATACCTGGCGTACCAGACCCCTTGCAGCAGCCAAGGTGTGTGTTATGTCCAGCCCGGACACCAACGCTGAGAAAAACCCTCCTGCACATCGAGGGACTTCAGTGACACCGCCATTGAGAGTGGCCCAGCTGTCCTGTTTGCCCCTTTCTGCACAACCAAAGACAGTGTGGGTCCGACTGCCGCCACCTGACACCTCAAAGCACAATGGCACCCGCGCCCCACAGTCCGAGTCCGAGGGAGATGACCATGCCAACGGGGTCCGGAGACCCTCAAAGGCTGAGCCGATCTTTGGGTTTGCCTAGACTGGGCTCGCAGTCGCCACCTGCAGCCTCTTTGTGCAGGCCCCCTCAACCGCAAGTGACTCAGCAGCACGAACCTGAACGCCTAAATGCACCACTGCACCCGAGCCCACAGCCTGAGGAGAAGTGGACCAATTGGTCCTTGAGATGCTTTGGCATGTAGAGACACGAGCCCCATTGTGGGTTCACGCATACTGGCCTCCCAGTCCCAACTTGTAGCCTCTTTTCAACCGAACCGTTAGCCACTGAAGTGAACGTGGCACAGGACGCTGAAACACACTTCTGCACCCAGCTGCCCCATTGCCGCCTGAGGTGACGTGTTGGTGTTGCTTTGGACACTGTAAGTCGCTGACAAGTGCCGGAATGCAATACATGTTGTTCCCCCATAGGATAACATTACCAGCCTAGAAATTGCACTGTCAGCTTTTGAAACACCTAAAAATTCATATTTCGAAAAGTTCTTACCCGATTCCGATCTTGGTATCTAAATTAATCTAAAAATAAGTATTATTTTTATAAATTGGTGTCTGATTTCATTATTGACTGTGTGTCTCACTTACTGCCTTTGTATGGGCAATAAATGCTTAGCATTAGCCTCTGATAAGCCTAACTGCTCGCCCACACTACCACAAAAGAGAATATTTGGGTTATCATTTGTGCCTCTGTAAACCAATTGGGGTTTGCCTGGACTCTTTACACAGTGTACCTCATTTTGGTCCACTATACAAAGAGCCAGCTTCCTACATTGGTGGTTCAACAGTGGGATATAAGAGTTTGCATTTGCTATACCACTCTGTCAGTATTGTGTAAGAAAGTGCCCTCTTTTTGCATGGTTGCCCCCACTTTTTGCTAAACTGCTGATGTACTTTGACTGAGTGTGCCCTGGGTTCCTGCCAAACAGGTACCCAGAGCCTGTGTTCTCTCCCTAAAACTGCATGAAGACAAAACCCAATTGGCACTCTTTGGCCACAGGTTAGTCCTTTCTAAATGGTACCGCAGGTACCAAGGTTACTGTGACCAGGGAAGGCCTCTAAGGGCTTTAGCACTTATTGTGCCACCCTTAGAGGCCCTGTACCTTTATATATACACACACACACACACACACACACACACACACACACAGCCTTTGCAGGCTGCGTGTTTTGGTGCAGAACAAAGTGAAGAGTCGACATGGCACACATCCCTGTGTGCCATGCCTACAACCCACTGCACTGGCATAGGTCAGCCACCCCTCTAGCTGGGTGCACTACACCAGTTGTGAGGGTACAGGTGCATGAGCCCTGTACCCCTACAGTGTCTAAGCCAATTCTTAGACATTGTAAGTGCAGTAATGCCATTAAGAGTATATGGTACTTGGAGTTTGTCATTACGAACTCCACAATACCATAATGGCTTTACTGAAAACTGGGAAGTTTGGTATCAAACTTCTCAGCACATTAAACCCACACTGATGCCAGTGTGGGATTTAATGATAAATGCACACAGAGGGCATCTTAGAGATGCCCCTGAAAAACTTACCTAACACTAGTGTCCAGGCTGAGTGGCTGCTCACCAGCTGCCACCACCAGACATGTTTCTGGACTCCTGGCCGAGAGCCTGCTGCTCTCGGGGTCTGAAATAATGCACATCCTGGGACGAGGTGCCAAGCTTCCTCCCCCAGGATGGGCAGGGTCCACGAAGGGGAAGTTTAAAAGGCTTACCGCCTTTGTGAGCTTCCCCAGGCCTTTTGCTGCTCCCAGCAACTGGCCCCCACCGGTTCTGCCCCCCACTTTGGGTGGGAGAATCGGCGGAAAAACCAAGTGAGGAAGGGAGGTGTGCCCACCTTTGCCAACCCCACCCCTCCGGTGGGGGAGACGAGGTGAAGCACAACTTAGTCCCTGCCATCTTGCAGATGGGGGGACCCAGCCAACCAGAGTGAGGCACATGCCCCCCTCCCACTGGAGGGTGGCATAATAGGGGGTGTACCCACCCCAAGGAAGGTACCCATTGGTCCCAACCTTTTACTTGCCTGTAACGCCCCTAAATCTAGTATTTAGGGGCACCCCTGAACCTTGCCTCCTCAGACAAGAACCGACCAAAAAGAAAAGGAGGACGACGAAGAAGCCGTGCCGAAGCTAAGAAGAGGACGACGCCCACTGACTTGGCCCCAGCCCTACCGGCCTGTCCCCACCTCGAACCTACTCCAGCAAAATCCCGGTGTGTCCAGCAGCTAGCAGCCTCAAGAACCCGAAGGACCTGCCCTGCCTTCCAACCTAAAGACTTTGTCTCCCGTGAGCACCGGATTTGCTCACCCACAGACTCCGGCTCCAGCCAAAACTGAGTCTGAAACCACTCTGCACCCGACGCCTACGGCCCGAGTTCGAGTGGCCAGGAGGTCTCCCCGGCGATCCTGACCTGAGATCTGGTGATCTCTGACCTGCCTCGACACACCAAACGACGCCTGCAGTCTTTCTGGAGGACCCCCACGACTGCGATCGGAGCTGGTAAGAAAACCCGACGCTTAAAGACACCCCTGCACCCGAAGTCCTACGGCCTTGGGTGGCCCAACCGACAGTGTCTCAGCATCCCAACTTACCTCTCCAACCGGTGGTCACCTCCAGAAGATCTTCGTCCCCGAGCCTGTAGTCTTTGTTGCAACCGGAGATTCCCCATTGAAAACAACAAGACACCCGATGCCAAACCAGCACCCTGCACCCAGCCGCCGCTGTGGGTGTACTTTGGGTGCTAACTCGGATCCCCCTTTGCCCTGAGGCTAACACCAGGAGCTTTGCTCCCACAACCTTGTGGCCTGCTCATAAGCAGCCACCAACTGGAGGCCCCCTATCCCCCATTGGATAACATTGGACCTCAGCACTCTGCACCAGGCCGCCCTAGTGCCCCTGAGGGTGTTTCAAGGGTGCATCCTTGACCCTGGGGGAACCCTGGTTCTAACCCCAGAATACCAACTCCCACAAACTTGTACTTATCTGTAAAGCGATAACTCAATTTCCTTCAATAGGATTGCATTGACTGCTTTTCTTGAAAATTGTTTTAAGTGTGAAGTTGGTTTGTATGGAGCATTGACAAAACTGCAAATGTACTAAAAGTGATTTACTTACCTTTTGTCTAGGAATTGTCCCAGTGTGATATCTAGGCATATCACACTGATTAGCAAAAGTAATCTGAAAAGTAATCCAATAAGTAATGTACAAAGGAATCTGAAAAGTAACTGAACAGTAATTTCAAAACATTGACTTACCTGTAATTCAATCAACTGCATTTGAACCTGCATTCAATTGTAAAACATTGCATAAGATTTTGCATAGTATTTATTTCACTTACCTGTGCCAGGCTTGTCTTGGTTCTAGAAATAAAATCTAAATAATATTTTTATACAAATCAAATTGGTCTGATTTCAGTCTTTGAGTGTGTGACATCATTTGCTGATTGAGTGTGTACAACAAGTGCTTAACACTACCCTCTGATAAAGTCTTACTGCTCGCCCACACTACCACAAATAGAGAATAAGGTGCTATCTACTTTTACCTCTGCCTACCTTTGGGGTTCCACTTTACTCTGTACACATTATACCTCATTTTGGTATTGTATATACAGAGCCAACTTCCCACATATTGTTATTGCACTAAGGAATCCACAATTGACTTGAGTTGCCATAAATATTTTTCTATTTTCCGTTTTTCGATTTGTGCTAAATTTGTGATTCGAACTGTTAGGACTGGGGGACTTAACCAAGGCCCGGTTGTATTAGATATTTAAAAAGTATATTAGGTAGTTAGGCCTTAAAAGTGTTTACAATTTTTTTGAATTTTCCAAAAAGGTCCCAAACTGCTTTAAAATCATGTCTGAGACAGAGGGTAATAGCCAGACGCTCAACTTGGCTCCTTACAGGAAACTTAAGTTGGCCCAACTTAAGACTTCTGCAAAGCATGGAACCTTGCCATGGTGTCTAAACCTAACAAGGCTCATGTACAAACGCAGCTTGCTAACCATCATAGAGCCATGGCAATGTAAGAAACCCCAGCTGGCTCCTAATGGGATATATCAAGCATCTGATATACAGTGTAAAGAGTCCAGGGGTTCCCTTGTGCATGGACAGGGGCTTGCTATGCAATCCCAAAGTGCTCTATTAGGGCTTAGTGTGGTCGAGCAGCCTTAGGCTTAACACAGAGGAGTGCAAAACATTTGCAAATACACACAATGATTAATAAATGACAACATGACTCAAGGAGTTCCTCACCAATTTATAAAAATAGCAGGTATCTTTTTATATGTTTAGGCATCGGAGAAAAATCATTCAGGTAAGTACGTTTTTAAATGTAATTTCTTTTCACTTTAAAAAGTGGGCACAGTGCATTTTCTGAGTTGTGCAATGTTATCCTATGGAAGGAAGAACAAGTTCTGCAAACAGGTATAGTACAGCGTCTTACAAGACCAATCTCCAGGAGTTAAGGTGAGTGGTGGGCAAGGTCCAAGTCAGCTCCAACAGTACACCACCAGCTGCTCAAACGCGGCCGGGTACAGGGAGTAAAACAGCGTTGGGAGCCCAATAGGTGTCTATGGAGTTCGGTTCCTGCAGAAAGAGGCTGCAGACTCTGGCTGGAAGGCCAGCCGGAGTGAACCAACAGGGGGTTCAAGGCTTGCGAGGCTCGGGGACGTAGGGTCACCTGGGGTCCTCTTTTCCACGACCGTGGGCAACGGATGGAGAGGTGTCTTTAGGCGTCAGATTTTTTTTTTACTAGGAACTGTCGTAGTAGAGGGGGCCTGCGTGCAGAGGCTGCAGGCGACGTCAGGGAGTCCATGAGGGATGAAACCACGATGGACTCTAGCTTTTTTTTTTTCTAAATTGGTCTTGAGTTTCTTCTTGAGTGTCTCTCTCATTTATTGACTGTGTGTTCAACAGTGCTTAACACTACTTTCTGATAAGCCTTAACTGTTTGCCTACACTACCACGAAAGAGAGCATTTTTGGGATTATGAATTTAAGTCCTGTAAGACGATAAAGGGTCATCTGGATTTTCTACATAGTGTAGCTCTTTTTGGTACACTACATAAAAAGCCAGCTTCCTAATATATATATAATGGCACTCCGAGCAAAGTTGAAGTTATTTATTTAGCACAGCAGAAACACTTGTTACAGCGTCAGACGCATTTCAGCTTCAAAAGCTTTTTTCCCGTGAAAAAAGCTTTTGAAGCCAAAACGCGTCCGAGTGTTTCTGCTGTGCTAAGTAAAAACCTTCAACTTTGCTCGGAGTGCCGTTCTGTACCTAACTCGTTACTGAAGCGGCTTTATATTTAGATGCGTGGGCGTCCGACGCGCACCCCTGCCGTCTTGGCTGCACGTCTTCTACACTCAGCAACTACCGGAGACATATATATATATTTAAGTAAACAGTTTGCCATTTCTTGAGTCCGCGACTCGCAGCTTGGTAAACCCTGACTTCAACCAAGCGGCTCTTGCACGGACACATCCTCCTCACTCTTACTGCCGATCGCTTCTGGCTTCGCCCTTCTTCCATGGGCGTTGCAGACAAAATAATGGCATGCAGAGACCAGCAGTAACATCCCCTCTTTTATTTGCTGATTGCGAACAGGTGAGTATCACGCACAGAATTATGGGACTGGTAGTCAAATTAAACACCCATGTGGGTTGCTGCCATATTGTGTCTTTAAAAAAATTGGATTTAAGTGGTCCCGCCTGGGCCACGAGTCAGCACCATCACACGATCCTGGTGAGTCCGTTCCTGCTTACTGGGGCAGTGAGTAGCGGAGCGGTTTGGAGCTGTGTTTAATGTACAGGCGAAAGTTGTGCAGGACACAGTAGTGCCTCCAAGAACTTTTTTGTTTTTTTTAAAGACACAATATGGCAGCAACCCACATGGGTGTTTAATTTGACTACCAGTCCCATAATTCTGTGCGTGATACTCACCTGTACGCAATCAGCAAATAAAAGAGGGGATGTTACTGCTGGTCTCTGCATGCCATTATTTTGTCTGCAACGCCCATGGAAGAAGGGCGCAAGCCCGAAACGCGTCGGCGAGTAAGAGTGAGGAGGAGTGTGTCCGTGCAAGAGCCGCTGGTTGAAGTCAGCGTTACCAAGCTGCGAGTGCGACTCAAGAAATGGCAAACTGTTTACTTGGATTTAAGTGGTCCCGCCTGGGCCACGAGTCAGCACCATTACACGATCCTGGTGAGTCCGTTCCTGCTTACTGGGGCAGTGAGTAGCGGAGCGGTTTGGAGCTGTGTTTAATGTACAGGCGGGAGTTGTGCAGGACACAGTAGTGCCTCCAAGAACTTTTTTGTTTTTTTTAAAGACCCAATATGGCAGCAACCCACATGGGTGTTTAATTTGACTACCAGTCCCATAATTCTGTGCGTGATACTCACCTGTACGCAATCAGCAAATAAAAGAGGGGATGTTACTGCTGGTCTCTGCATGCCATTATTTTGTCTGCAACGCCCATGGAAGAAGGGCGCAAGCCCGAAACGCGTCGGCGAGTAAGAGTGAGGAGGAGTGTGTCCGTGCAAGAGCTGCTTGGTTGAAGACAGCGTTTACCAAGCTGCGAGTGCGACTCAAGAAATGGCAAACTGTTTACTTATATATATATATTTATATATATATCTCCAAGGAAATGCAAATCCGGAGAAAAAAGATCCACACGAGCCCACTCGGTCAGTTCAGCAGGTTTATTTTTGGTACAGCAGAAAAGGGCGACGCGTTTCGACCACGTCCGTTGTCTTGGATATATATATATATATATATATATATATATATATATATATATATATATATATATATATATCTCCAATCGAAACTGCTCCCAGAGTGAAGATGCCACACACAATCGTATTTCACCTTTTATTTGGCAGGCAGCAGCGAACTCAGTTATGACCTCCCAGCGTGTTGTGCGCCAATTACGCGTTTCGGGTACTCTCCCTTTGTCACTGGCTTGGCTTTGCGGTGGAGAAACAGCTGAGCAACTTTTCATCACGTTTTGTATCACATAGTCCCGCCCACATGGGCGTGTGCATGCAGTGCACCTTGGTTTACGTAGTTCGAATTGGTATTGCCATAATGGATGCTGCCGTTCCTTTCCCTCCACAGATATATATATATATATATATATATATATGTACACACACACACACATATATATAGATGGTCGTCATATGTTATAGTACTTAAACGTTGCTCATTTATTTTATAGGTGAAAGTGTGCAACAACCCTTGCCTATTTAAATATTCAGAATAAAGAAACATCTGGTTTGAATGGATTATTCACTTCACATTTAATCGAGTTATAAATGTGCAGTCAACCATGGTCTTTTAGATGTTCTACGTATATGTATGCAGATTTCTTCTTTCAAAGATCGCTTTCCTAATGTGCTTTTGTAATGTTTCTTATATTCTCCCTTAGGTACTGCATCATGAATTGTTGGCCATCAGGGAGGCTTGCATTAAACTAGAAAAGGACTATCAGCCAGGAATCACATTTATTGTTGTGCAGAAAAGGCATCACACCAGACTCTTCTGTACTGACCGAAATGAACGGGTATGTAACCTCTTTGCTTGTATCTTTTTGAGACTTGGTTGCCCATCATGGCATTGTCCTCAAGTGCCATGCGTGGAATGCTGAACCTCATTTTACAATGGAGACAAACCTATTCTTAGAATTGTTAAAATCAGGTGGTCTATAAAAAAAAAAAAAACATCAAAATGTTGGCAAGTGTTGGAGTTAAAAGTATTTTCCTACTTGCTCTTTGTGTGTGTGTGGGGTGTGTATGTATGTGTAACGGCGCCAAAGATATAGGCAAATTAAAAAATGTTTTTACTATGGAATGTATGTGTATATCTTTGGCACTATTTGACGAATCTGTTAATCATTCTTACATTTTTGGCAGGTACCATTGTACCCCCATGATATCAGCACTCCAGATTCACCCTCATAATACTGCAGTACGGTAAAGTTTTCCAGAACAACATTTTGGTCCCTGAGAGGAGGGGAAGGGGCATGGGGCTTTCAGTAATTTTTTTCTGTATTAGAGAGCAAAGTTTCCTGTGGGAAGTTGCACTTTTGGGGACTCCTCACTCAATTTGCCCCCCCCCCCTTCTGTTTTTTTATCGGCCCCTGCTTGACAGATCAACGTAAAACGTTACGTGAAGCAGCTGAGGTGGATGAACTTTTTTGGGGGGAACCAAAACCACCACTCCTGAGGCATCCACCTCCTTTCCCGGACACCAACAACAGAAACACCCACATGGGGTTACTACAAGGGCAACTATGGGTATGGTAGGCAAAAGGCTGCCGCCCCCAAAAGGGACGGACCTGCCAAGAAGTGACTCCCTTCCCCCCAACCATCTAATACATGTCGGGGCACAGGGTTACTACAGGGAAGGATACAAGGGCATCAACGGGTGTGATAGGAAAAATAGAGCAACATTCAAAGGGGTTGCACCTGCCAAGCAGTGACTCTCTTCCCCCTAACCATCTAACACCTGTCGGGGAAAGGTTGCAGGTGTTTCTACCCCGCTGGGCAGAGAGAACCTCGGACCAGTGGGTTCTAGATATTATAGCAGAGGGGATACTACCTAAAACTGACGCAAACACCCCCGAATATCCTTTGCCCGAAGCCCCCACCGCTGAAACACTCTCCTCAGAACATTAGTATCTACTCCCAAGAGGAGATGCTTGCACTACTCTGCAAGGGGGCCATAGAACCCATGCTGCCATAACACCTTCCTGATCCCCTAAAAAGGACGGGTCCCTCAGGCCTTCTACATGTACTTTCTGTCAGAGTACTTCTACATGGTGATGCTCTAGGATATAATGTTCGAGGCATATGAGCTGTAGATTGTATACTTTAGCATAGATCGCCATCTGGTGCTGGGCTCGGATGTTTGCACTTTGTTTTTGTCGAAGAAGTCTTTGTAGTCACGGCATAGGTGACTCCTCCTTATGGTGATAGTGCGCATGGGCATCGACTCATCTTCAGATTGGTTTTTTCCGCCATCGGGTTCGGATGTAAACTGCTGCGCTCCGGGTCGGTGTCGTATTCGATTACCCTTCGACGCGCAATCCTTCACCGCTCAACGGTATTTTTTTTCGATCGCGCTCCTCGACGCGCATCCAACATATTCCTCAACACCTTCGATTCCAGTCGTCGACGTGGGCCGCTGGGCCTATCTGCGCCATCAAGCCCTACAGCTAATGGAAAGAACTCCATTCAAAAAATGCCCCGTGTGTTGCTAAATTCCCACACACTGATCTCCACGAGGTCTGTAACCTTTGCCTCTCTCCAGAACACGAGGACAAAGATTGCCCGGTCTGCGCTTCCTTCCGATCGAAGAAAACCATACGTAATCGCCGGGCTCAACGTCATGTAATGTCTCGACCCACTACCTCGGTGCCGGACGACATTTTCGATGCAGGCCCCGATGTTCCCGAGGAACAAGAACCGGACAATGAAGAGATCAGCGTGTCCGAGGCCGACGACTCAGAGACCGAAGATCAGACGGTTACTCCAGGTCAACGGATTGTGAGTACCGACATCGAAACCCCTTCTCAAAAACATAAGGCTCCGGTAACACCTTCGCCTTCCGGCTCAGGTCGACACTGTGATAATCCTTCAGACGCCCCGCCCTCGGGCCCGGCTCCGAAGTCCAAAGACAAGCCTTCAGGCGACTTGGGACCGAGCCAGCCACGCATCGGTACAGAAAAACCATCCCCGGTACCAAAATCCAAACATTCGGCACCGAAACACCATCAGGATAAATCCTCGGAGCCGAAATCAGACCATAAATCCTCGGAGCCGAAATCATCCCATAAATCTTCGGAGCCGAAATCAGACCATAAATCTTCGGAGCCGAAATCAGACCATAAATCTTCGGAGCCGAAATCAGACCATAAATCTTCGGAGCTGAAATCAGACCATAAATCTTCGGAGCCGAAGAAGGACCATAAATCTTCAGAGCCAAAATCAGACCATAAATCTTCGGAGCCGAAATCAGACCATAAATCTTCGGAGCCGAAATCAGACCATAAATCTTCGGAGCCGAAATCAGACCATAAATCTTCGGAGCCGAAATCAGACCATAAATCTTCGGAGCCGAAATCAGACCATAAATCTTCGGAGCCGAAATCAGACCATAAATCTTCGGAGCCGAAATCAGACCTTAAATCTTCGGAGCCGAAATCAGACCTTAAATCTTCGGAGCCGAAATCAGACCATAAATCTTCGGAGCCGAAATCAGACCATAAATCTTCGGAGCCGAAATCAGACCATAAATCTTCGGAGCCGAAGAAGGACCATAAATCCTCGGAGCCGAAGAAGGACCATAAATCCTCGGAGCCGAAATCAGACCATAAATCCTCGGAGCCGAAATCAGACCATAAATCTTCGGAGCCGAAATCAGACCATAAATCTTCGGAGCCGAAATCAGACCATAAATCTTCGGAGCCGAAATCAGACCATAAATCTTCGGAGCCGAAATCAGACCATAAATCTTCGGAGCCGAAATCAGACCATAAATCTTCGGAGCCGAAATCAGACCATAAATCTTCGGAGCCGAAATCAGACCATAAATCTTCGGAGCCGAAATCAGACCATAAATCTTCGGAGCCGAAATCAGACCATAAATCTTCGGAGCCGAAATCGGACCATAAATCTTCGGAGCCGAAATCGGACCATAAATCTTCGGAGCCGAAATCGGACCATAAATCTTCGGAGCCGAAGAAGGACCATAAATCTTCGGAGCCGAAGAAGGACCATAAATCTTCGGAGCCGAAGAAGGACCATAAATCTTCGGAGCCGAAAAAGTCCTCGAACTCCACAGCTCCTCCAAAGCATAAGGACACCAAGACACCTCCTAAAGCTTCGGAGTCTAAACCAAAACAACCAAAATCCTCGGCGCCGAAGAAGGATACTGGATTAAAAGACCTATTTCAACCAGATCCAGTGGATTCTTTACAAAAAAAACCTTCACATTGACCCTAAAACTGGTCATATCAACACAGCTCCATCTAAAAAGAGACCTTTGGACTCCCCAGAACAACCTAAGGTACCTTTAAAGAAGAGAGACATGGGAATTTCTCCAGCCAGACCCTTCTCTCCTACAAATATTCCTACTACACCACTTTCTCCAGCACACTCTCCAATACTTCCATATTCACCTACACCACAAGATGATGATAACGATCACCTTGGGGGTGGGGATGAAAACCCACAGGAGGATAATGACGACTCTACTCTCCCACCACCTGATCCTTGGGAAGATTATGATCCTCCAGATGTCCCCGATCCAGAATCCTACCCATCTAGGCCATCACCCCCCCCCCCCCCCCCAGACGTCAACTTAGGTTTTGCACAGCTCATAAATAGGGCTACACAAATATCATGGGGTAGAATTACACTCAGACCCAATGGAGGAAGATTTTTATTAGAGACTTTCACACAGTCACAAAAATCAACAAGCATTCTACCTATGTTAAAAGGTATGATCAAGCATGCACCTGACGTTTTTAAAGACCCTGTCAGGGCTAGAGTTCTCAATCCCAGGATTGACAAGAAATATAAACCAGCTCCCAACGATCCAGCTTATATTAAAGCACAGCTCCCTCTAGATTCCTTAGTTGTGTAAAATGCACGTAAACTAGCAAATTCCCAAACATCAGGAGATGCCCCACCTCCAGATAAGGAGTCTAAATTACTAGACTCATCTGGTAAACGAATTGCATCACAAGCAGCGAATCACTGGCGCATTGCCAATACCCAAGCTTTACTGGCCAGGTATGATAGGGCTCATTACGATGAGCTTGAAAAGCTCATACATCATCTCCCTGATCAGTAGAAGTCTAAAGCTAACGACCTCATACAAGAGGGAAAGTTAATTACAAACACTTCTATAAAGTGTGCTCTTGATGCAGCCGACACGGCGTCTCGTGCGGTTAACACAAGCGTTCCTCTACGCACACACGCATGGCTACGCATATCTGGGTTTAAACAGGACGTGCAGTCTACAATTCTTAATCAACCCTTTGATCAAGAACACTTATTTGGACCCACTGTAGACACATCTTTGGAGAAAAAGGACTCAAACTGCTAAGTCCATGGGAGCCCTACAGGCAACAACCACTAGAGGTTCTTTTCGTCGCTCCTTTTATAGGGGCGCCTCTAAAACTAGTGGGACGGACAACACCTCATCCTCCTACAAAAACACTACTCAAACTTCCCCTAACAGAGGTTTTGCAGCGTGAATCTTTCTGGATTCACTATGCTGTGCATTATTCAGCCATCTAGTGGTTGGGTCCGGAATTGTAGTATTTCTTCTTTTTTTTTTTTTTTTCGTGGCCCAGCTGGGCGTTGACATACCATCATTTGGTGTCCTTCGTGACGTCGACGCGCTTCCTCCGGAAGCTCCCTCCTTTGGTCGTCAGCTTCAGATTCTTTTTTCAGCCGTTGGGTCTGGATCGTTGTCGAAGAGTTCCAGAGTTTTGGAAGAGGAATCGACGGAAAACGGGAAAAATCGCAAAAATCGAAGATTATCATAGCACCCGACTACAGGCCAGGTAGCCGGGACTACTAAGGAGAAGAAAATTTCGAGAGAACTAGACGTTCACACGAGAATGCGCGCACAGGGGGCTCCCTGAGCGCAGGAATGGACAAAACGCCCTTCAAGTTTTGCACCAATTGCCACCACAAATACGCCCAGAAGGACCCGCATCCAGTCTGCAACCTCTGCCTGCCACTCGACCACAACAGCGAGGACTGCAACGCGTGCTCGGCGTTCACACCCAAGACGTTCAGAGAAGGGCGAGCCACACCATGCAGGGGCCACCTCCATCGCTCCGAGACTTGGGCCTCTCCAGTGGAGAGGAGGACAACATCGCCGGAGGACTGCACGGTCGTCGAAGTCCATAAGAAAACGTAGGAGGTAAGGGAGTCGACGGCCCCCAAACACCCGACCGACAATCAAAAGAGTGAGACAAAGTCCTCGAGGGGAACAGTGCCGTCGAAACACTCGACGAAAGCAACTGCACCCAAGGACAAAGAGCCCAGCGGATCCTTGGAAAAGGACTCCCGGACGGCAAAGACCCACGAAAAATCAAGGTTGTCGAAGGAAGCCCCCGAAAAGGACTCCTCGACGCCGAGAAACGAAGGGTCGGCAACCGCTTTGACGACAACGTCGACGACCAAAAAGCGAAGCGCACAAACCCTCGACGCCGAACAGGCTGCTGATATGGAAAGGAAGAAAAGGAGGCTCTAGGCCGAAATGGCGAGCATCCTGCAGCGGAAAAAGGATTTCGATGACAAGATGAGTCAGTACACCATCCGGCCGAAGTCGAAAGGGGCTTCGAGGACACGGAACCGCCGAAAACGCCTGAGCCGCTCGAAGAACAGGAAGAAGAGGCCCTGTATTACTTCGAGGGAGAAGGCGAGGAAGAACAGCTAGCCTACCAGGACTCGACGCCCTCGGAGGCGCAAGACTTAGAATGGCATGACCTCGACGCCGAAATGCCAGAAGGGGTAGGCACATACCCTTCGAGGCCTTCACCACCAGACGATATAGGGATCTATAATATGGTGGTCAAGAATGCTGCACAGACATATGGGGGTAAAATTGGAGGAGGAGAAACCTAAGGCTTGCTTTCTCCTGGAAACTCTCTTACCCACACAAACAAGGAGTCCATTCCTGCCCATGCTCCCTAGTGTGCTGGACCAGGGCAGGGATGCATTCAGAGAGCCATCTGTATGTAAATCTGTTACCCCAAGAACAGAAAAGAAGTACAAGCACTCCTCAAAGGACCCTGCGTACATTCAAGGATCAGTGCCAGCCGATTCAATAATCAAGGCAACAGCTAGGAAGAGGGCCAATGTGCCCACGAATGCAGGACCACCTCCTGACAAGGAGAGTAGGAGAATGGACCTCACGGGGAGGAAGGTAGAACGGAGTGCGGCAATCCAATGGTGCATCGCCAACTCTAACGCGATAATTAACAGGCATGCATACCAGCTAGGGAGGAAGTAGGGCAACTCCTGAAGCACCTACCAGAACAGTACCAGCAGAGGGCAAGCCACCTGGTAGAGGAGGGGGAAATACATGGCAAACACATGTTTAAAGTCGGCCTTGGACGCAGCGGAGACGTCCAGCAGGCAAATGATGATCGGGGTGACAGAGAGAAGGCACGCATGGCTTAGGATTTCGGGCTTCAAGCCTGAGGTGCAGAATAACATCCTGCACACGCCCTTCAACGGAGAACAACTTTTGGGACTCCGGTCGACGAAAAGTTAACCCAACTCAAGAAGGACAACGAAACTGCAAGGTCCATGGGAGCACTGCAGTTCAGGGGAATGAGAAGGGGTACGCCCTCAAGAAGGCCAAATGGTAGGGGAGGCAACCAACCAAGTACCTCGCACCAAACCTTCCAACAAGGTTATCAGGGAAACAACCAGGGACAGCAGCAGCAGAACTGGCAATACCAGCCAAGAGGCCAGTCCTTTCGGGGACGCTCAAATGGGCGAGGACAGGCACGGAGAGGAGGGCAACAACCCGCCTCCAAGTGACTTCGCCAAAAGGCAGACGCCCACCCAGATAACACCTCAAGGGGGGCATCCAAGGAGGGAAAAAGTCCAAAAACAGTTTTCAAGAGACAAGCAGTTCCCCGAACATATAACACCAGTAGGAGGCAGAATAAGGAACTTCCTCCAGGAATGGAAGAAGGTCACAACGGACAAATGGATACTAAACATCATACAATACGGATACTGTATAGAGCTAATAAAACAACCTCCAAACAAAAAGCCAAGCAACAAGTCACACTCTGCAAAAGAACTCTCACTCCTGGTACTAGAGGCACAGGAACTGATCAACAAGGAGGCAATAGAGATAGTACCGTACAAGGAAAGAAACAAGGGGGTTTATTCCAACTACTTCCTCGTACCAAAGGTGGACGAAACACTAAGGCCTATCTTGGACCTATGGTTCTTAAACAAGTTCATAAGGACACAAAGATCAAAATGACATCTCTTCAAGAGGTAAGACCCCAGGTACAGGAAGGGGATTACATGGCAACTATAGATTTAAAGGACGCGTACTTGCACATCCCCATCAACAAGAGGCACAAACGCTTACTAAGATTTGTAATCAGCAAGACTCACTACCAGTTCAGTGCTCGCATTCGGGCTCAAATCAGCGCCAAGAATATTTACAAAATGCCTAGCAGCGCACCTGAGGAGGTAGGGAATACATGTATACCCCTACCTCGACGACTGGCTCGTAAAAGCAAGCTCCTACAGCCAGTGCAAACAACACATCCAGCAGGTGATACAAACTCTAATCCAACTGGGGTTTTCAATCCATTGGGGAAAGTCGTCAATAGAACCAGAACAGGTGAAGATTTTCTAAGGGGTAGAGATCAACACCATACAAGCCAAGGTGTTCCCCAGCACAAAGAGGACCCTGGCAATACTGAAGGAAACACGTCTGTACCGCAAGGGGCAAGTTCTGACAGTGAGGACAGTGAGCAAACTTATGGGAATGATGGCTTCATGCATACACCTAGTCCCAAAATTCGACTCCACATGAGACCATTCCAGAATGGATACAGCAGCAATGGTCACAGGCAACAGGGAGTTGGGAGGATCTAGTGGTTGTCACGCACGCAGTGCATCAGGAAATAGCGTGGTGGAACAAGGAAAACATATCAAGAGGAAAACCATTCACATAACCAACTCCAACAGTGACCATCACAACAGACGCCTCCCAGATGGGGTGGGGCGCACACATGAACAAACTCAAGGTGAGGGGGTTATGGTCGCAACAGGACGCAATCAGACACATCAACTACCTAGAACTAAAAACTGTGTTCCTAGCCTTAAAAGCCTTTCAGAAGGAGCTGTACGGAAACAGGGTGTTGATCCAGACGGACAACACAACCACCATGTTCTACATCAACAAACAAGGTGGAACACAATCAGTAGCACTATCAGAGTTAGCACAGGAAATATGGATGTGGGCCATTCCACTGGAAATAGACCTACTAGCAGTACATCTTCCAGGGAAGGACAATGTGGAAGCAGGCAGACTCAGCAGGCAGACGTCCGCATCCCACGAATGGGTGATCAACCAACAAGAAATACAAAGAGTATTCCGGAAGTGGGGGACACCGCAAATAGACCTATTTGCAACACACCAAAATGCCAACACTTCGCATCCAGGCAACCAGACCATCGGTCACAAGGGAATGCGCTATGGATAAGTTGGTCAAAGACATTTGCATAAGCTTTTCCCCCGATACCACTGATACACAGGGTACTCAGCAAATGCAGGATCAGCAACATGTCGCTAATACTAATAGCACCTCAGTGGGCCAGACAGTCCTGGTTCTCACAAATAGTGGAAATGGCGCAAGCACCAGCACACAGATTCCCAAAGAGAAGGGACCTGTTAACAATGCAGAACAGAAGGGTGCTACACCCAGAGCCAGAGAGCCTCAGCCTAGCTGCATGGCTCCTGAAGACCTAGAATTTGCACACCTCAAACTACCAGCAAGCACAATGGCAGTGCTCAAGGAGGCAAGAAGACCTACCACAAGAAAGTGCTACGTAGCAAAATGGAAAAGATTCTCCGAATGGTGCATTAGGGAGAAACTGCAAAGGAGAATCACAAAGGATTCAACAGTACTAAAATACTTAACGCACCTACTACAAAGTAAACTAAGCTACACATCACTAAGGGTACACTTAGCGGCGATAGTGGCTTACACGAGAGGAGAAACGGGGAAAAGTTTCTTCACCTCACAAGTAGTAAAAAGATTCCTAGAAGGAGCAAAGAGAATCGCACCTCCAAACAGAATGCCAGCACCAGCATGGAACCTCAACGTGGTGCTAACTCAATTGATGAAGGCACCATTTGAGCCTATTCACAAGGCTACACTACACATGTTCACGCTAAAGACAGCCTTCTTAGTGGCTATCACGTCACTACGACGAGTAAGTGAATTGCAAGCGCTAACACTTCAAGAGCCCTACCTGCAAATACACAATGACAGGATTGTGATGAGAACAGACCCACACTTCATGCCAAAGGTGGTGTCACGATTCCACATCAATCAAACAATCCAAATACCTAGTTTTTTCCAAAAACCTGCCACAAGCACAGAAAGGGCACTACACACACTGGACGCCAGGAGGGCTGTAATGCACTATATAGAAAGGACAAAGCAGTGCAGAAAGACAAAGCAGTTCTTTGTTTCCTTTGCCAGCAGTTTTTTGGGACGACCAGTTACCAAAAATACCATTGCACGGTGGATTGCACAAACCATACAACTCTGCCACAAACAAGCAGGACAACTGTTACAAGGAGCAGCTCATGCTCACTCAACGAGGAAGAAAGGAGCAACAATTGCGTTTGTAGCTAACACACCAATTCAAGACATTTGCCAAGCTGCAACATGGTCTTCAGTGCACACGTTCACTAAGCACTACTGTGTAGATATCCAAATGAACAAGGAAGCGCAAGTGGGACAGAAAGTCTTACAACACATATTCAGTAACCAGAGCTCATCTTCCATCCAGCCACCACAATAAGGACAAACCGCTACAAAGTCTATGCACAGCATAGTGAATCCAGAAAGATTCACGCTGCAAAACGTATAGTTTCTTACCTGTCGGTGTAGTTTTGCAGCTTGAAGACTTTCTGGATTCACTAGCGAACCCACCCTCCTCCGCCAGAAAGATGAGACGGGAGGAAAGGGATTAAAACTGGAGAAAGACTTAAAGGATTACAGGAGAAACAAAGTAACACAAGACAAG
Source organism: Calotriton arnoldi (assembly GCA_963921515.1). Taxonomy (NCBI): domain Eukaryota; kingdom Metazoa; phylum Chordata; class Amphibia; order Caudata; family Salamandridae; genus Calotriton; species Calotriton arnoldi. Next base: position 6,054,716 of record CAWUFW010000113.1, on the reverse strand, counting down.
AAAAAAGAATCCGAAGATGGCGACCAAAGGTGGGAGCTTCCGGAGGAAGCACGTCGACGTCACGAAGGACACCAAATGGTGGTATGTCGACGCCCACCTGGGCCACGAAAAAAAAAAAGAGAAGAAATACTACAATTCCGGACCCAACCACTAGATGGCGGAATAATGCACAGCATAGTGAATCCAGAAAGTCTTCAAGCTGCAAAACTACACCGACAGGTAAGAAACTATACGATATTTCAGAGGGGGTTATAGAGGGAACAACAACAAAGGTAGAGGCCGCGGTAATAACACCCGCACCTCTCCTACTACAAAACAGTGACTTCCCTCCACTTCCCCCCGAACATTCCATTCCAGTCGGGGGAAGACTATCACAGTTCCTACCTGTCTGGAATTCCATCACCACAGACAAGTGGGTAAGACAAATTATCCAGTATGGTTACTGCCTGGAACTCATTTCAACTCCCCCATTCATACCCCCCAAACAAAGTCCAATGTCCACAGAACATCTGACACTGTTAAAACAAGAGGTTCTCTCTTTATTACAAAAACACGCAATAGAGCCGGTTCCCTTACCTCATCAAGGAACAGGGGTTTACTCCCTTTACTTTCTGATCCCAAAAAAGGACGTTACTTTCAGGCCAATACTAGACCTACGACCGTTAAATCTCTACATACAGTCGGACCACTTCCACATGGTCACTCTCCAACAGGGCGATTTCCTTGCCACTCTAGATCTCAAGGACGCCTACTTTCATATTCCCATTCACCCCGCTCACAGAAAGTGAACCGTCTACGGTTTGTAGTGGACGGTCAGCACTATCAATTCAAAGTCCTCCCATTCCGAGTAAATACAGCACCCCGAGTCTTCACAAAATGTCTCGCGGTAGTCGCAGCTCATTTGCGGAGACAACACATTCACGTGTTTCCTTATCTCAACGACTGGCTCATAAAAGCCAAGTCACACACAGACTGTGTGCACAATACACACAAAACAATCCAGCTGCTCTAAGACTTAGGATTCACAATAAACCTACCCAAGTCACACCTTCAACCGTCCCACCTACTTCAGTATCTAGGTGCCACAATAGATACCTCAAAAGCCCTTGCATACCCCAATCCAGTCAGGATAGCCAGCATGCAAGCTCTCATATCAAGATTTCAACCTCAACACTCCCTTCCAGCTCGAGTGTTCATGCAGCTAATAGGGATGATAGCCTCTTGCATCCTCATTGTTCCTTATGCAAGACTTCGGATGCGTCCCTTACAAGAATGTTTAGCACATCAGTGGAACCAAGCTCAAGGTCAGTTAACAGATCTGGTGTTGGTGGACAGCCGCACGCATCGCTCTCTGCAGTGGTGGAACACACAAAACCTATCCAAAGGGCGGCCGTTCCTCGACCCGGTCCCACAGATGGTGCTAACCACAGACTCATCGCTCACCGGCTGGGGAGCTCATCTCCAAAAACCGAACCGTTCAGGGTATATGGACCCATCACCAAAAACAACTCCACATAAATCACCTGGAGTTACTGGCAATCTTTCTAGCACTAAAGTCTTTTCAACTCTTGCTAGTAGGCAAAGCTGTCTTGATCCGTACAGACAACATGACAGCAATGTATTAAATACAAAAACAGGGGGGACACACTCTCTTCAGCTTTCACAACTAGCTCAAAGCATATGGAGATGGGCCATTCCTCAAAACATTTACCTCCTCGCACAACCTCTACCAGGAGTACACAATCAGATCGCGGATCTGCTCAGTCGTCAAACACAGCAGATCCATGAATGGGAACTTCATCCTCAAGTTCTTTTTCCATTCTTTCACATGTGGGGTCATCCAGACATAGATCTGTTCGCCACACACCAAAACGCTAAATTCCCAAGCTTCGCCTCCATGTATCCACACCCATTGTCCAAAGGCAATGCGCTATGGATGAACTGGTCAGGCAGATTTTCATACGCTTTTCCGCCTCTCCGCTCATTCCGTTACTGGTTCGGAAGCTCAAACAACACTCCTCACAATGATCCTAGTTGCTCCAACATGGGCACGCCAACCATGGTTCACAACCCTGTTGGAACTTTCAGTAGTGCCTCATCAAAAGCTCCACCTCTCCCCCAAGTTCCTCACTCAGAACCATGGAGACATAAGGCACCCAGATCCCAATCAACTCAATCTTGCGATCTGGCTCCTGAAGTCCTAGAGTTTGACTACCTTAATCTCCCGCCAGACTGCATGAACATCATTAAAGAGGCTAGACGTCCTACTACTAGAGCATGCTATGCAGCAAAGTGGAAGCGATTTGTCATTTATTGTACAAATAGCAAAATCGATTCGCTAGATGCTTCCATCCAAAATATTATCTGTTATCTATTGCATCTACTACAATGTAACCTAGCATATACATCTATACGGCTACATCTTGCTGCAATTGCTGCTTACCTCCAAAACAGACAATATGTGTCGTTGTTTCGAGTACCCGCTATCAAAGCATTTATGGAAGGACTTAAAAGAATAATTCCACCTAGAGTTCCACCTTCTCCTGTATGGAATCTCAATATAGTCCTCACCAGACTCATGGGTCCCCCATTTGAACCTCTGCACAAATGCGAGTTACAGTTCCTTACTTTGAAAGTAGCCTTCCTGGTAGCTATCACATCACTTAGAAGAGTTAGTGAACTCCAGGCATTAACCATACAAGAACCATTTCTACAAATACACCATAGTAAAGTGGTTCTTAGGCCTAATCCAAAATTTCTGCCTAAAGTGGTATCTGCCTTTCACCTTAATCAGTCGGTTGAACTTCCAGTATTTTTCCCTCAACCAGACTCAGTGGCAGAACGCGCTCTCCACACGCTAGATGTTAAGAGAGCAATACTCTACTACATCGAAAGAACTAAAAGGTTTAGAAAAACAAAACAACTTTTTGTAGCTTTCTCCCCACCTCACAAAGGCAATCCCATTTCAAAAACAGGAATTGCAAGGTGGATTGTTAAATGCATCCAAATATGCTATCTCAAAGCTAAACGCACATTAACTATTCCCTCTAGAGCCCATTCCACACGCAAACTAGGGGCTTCTATGGCATTCTTAGGGAACATTCCCCTAGATGACATCTGCAAAGCAGCAACTTGGTATACACCGCATACTTTCACTAAACACTATTGTGTAGATGTGCAAGCAAAGCAACAAGCTACTGTGGGCCAGGCTGTATTAAGAGCACTTTTTCAAACTACTGCAACGGATACAGGTTGCCACCGCTAGGGAGAAAAAACTGCTTTATAGCCTATGCTAAAGTATACAATCTACAGCTCATATGCCTCGAACGGAAAATGCTACTTACCAGTATGCATCTGTTCTTGGCATGTAGAGCTGTAGAGTTGTATACGCCCACCCACCTCCCCGGATATCTTTATCTGTTGCAGTATTATCTTATTTAGATACATCACATGGACATCCTTTTCTATTCTCTTACTAACTCCATCATCACCCTTTATGGCGAAAAACAATCTGAAGATGGAGTTGATGCCCATGCGCACTATCACCATAAGGAGGAGTCACCTATCCCGTGACTACAAAGACTTCTTAGACAAAAACAAAGTGCAAACATCCGAGCCCAACACCAGATGGCGATCTATGCTAAGGTATACAGCTCTACATGCCAAGAACAGATGCATACTGGTAAGTAGCATTTTCCTTTCCTATCTCTTCTTTCATTATTCCTAAGTGGAACCTTAATTTGGTTCTCACTTTCTTAATGTGTGCTCCTTTCGAGCCTCTTCAAAATTGTCCCTTCCTGCTGCTCACAATCAAGACAGCTTTCCTAGTGGCAATAACATCTGCCCGGAGGGTGAGTGAGCTGCAGGCTTTATCATCCAAGCCTCTATTCCTGTATGTTTTCCAGACATATTGTTGCTTCACACTAGGGCCTCTTTCCTGCCGAAGGTGGTAGCACCATTCCATGTGACCCAGTCCGTCACCTTGACCTCGTTCTACGCTCCTCCACATTCCTCAAAAGAGGAAGAGATACTGGGTCATTCTCTGTATTAAAATCTGCTATGCACTGGCCAAGAAGCAGCTCCCTGAAGGCTTACGGTGGGCTCATTCTACCAGGGCTAAAGTTGCTACCACTGCATTAGCATGTGGAGTCCCAGTCCTGGACATCTGCCAGGCAGCAACGTGGGCGTCCCTGCACACTTTTACCAAACACTACTACCTGGACAGTCAGGTTCGCAGGTATGGGCACTTCTCCCGTTAGGTCCTGCAGGACTTTTTAGTTTAGAATTTGTCCGCAGCCCGCCACCGGTGTTGGTGGTACTTTGGTATCTATTGTGTGGTAAGGAATGTGCGGCTAGATGTCTCCATCAGATTAACAAGTTACTAGCCTTCGGTAAGGCATTATCTGGTAGAGTCAGGATCTGCCGCAGATTTCTTACCAACCCACCCATCCTCCCCACTCTGCGGACATGTTTCTAGGGTCAGGGCTGATCCCTTTCAGGGCCCTAGTTTGGACACAGCTGTCAGTGCACTTCATGGCTCTGCGCTCCTGGCGTGGAAAGTTGTGAAAAGTAACTGACGTCCGTGCATCAAGGCAGCACCTATATAGGTGATGCGGACGTTACTTCCAGTGCTGACGATGCCGCGTGGAGCCGATCGACGCCACCTTCTGGTTGCAGGGGTACTGCATGCGCAAAAATCTTCCAGATCTAGTCTGATGCCTGGGAAATTCAAAGGTAAGGAATCGATACGGAAAGTAATTAACTTGTTAAATTGCTCCATTGGTGTGGGTTTGCCTTTGTTCCCTCTGCTGGGGAGAAATATAATTAACTTGGGCCAGCAGCCTGAGAAAAGGCCTGGGCTCTGACCCTGAACTGAACCAGAGAATTATGACACTTCTGGATGACCCATAAGGTGTTAATATATCTGCTTTAGCACACACTTTTCACCCCAATTTGATATCTCGCAGGACTTTGTAGGCCAAAAGTAAGTGAAACTTCACTCTAAGGCAGATTTCCCCCTATGGGTATAATAAAGTGTCACTGCAAACAGAACAGTCAACCATACTGACTTTCCCTATGAGTGAGCACTAATATAAGGCCTGCCCCAGGTCAATATCTAACCCTGCAGAGTCCCCTCTGTGCCAGGCTACCTGTTCGTAGTTACCTGGCTGCGTATGACTGTAGTCTACGCGCAGCCTTCACACGTATTCACATGTAATCAGTCAAGTGCCCCTTACCCTTTCTGCATCACAGCAGCCTTATCTTAAAAGGCGGGACACTAGCGCTAAACGTGCACACTCAGTTTACAGTGTGATTATCATGGGTGAGTGTGAGAAGCTGGGTTTCTGTTGCAGTAACCCCCCCACTTTTTGCCTTGACTTCTGATGCACTTTTGACTTGATGTGCCCTGGGTCCCTGCCAATCAGGTTCCCAGGGCCTGTGTTTTTTCCCCAAAACGAACCCAAACCCAATTGGCATCTCTGGGCACAGGTCAGCCCCTGGTAAATGGTACCGCAGGTACCCAGGGCACTGTGATCAGGGAAGACCTCTAAGGGCTGCAGCACTTATTGTGCCACCCTTAGAGGCCCTGTACCTTTAGACACACACACACTGCCTTGGCAGACTGCGTGTCTTGGTGCAGAACAAAGTGAAGAGTCGACATGGCACGGCACACATCCCTGTGTGCCATGCCTACAACCCACTGCCCTGGCATAGCTCAGTCACCCCTCTAGCTGGGGTGCCCTATACCAGTGGTGAGGGTACAGGTACATGAGCCCTGTACCCCTACAGTGTCTAAGTTCATTCTTAGACATTGTAAGTGCAGTGCTGCCATTAAGAGTATATGGTGCTGGGAGTTTGTCATTACGAACTCCACAGCACCATAATGGCTGCACTTGAAACTGAGAAGTTTGGTATCAAACTTCTCAGTACATTAAACCCACACTGATGCCAGTGTGGGATTTAATGAAAAATGCACACAGAGGGCATCTTAGAGATGCCCCCGGAAAAAGGACCTACCACTAGTGTCCAGGCTGAGTGGCTGCTTTCAGCTGCCGCCACCAGACATGTTTCTGGACCGCTGTGTCAAGAGCCTGCTGCTCTTGGGGGCCTGGAACATTTACAGGAAATGTCTCAGTGCAGTATCCAGGCATACTGCACTGTGTAAGAAAAGTAATCTCAAAAGTAACTTACCTGTAATTTTACTAAATATCCTATACAAAGTATATGTACTGTATTCTGAAAAACATTGCATTATCAGTAACACTACTGTAATCAAATCAAAGTACATTTACAATTGCAATTCTAACTATTTACAAACTGCATTACTACTGTAAAGTATTTATGCTTACCTGTGCCAGGCTTGCTTGGTTCTAGAAAATAAAATAACTAAAAGAGTATTTTTATACAAAAACAATTGGTCTGAAGTTAAGTCTTTGAGTGTGTGAATTCATTTGCTGACTGAGTGTGTACAACAAATGCTTAATACTGTCCTCTGATAAAGCCTTACTGCTCGACCACACTACCACAAATAGAGAGTGCGGTGCCATCTACTTTACCTCTGCCTACCTTTTGGGTTCCACTGGACTCTGTGCACACTATACCTCACTTTGGTATAGTATATACAGAGCCAGCTTCCTACAGTGAGAAACAACTTGTGAGGCTCATCCACAGTATAAGTCTAAAACCGGTTGATGTAAAAGTAAAAATTCCAGGTGCCTTAAATAGGCAGAACCCATTTCGCTACACTCTGGTGATCTTTGAACAAGCACATGGAAATTGACAACAAAATGCTAGCAGTAAGAGATGTACTGCTCTGGATTGACTTCCCTTCATGTGTCAATGCTTTATAGAGACTGCTTATTGGATCTAAAAAAAATTAATTGTTCATTTTCTGTTCATTTTGTATTGCTTTTCACCTTCCCTCTTAACAGCATTGTTTTAGATATGTTTACTTGTCATTTTGTTTTTGAGGATCCTAAAGCTGTTCTTTAGTGTAGTGTATTAATAAATACTTGCCTATTTATCTTCTACAATCTCATTTGTGTCTTCCTAGGCACCTCATAGAGCTATCATTATTTTGGGGGATTTTTAGGCCTTCCCAAACCCCAGTGTTCCTTAGAGTGCTCTGAGGTTCTTTTCAGGTGTTCAGCAGGAACCTCCACAACCTGTGAGGTAACTATTTCCCCAGGCCCAACCTTATAGTTAAACAGTTGCAAATGAGGTGTCAGTTTTCAGGGGCACCTTCAACTTCTCGTATGGCACCTGAGAGTGCGTACATCCCCATCACCATTATAGTTGACATCCTGTTTGGATATTATCTAGATCTTCAAGAAGCAATGGGCAACAGCTCTGGTTTTGCACATGCAGAGGAGGTGATTGTAATTTACGCTGATAGTGTAGGTTAGAAGAAGGAAATGTTCACGAGAGAGATGTATTGCTTTGATTCCTTAGAGGCCTATGGCCGTTGTACCTCAACTCAGTTTTGTCTCTCAGTTGAAACTGAGCTGAGAGTTCAGTTACTACTCTCTGTTGCAGCACTGAGTAACCCCTAGGCCTGACCAGGACCTACCTAAGCCAGGATTTTTGCTGTGTCAGGCTAAAACCATTTTGAACTGTGACTATTGAGCATAGAATAACGGACTCAACATGTGCTATCACTGGGAACTGCAGTCAATGGTTTGAGAGGTTGATTTTGCAAAGCGAAATGTACTCTTTCTTGTAAAGTATTTAGAATTGCATATAGTTTTCAGTTAATGCCTAGAAGAATTCATTTTAATGTTTGCTACTTGAATGCTTATTTAACCACATCCTGTAACACATCATAAATAAGGTATTTTTTTGTTTGAAGACAGGCTGTGCTAAAAAAAAAAATTGCCAGTTTTGTTGGTTGTGTCCCTATATTACCTGCCCGCCTATCTACGTATCTGTGGAAATTTAATAATATTCAAAGGTATTAAGGTCACTAGTACCCAAAATGCAATGTGTGTGGATACCTGTTAACCAGAGCTATCCACCCAGTCTCTACTACATGCTTAAAGTCAATTAGTCAATTAATGTAAGTTAAAATGAGTATTCCTACTAAATTGCATGATGTCTATGTTTTTAGGTTGGAAAGAGTGGGAACATTCCAGCCGGCACTACAGTGGATACCAAAATCACTCATCCGTCAGAGTTTGACTTCTACCTGTGCAGTCATGCTGGTATTCAGGTATTTCCTTTAGTTACATTGCCCTATTGACACAGCAATGCAGTGAGTTGATGCAAGTGCTTTGTGAATTGCAAGAACAGCTGTTCCATCAGTTTGATATTTGAGCGCTGCCTTTATATATGGCCATGCTTTCTTCATTTTTTGCACGACAGTTGTTGCCTTCCAAAGACTGGCTTGAACATACGCTGAAATCTACTCCATTTTGAACTCCACTGCTTCTGTGAGCCTTCACTCTCAGCCTCTCACTTCACCTCTTCCCTCACTGTTTCTTTACAGTAGTCCTGTTTACTGATGTTATAATCTGAAGCAATTTCACCTTGCAGCAAAAATTACCCTCGACTCTTAAGCTACCAGTTCACTTGCACCGATGTTAATGTCCTGGTAGAGACACAGGAGGAGGGGGGGGGGGAGGCGTAGTTGCCAATTATTATTCATTCTTGGCAATTTAAGTATTTTTTGTGTATATGAAAATTGTTTAATCATTGTGGGTGATGTTGAGAGTGTGTTCTGAGACGGAAATCCTCTGCATGGCTTTGAAAACCTGTGAAATTCTGCCCTTATATGTTAACTGGGCATCCTGGTTTTCTTTTCCAGTGAGCTTAAGTCATGCAATCCCACTTAAGTAACTCCATGTTGGTTTTCATGTTTGTCCACATCAAAGCTGTGCGCTGATCTCAGGAAAACAATATACTCCTTTTTCATTAAGGGTGGCTACTGTCCCATCAACTTATTCTGTGTAGTGACAGAAGATGGTGGAGGCAACATTGTAGTTCACAGGCTCAGGCCTTTTTACCTTTACCCATATGGGGAGACTCCATTCAGGTTCTCCCCATTGAAAGGATTCTAAAAATCCTCATAATTTTATATGGGACAAGTAGGAAGTATGTAGGTTGTGTGTGTGTGTATACACCTGCATGCTTATCAGGGCTTGAATCCACTCGCCCGCTCGCTACGGTGAGCCAGATTTGATCAGGATGAGCTATTTTTAGGCCCTACTCTTCCTTTCTGGCGAGTAGGAAGACAGACTGACTTTTGACCTCTGTCTCAGAAAGCGGAGCAAATGTGGTAAGATAAGAATCTGATAGAGACATCTAGCCGCAGATTCCTTAACTTAGAATATCCCCAGGCGTCAGACTGGATCCGGAAAATTTTGCGCAGCAGTACCTCTGCACGCCAGGGGGCGGCGCCGCCTGGCTCCGCCCTGACGTCGTCCCCGGACATGTCGTCAGTGGAGCCATATAGGACCCTCCCGGCGCGCTGACGTCAGTTTCCTTCTTTTCCGCGTTACAACGCGGATCCGGGATTCAGCTGTTCCTCTGGCCTGTTTTTATTCAGGCCCTTTTTTCGACATCGTTGGCGTCGGGGAACAGTGTGCGATGCCTTCGGGCTTTAAATTGTGCGGGACTTGTTCGCGTCAGATGTCGGCGTCAGACCCGCACGCCATCTGCATGTGGTGTCTTGGGTCACACCACGACTCCGAGGAGTGTGACGCCTGCTGGCAGATGCGTCCAAAGTCCCTACGGGAGCGGCGGATGAAGCTCTTGGCCGCCCGGTTGACCCGCCCGGCGTCTCCCCGACGTTCTCCCAGACGTTCTCCAGTGGGTTCGTCTCTCCGCGCCCGCTCCCGGAGTCGATCCCGCGAACGTCGATCTGCAGGTAAGCACAAGTCACGGAAGTCGAAGTCCTCGCTTCCACGTGACGGTGGGGGCCGTGGTTCCCGCTCCTTCGCTGAGCCGTGCCCCCCGGAGTCGGCCTCCTTTTACCCGCCCTTTCCGGGTACTGGTGCGACTCGGCCCCAGATGGAAGCCTATTACCAGGCTCTGCACTCCATCTTTGGGTCACCTCAACTCCCTGGTGCGCCTTCGGGTCCCACAGTGGAGGTAGGCATTCAGGTCGGGTCTCCGCCGGCGGGTTCGCCCTCGGCGCCGGCCGAATGCCTCGACTCCGGCTCCGGAGTCGTGCCGGCGTCAGTTCCGACCGATGGGCGTTCCAGCCCCACGCCGAGCCATTCTGCCTTGTCCACCCATAGCCCCTGGCGGCTCCCTGCGTCGACATCGGCACCGGCGGCACTCTGCCTGTCGTCTCCTGGACCTCAGGCACTTTCTCCGCACCTCTCGGTGGTGGAGACGTTGCCGCCCACTCGTCCAGCCGAGTCGCCCCTCATGGGCTCGACGTCGCTTCGGCGCCGGATCGGCGTCGGTCGGCGCCGGAAGGGTCGCCGGTACCTCTTGGCTCTCTGCTTCCAGAGGACACGGATCCGCTGTGCTTGGGCTTGTCTCCACGCCCGTTGGCTCCGCCGCCATGGAGGCAGTGGCCCCTTCTTCCTCCTGCTGGGGACGGGTTGGTTGCAACCGTCCCCTACAGATGGGCTCTTGTCCCCCCCGGACGCCCACTGAAGCTGGTGCTTTATTTTTACGGGGTGTTTGCAGGGCGGCAGCTGTTTTGCACTTGCACCCTCCTTCTGTCCTCTTGTCCTCTGATCCGTTGTTGGATCTCCTCCACCAAGGTGCGGTGGATCTTGAGCCCTTGCTGCCATTTAGCGGCTTGTTGTTCGACGCCCTTCTCGGGACTTGGGCGTGTCCCTCTTCAGGAGATGCTGTCGACAGGGCCGTTGCGCATCGGCATCGTCCGGCCCCTGGGGGCCCATCCTGTTTGTCCCTTCAGCCTACTGCTCACGGTCTCGTGGTGCAGGTGTCTTTCGCCATGCAGCCTTCTTCTCCGCCTCTACTGCAGCCTCCTACTAGGGAGTCTCGTTGGCTGGAGACATGTGGACGCGGCATTTTTGCATCCGCTAGTTCTGCATTACGTGCTCTCAACACAGTTTGCGTTTTGCCAGGGCTTCTTCTGCCCTTTGGGACTCCGTGGAGTGTCTTTTGCCTGCCCTCCCTGAGTGTCCTCGAGCTGATATGGCTCGTCTCATTCACGAAGGCAGAGAGATGGCGCGGTTTACGATTCGGTCCGCCGTTGATTCTACCGATTCGGTGGGTAGGACAATGGCGCGGTCCGTTGCCTTGCGCCGCCATGCCTGGCTGCGCGACGGGGGTTTCCCCGACAATGTCCGTGACAGTCTCCGGGATTAGCCTTTTGATGGTGTTGTCCCTGTTTGACGCACATGCGGACTCTGCGGTTCGCCGCCTTCTGTCTCACCTTTCGTAGTTTTTGTTCCGGTTGAGGTCCTTGTCCTCACCCTGCTGTGTTGTCTTGACTCATGTTGGGCCGGGTTCATGCTGTACTGCCTGATCGGCCTGGGCGGCTCCTCGCCGTATTTTCTTTCATTTATGCAGCAGTTTTGCTGCTTATCCTTCTCAGTTCCTATAGCCTGGTGGTTCAGGTTGCATCCTTCCTCCACGGGTTATGTGTTCGGAGCCTGTGGTTTCTAAGTTCCACTTTTACGTCCTCTGTCTTGAGCTTCCGCTCCAGAGGAGCCCCTGGTTGGGGTTGGTACTTACCCTATGTGGGGTATTTGTTTGCTATTGTATAGCTGCCTTCCTTCGACAGTTGCCTTGTTCACTTCTGTGGGTTCCTTTTCACTCGGTCCTCTTGCGGCTGTGCCTGTGTGTTTTGCACGCTGCTGCGGGCCCTTCAGGGGCCTTCTTGCGTGCCATTGGTGGGGTGTCGGCTGCTGGCCTGCATTTTTCCAATACCTTTCTTCAGGACGGAAGGGCTTTCTGCTCCTTCCCATCCCCTCATGGTTCTTCGCTGCGGCTGTTCCATCTGTGGCCGCCCTGTCGGAAGGCCCTGTCGTTGTCCCCGAGCACTCCTACTTAGCTCGGCACTCTCCCTCTGTGTTCTATCGGCGTACCATGCCTGCTCCTTAGTGTCTCCGGCTGGTACGTTCTTCTCTGGTGCCTTCTGTTGCCTCGTTCTACTCTGCTATATCCATGCTGCGTAGCCCTTTCCTGGTGGACTTCGCTCTCCATGGTGGCGTTCTGGCTCCAGACGTGGTTGATCTTCCTTGTCTTGTGCCTTGCCTTTGGCACTTCCTCTGCCACCGTTTCTCATGCCCCTGTTGCGTTCTGCGCAGGGTTGGCGTGCTTTCCTTCGGGCTGCGGTTGCTGCTCTCAGCGGGGGCGGTCTCCTCAGAGCATTGTTCTCTCATGGGGCGTGTTGAGGGAGCTGATGTGGTCTCCTGGCTAGATGCCGACTTTCGAGCTGGAGCGCGAGGTTCCGGTCTCGGGGTCGACTCTACATCCTGTGATTCTGGACACATCACGGCTGGCCTGGCCTCCTTGCCTCTCTCACGATAGCCAATGGGTCTGCTCCACCGTCGGTGGCTGTTGCTCTCGCTCTGGGCATTGTTCTGCCCAGTGCCGCTGCTACGTGGCTGTTGCGACTCTGGTGTTTTTTCTTTCTCACCAGTGTGCTGCCCACACATACGCCTCCCACATGCTTACTACTCCGGGTAGTCGCCGAGGTCTGGTCCCTCACTTTCGTGAGCGCCGTTCACACACAGCGCCTGGTCTTGCGCCTCTTGTGTCTCAGCTTGCTCGTGGCGCTTCATGGGGCCTTCTCCTTCCATGGTGTGGTTCTGGCGGTACATCCAGGTTTCTTGGTGTACTTCTGTTACCCACGTGCATGGCACTGGTTGTTACCGTTCTTTTCTGCCTTGGGCTGTCCGCCCTTTTGCGTAACGGGTGCATTGGCAGGTCTTGTGTTTCTTGTAACACTAACTCATCTTGGGCGTAGTCAGCATCTTCCCGCTGCTGTTCTGTTCCCACTCTCACAGTGTTTCTTTCACTGTCGTGCATGGCCCTCGGACTCGCTTCGTCCTTGTGCCCTAGTTAAACCTTCCTCTTTCAACGGTCCATCGGATCCTGGGGGTTCCTCACATCCTGCATTCGTGCCTCTCCGGCTACGGCAGGTGTCCACTCTATTCCACATCCCCCCCTTTTGGGTTTGTGCTCATTTTCTCCGCTGTTGACCAACAGGGATTTCCTGCTGCCCTCGGCAGTCTTTGCTGCCTTTTGCCTCTCATTGTTGGCCACTTCCTCCGGAGTTTCCTGGTCCGGTGTTGGCCTTTCTGGCAGCGCTGTCCCCACTGTGTTTAGTCAGCTGGTTGACACTTCTGTTCCCTTGGGAACTTAGTGGGGTTCTGTCGCAGACCCGCCTCCAATGGGGTATGGCTTTGGTATCTATTCTAAGTTAAGGAATCTGCGGCTAGATGTCTCTATCAGATGTACGAGTTACTTACCTTCGGTAACGATGTATCTGGTAGAGACGTTGTCTAACCGCAGATTCCTTAACGCCCACCCATCCTCCCCGATCTGCGAGGACCTTTTCAGGTGGGGTTTTCGGCTTTCGCCTCCTTTGGGATGGCTTGTCCTTTTACGGGCGGCGTTTTTCGCCTTGCTCCCCGTTGGCCTCTTCCTTTGGTTTACTTGTTCCCCCCATTTTCATGCTGGGGCGGTGGATTCAGGTGTCCTTCTGCGTTTTACGCATCAGTTTCTTCCAGTATGGTGCCTACTGGTGTTCTCTACCCTCCCACCCGCCTTCTCTGTTGACGCTCCTGCAGTCAATTAGTGTTCCGGTCTCTTTTGGGCCTGTTCCTACGACCGATAATTCTCTCACAGGGGACACGGTCTCCCTATTTCTTTCTTCTTTTCTTAATCCTATGGGTGGGTGCTTTTTGCCTGTCGCTCTCGGCTCATTCTTGCCGTCTTGCCTCAGGAGTGGGCACTCTCTCGCTTTTGCGGGGTTCCTTTTCGACACCTTTCAGTCGACAGTGCTTCTCACTGTCGTTCATGGTGCTTTCTCACCAATTCTCTTTTTTATTCGCACACTGTTCCCATACTCTCACAGTTTTGCTGGGGGCTCCGCGTTGTAGCGCGGAAAAGTTCCTCCGAAGAAAACTGACGTCAGCGCGCCGGGAGGGTCCTATATGGCTCCACTGACATCATGTCCGGGGACGACGTCAGGGCGGAGCCAGGCGGCGGCGCCGCCCCCCGGCGCGCAGAGGTACTGCTGCGTAAAATTTTCCGGATCCAGTCTGACGCCTGGGGATATTCTAAGTTAAGGAATCTGCGGCTAGACAACTTCTCTACCAGATACATCGTTACCGAAGGTAAGTAACTCGTACTTTAAATGCATCTTTATTGCTCACAAAGTGAATGAGCAATAAAGATGCCTTTAAATCTTGTTAACTTGTCACATTTGCTCTGTTTTCAGAGACAGAGGTCAAGTACATTACAGTTAGGTCGAGGAGATTTTTCAAGTTACTAGACCTGCAGGTCTAGTAAAGAATGTATGATTTTTGAGCCCTGCTTATGTATATTTGTGATAGTTGTGCATTCATGGTGAATGATGGTGTCCATCTCAGACATGCCAGCCTGTATCTACACTGCTTCTGTCCTGGGGCAGGAAAGAGGAGGCCACGAAGTCTATTCTCTTTATCCAATATATATGTTCCCTGTGCTGCAAAGTGATCCCTCTTTGGGTGGCTAGGCCTCATGGAAGGGATCTCCCATGTGTCCAGAAAAGAAAAAATAAATCTAAAAAAATGCTTTGATCCGCCTAGACTCGTGGGATCAGGGGAAAAAATGGTGGCAGGGTCACATTCAATAATTGAAAGCCCGGGGTCCCCAAGGCCTAACCAGGCTTGGGGAGGTGGGGGCCACACAGTCCCCCTCCCCAAAGGGCTGTGGAATACCATAAACTACCCATGCAGACAACAGAATAGGAAACTGATTTCTTCGTGGAAACACTTTCGAAAACTGAACGTACAGTACAATATCTGCTGATGATAGGTTCTATTTTAAATATATCCAAGGACATTTTTAAAGATCCTGTCCAGTCGAGTGCTTACACGGAGGATAGGAGGCAAATTCAGGCCTTACCCATCAGGCCCTGTATATATCAGGGGACACCATACTGCAGCCTCCACAGTTGTCACTACAGCTCGTAAAAGACTGCTTCGCAAGACACTGGGGAATCTCCACCTCCTGACAAAGAGAGTACGCGTATTGATGCAGCGGGGAAAAGGGTGGCTACAGGACACGCTAATAACTGGTGGATTGCAAATTATGACATGAATGGCTTCGTATATCTAGGTTCAAACTCGAAGTACAACAGCACATTTTGAACATTTCTTTTGATGGTGAACATCCTTTTGGCCCAGAGTTTGACACGCAACTTGAAAAGATAAAAAAGGATACAGAAACAGCCAAGTCAATGGGAGTCTTGCAGTCCACAACCCAAAAACAGCTCTTTGGGCGCTACCAATGGAGAGGGGCCTCAAAGAGTACTACACCACTGACCCCAAGCTACCAAAGCCAGCAGCAGCAATACCACCAGCAGTCAGGAAAAGGCTATTACTGAGGTAGCTATAAATCATGAGGTAGAAGAGCGCCCACAAAGGGAGCTTCTACCATCAAACAGTGACTCCCCAACCATTCCCACCGACCACACATCACCTGTTGGGGGTGTGAGAAGCTGGGTTTCTGTTGCAGTAACCCCCCCCCGCCCCCCCCCCCCTTTTTGCCAGACTACTGATGCACTTTGACTTGATGTGCCCTGGGTCCCTGCTAATCAGGTTCCCAGGGCCTGTGTTCTTTCCCCAAAACTGTACCCGATTGGCATCTCTGGCCACAGGTCAGCCCCTGGTAAATGGTACCACAGGTACCCAGGGCACTGTGACCAGGGAAGCCCTCTAAGGTCTTCAGCACTTATTGTGCCACCCTTAGAGGCCCTGTACCATTACACTCACACACTTCCTTTACAGGCTGCATGTCTTGGTGCAAAACAAAGTGAAGAGTCGACATGGCACACATCCCTTTGTGCCATGCCTACAACCCACTGCCCTGGCATAGATCAGTCACCCCTCTAGCTGGGTGCCCTATACCAGTGGTGAGGGTACAGGTGCATGAGCCCTTACAGTGTCGAAGTCCATTCTTAGACATTGTAAGTGCAGTGCTGCCATTAAGAGTATATGGTGCTGGGAGTTTGTCATTACGAACTCCACAGCACCATAATGGCTGCAATGAAAACTGAGGAGTTTGGTATCAAACTTCTCAGCACATTAAACACACACTGATGCCAGTGTGGGATTTAATGAAAAATGCACACAGAGGGCACCTTGGAGATGCCCCCTGAAAAACGACCTACCACTAGTGTCCAGGCTGAGTGGCTGCTTTCAGCTGCCGCCACCAGACATGTTTCTGGACCGCTGGGTCAAGAGCCTGCTGCTCTTGGGGGCCTGAAACAATGCACATCCTGGGACGAAGTGCCAAGCCTCCCCGCCCCCCGCCCCCCCAGATGGGCAGGGTCCACGAAGGGGACGCTTCAAAGGCTTGCCGCCTTTGTAAGCTTCCCCAGGCCACTTGCTGCTTTCAGCAACTGGTCCCCACTGGTTCTGACCCCCCACTTTGGGTGGGAAAATCAAGTGAGGAAGAGAGGTGTGCCCACCTCTGCCAACTGCACCCCTCAGGTGGGGGAGGCGAGGTGAAGCACAACTCTCAGTCCCCGCCATCTTGCAGATGGGGGACCCAGCCAACCAGGGAAAGGCTTATGCTCCCTCCCACTGGAGGGTGGCATAATAGGTGGTGTACCCACCCCAGGGAAGGGACCCATTGGTCCCAACCTTTTACCTACCTGTAACGCCCCTAAATCTAGTATTTAGGGGCACCCCTGAACCTTGCTTCCTCAGACCAGAAGAAACTACAAGAAAAGGAGGACCGAACAGCTGTGCAGAAGCTAACAAGAAGACGACGCTCACTGACTTGGCCCCAACCCTACCGGCCTGTCTCCACCTCGAACCTGCTCCTGCAAAATCCCGGTGTGTCCTACAGCCAGCAACCTCGAAAACCCCGGAGGACCTGCCTGCCTTCAACCACAAAGACTGTGTCAACACCGGATTTGTTCATCCTCAACCTTTGGCTCCGGCCGGACACCGCGGATCCACCCCACTCTGCACCCACCGTCCACGGCCCGAGCTCGAGTGGGCAAACACCACGAGGAGGTCCCCCCGGTGATCCTAACCCGAGATCCGGCGACACCTGACCTGCCTCAAGCCTCCAGCCGACGCCTGCAGCCTAAATCCAGAAGGTCCCCCCAACCGCGACCAGGAGCTGGTAAGAAGATCCGACCCTAAAAGGCACCCCTGCAACCGACGCCCCACGGCCTTGGGTGGCCCAACCGACAGTGCCTAACCAACCCCCAACTTACCTCTCGAAGTGGTGGTCGCACCCAGAAGACCTTCGTCCCCAAGCCTGCAGTGCCTTTGCAAACCGGAGGTTCCCCATTGCAAACAACAGGGCGCCGATGTCGAAACAGCACCCTGCACCCGTCCGCCCTAGTGCCGCTGAGGGTGCCCCTTTGGTGCTACTTTGTTTCCCCATTTGCCCTGAGCTGAAGTCCAGGAGCTTTGCTCCCACAACCAAGTGGCCTGCTCGTCAGCAGCCACCAACCGGAGGCCCCCTACCCCCCATTGGATAACATTGGGCCTCAGCACTCTGCACCCGGCCGCCCTAGTGCCGCTAAGGGTGTAACGAGAGTGCATCCCTGACCCTGTGGGACCCCTGAGTCTACCCCCAGAACCTCAACTCCAACTACCAAATACTTACCCTAAAACCGATAACACTATGTTCAAGGCATGTGAGCTGTAGATCACATGCTGTGCATAGCCTACCATCTAGTGTTGGGTGCGGATGTTTGCACTTTGTTTTTGTTCGAAGAAGTCTTTTCCAGTCACGAGGTAGGTGACTCCTCCTTTCGGTGATGCGCATGAGCATCGACTCCATTGTTAGATTGTTTTTTTCCGCCATCGGGTTTGGATGTGAATTGCTGTGCTCCGGTTCGGCACAGTTTCTTAGGTTCCTTTCGATGCGCAATCCACTACCCTCGACGGTATTGTTTCTCGATCGCGTTTCCCATTCTCCTCGTATCGTCTCGAACCAAGAATCTTCGATCAGAAAACTTGTGGAGGGCCGTTGGGCCTAGCCGCGCTGGGCTCGCTAGCAGTCGATGGAATGAACTCCATTCAAGCTATGTCCCGGTGTCGCGCCAAGTTTCCGCGCACCGACCTTTGCGAAGGGTGCAATCTCTGTTTGTCCCTGGAACACGATGAGACAGACTGCGCCGCGTGCCGATCGTTTCGATCAAAGAAGACGATTCGTGACCATCGGGCTCGATGTCACGAGATGCAACACCAAGGCGGCTCCGTACCCGACATCTTCGGCGAAGATTCCGACCGAGAAGAAACACACCCTCAAGGAGCCGAGGAAGAGGAACATGTCTCCGTGTCCGAGGCCGACTCCGACATGGAAGAAGAGGAGCAAGTTACACCGGGTCAGCGTACCGTGAGTACAGAAACCCCCTTGCCCCAACAACCAAAACCGAAAAAGGCTCCGGTCCTTACTCTGCCTGCGGGCCAAGGTCGGCACAGAGAAATGGTTTCCAGCACCCCGCCCATGGGCCCGGTGCCAAAACACACAGAAAAGCTCGGGCTCGAGTCGGCCCCATGCTGGCGCCGAGCCGAAATCCAAGCACGTCCATGTTCCATCTTTGTCGTAGCCTAAATCTTCGGTGCCGAAGAGTTCGGAGCCGAAACTTTCGACGCCGAAAACTGCAAGTAAAGATAAAAAGACTCCGACAAAAGAGCCTCGGTCCGATGTTCCACCTTCGGATCAAAAAGAACTGGTTATTAACCCAGATACTGGACATATTCATGCCAAATTGCCTGAAAAAAGGAAATTGGCGAATCAGGATGAGCATCACATACCCCTGAAGAAAAGGAATGTGGGTACAAACCCATCACCGCCTTATGTGCCACCTCCTTCACCTACTAATCCACAACTACTCATTACACCCACTAATTCACCATCAGCACGATCACCTGACCCACAGGATGATTGAGATGAGGATAGGCCACAAGATGTTGACCCATGGGAGGATTATGATACTGATACAGACACAGACACTGACCCTGACTTATATCCGTCCAGGCCATCACCTCCTGACGACAATATAGGTTACATTGAGCTTCTTAACAGGGCTGCTCATTATCACGGGGTGGAACTACATAAGGAGGCTTTAGAGGAGGACTTCTTGTTTGAGACTTTAAGCTCCACTCAGAAAAGTACACATACATTACCAATGCTTAAGGGGATGAGGTTTTCAAGGACCCTGTCAGGGCAAGAATCATCACGCCCAGGGTTGAGAAAAAATATAAGCCAGCACCTACTGACCCTGTCTACATCAAGCGTCAGCTGCCCTTAGACTCTCTTGTGGTCTCTAATGCTCGTAAGAGAGCGAACTCACAGACAACAGGTGAGGTCCCTCCTCCTGATAAAGAGTCCAATTAATTGATGCCTCTGGTAAATGGGTAGACTCACAGGCAGCTAATCACTGGCGCATTGCCAATGCTCAGGCTTTACTAGAAAGATACGATAGGGCTCATTATGATGAGCTGGAAAAACTTATGCAATTTCTGCCTGATGAGCACAAATCTAAGGCAAATGATGTGATCCAAGAGGGAAAACTTATCACCAATACCTCCATCAAGTGCGCATTAGATGCAGAAGACACAGCAGCACGCGCAGTAAACACCAGCGTATTGCTACGCAGACATGCATGGTCGAGAATTTCAGGTTTCAAACCTGAGGTACAGGCCTCCATTCTCAATCAGCCCTTTGATAAGGAACACCTCTTTGGTCCAGCAGTTGACACCTCGCTGGAAAAAAATGAAAAAAGACACTGAGGTCACAAAGTCCATGGGGGCTTTACAATCACCTACTAATAGAGGTTCCTTTCGCCGCTCCTTTTACAGGGGTGGCTCCAAAAATTTTACCACAGATGATTCCCTCCCCCTCCTACAAGGGCAACAACCAATTGCCCTCATCAAGAGGATATTTTAGAGGAGGTTTTAGAGGAAACAATGGTAAGGGAAGAGGCAACTCCACACGCACTTCCCCCGCTAACAAACCGTGACTTCCTTCCGCTACCCCCGATCATTCCACTCCCGTCGGGGGACGTCTCTCTCAAATTCTGCCTGTCTGGAACAACATCACCTCAGACAAATGGGTTTTACAAATTATCCAATATGGTTACTGCCTGGAACTTACAGACTCTCCCCCAAACATTCTTCCAAGATCACATGCAATGTCACAGGAACATCTTACCCTTCTAAAAAAAGTACTCTCTCTTAGAAAAAGGAGCAATAGAGCTAGTCCCATTAAAACATCAAGGGACCGGGCTATACTCCCTGTACTTAATTCCCAAGAAGGACGGCTCTCTCAGGCCTATACTAGACCTCAGAGAACTAAATCTATACATTCAATCGGACCACTTTCACATGGTCACTCTCCAACAAGTTCTTCCGCTCCTTCAACAAAACTACTTTCTGTCCACTCTGGACTTAAAGACGCCTATTTCCATATCCCAATACATCCTGCTCATCGCAAATACCTAAGGTTCGTAGTAGCAGGACAGCATTATCATTTCAAGATGCTCCCATTCGGAGTAACTACCGCACCCAGAGTTTTCACCAAGTGTTTAGCAATAGTCGCAGCTCACCTTCGAAGACAACACATTCACGTCTTCCCATATCTGGATGACTGGCTCGCAAAAAAACTGTCTCCATCACACTCTCAAAACCGTGCAGTTGCTCCACGATCTTGGTTTCACAGTGAACCTGTCCAAGTCTCATCTACAGCCATCCAACACACAGGCGTATCTGGGAGCCACAATAGATAGACAAAAGGCTTTGGCCTACCCCAATCCAGGCAGACTCTGCTCTGCCAGTTTCAGCCTCATCACTCATTGCCAGCTTGAGTGTTCATGCAGCTACTAGAGATGTGGCGTCTTGCATACTAATAGTCCCTTACGCAAGACTTCACATTCGTCCCCTTCAAGAGTGCTTAGCACGTCAGTGGAACCAGGCTCGGGGTCTGTTATCAGATCTAGTGTTGGTGGACGGCCGCACCCATCGCTTTCTGCAGTGGTGGAATACACAAAACCTTTCAAAAGGGCGGCCCTTCATTTACCTGGTTCCACAGATAGTGCTAACAGCAGACGCATCGCTCACTGGTTGGGGAGCTCATTTCCAGACACAATTCAGGGCATGTGGAGCCTGAGGCAAAAGCAGCTCCACATAAACCATCTAGAGCTGCTAGCGATTTTTCTAGCGCTCAAAGGGTTTCAAGTTCATCTAGTAGGCAAAGCTGTCCTGATCCGTACAGAGAACATGACAGCAATGTACTACATACATAAACATGGGGGGGGACACACTCTCCAGCTGTCACAACTAGCACAGACCATCTGGAGATGGGCCATACATCACAGAATGTTTCTCCTGGCAGAACACCTTCCGGGAGAAAACAATCCGATTGCAGATCTGCTCAATCGTCAAAGACAACAGATCCACGAACGGGAACTCCACCCTCCAGTTCTCCTCCCATTCTTTCAAATGTGGGGCTTTCCAGACATAGATCTGTTCGCCACAAACCTAAACGCAAAATGCCCAAACTTCGCAACCAGACATCCACACCCATTGTCCAAGGGCAATGCGCTATGGATGAATTGGCCAGGGATATTTGCCTACGCTTTTCCGCCTCTCCCACTCATTCCATTAGTGGTTCGGAAGCTCAGACAGGCGTCCCTGACATTAATCCTAGTTGCTCCCACATGGGCCCGACAACCCTGGTTCACAACCCTGTTGGAGCTCTCAGTAGTTCCTCACCAAAAACTACACCTCACTCCCAATCTGCTCACTCAGAGCCATGGAGAAATAAGACATCCAGATCCCAGCCATCTCAACCT
Organism: Calotriton arnoldi; assembly: GCA_963921515.1. Lineage (NCBI taxonomy): Eukaryota > Metazoa > Chordata > Amphibia > Caudata > Salamandridae > Calotriton > Calotriton arnoldi. The sequence goes on along the minus strand of CAWUFW010000113.1, from coordinate 6,032,755 downwards.
TGCGATTTGGCTCCTGAAGTCTTAGAGTTTGGCCATCTTAATCTACCGCCAGACTGCATGAATATTATCAAAGAAGCTAGACGTCCTACTACAAGAGCCTGCTATGCAGCAAAGTGGAAGCGGTTTGTAATATACTGTAATAACAACCACATCAACCCGCTTGATGCTTCTGTATAGAATATTGTATGTTATTTGTTACATCTGCAACGGTCCAATTTAGCGTACACTTCCATACGCTTACATCTGGCTGCAATAGCTGCATCCCTCCAAAACAGACATCTATCTCTTTTTAGAGTGCCTGTTATCAAAGCCTTTTTGGAGGGACTCAAGAGTCATTCCCTCGAGACGTCCACCTGCTCCAGTATGGAATCTCAACATTGTTCTCACTAGACTAATGGGTCCACCCTTTGAGCCATTGCACAAATGTGAACTGCAATTTCTCACATGGAAAACTGCTTTCCTTGTGGCTATCACATCACTCAGAAGAGTGGGTGAGCTTCAGGCATTAACTATAGAAGAACCTTTTTTACAAATGCACCAAAATAAAGTGGTCCTTCGGACTAATCCTAAATTCCTTCCTAAAGTCATTTCTGCTTTTCATATCAATTAATCGGTTGAGTTACCCGTGTCTTCCCTCAACCAGATTCAGTGGCAGAACGTGCCCTACACACATTAGATGTGAAGAGAGCATTGCTTTATTACATAGAAAGGACAAAACCTTTCCGTAACACAAATCAACTTTTTGTTGTTTTTGCTCCACCACACAAAGGCAATCCCATATCAAAATCCGGTATTGAAAGGTGGATAGTCAAGTGCATTCAAATATGCTATGCTAAAGCAAAACGAGCATTAACAGTTCCCCCAGAGCACACACTATACGCAAACTGGGGGCTTCTAGGGCATTCTTAGGAAATATACCCATAGATGACATATGCAAAGCTGCAACATGGTCTACACCTCACACATTCACAAAACACTATTGTGTAGATGTGTTAGCAAGACAACAAGCTAGAGTGGGCCAGGCAGTTTTGCGTACACTATTTCAAACCACTGCAACAGATACAGGTTAGCCACCGCTTTGGGATATAACTGCTATATAGTCTATGATCTACAGCTCATACGCCTTGAACGGAAAATGCTACTTACCCAGTATGCATCTGTTCTTGGCATATAGAGCTGTAGAGTCATATGCGCCCACCCGCCTCCCCGGGTACCTATACCTGTTGTAGTAATATCTTACTTAGATACATGCATTCATGGACATCTCCTTTTACTACTCCTACTATCTCCATTATCACCCTCTGCGGGGAAAACAATCTAACAATGGAGTTGATGCCCATGCGCACTATCACCGAAAGGAGGAGTCGCCTACCTCGTGACTGGAAAAGACTTCTTCGAAGAAAAACAAAGTGCAAACATCCGAACCCAACACTAGATGGAGATAGATGGCGATATATGCACAGCATATGACTCTACAGCTCTATATGCCAAGAACAGATGCATACTGGGTAAGTAGCATTTTCCTTCTGGTGAATACTGTTCCTGCAGATTCCTCACCAACCCTCCCACATCCCTGTTGCATGGCTGATAATTCCATATGTCCTCATAATGTTAGTCTCATCCTTCTGACTTGAAGGCACATTAAAAAAAATGGAAACTGATGTCAGCATGCCGACAGTGGTGCCTTATGGACCCAGTGACTTCACAGGGATGCCATATGACGTAGAAGTGGAGCCTGCACCCCCTATCGGCATGGGAAAGCGAATGAAGTGTTTCTGCATCCAGACTGGCGCCCGGGATATTCTGAAAGTGAGAAATCTGCAGGTAGAGTATTCACCAGAAAGAGTTACCAGAGGTAAGTAACTTTTTCCTTTAGTTATTTTCTGACCTGTATAGATTCTACCATAGATTTCGGTAGGCAAATATAAATTACTCTATTAAATTGAACACTTGCTATTGCGTGTTTTTCTGTTGTTTACTTAAACTGTGACAGCCACATTTTGTTATTTTCCTGAGCTTGTGTTTTTTTTAATGTAGGGTACAAGCAGACCTTCTCACTACCATGTTCTGTGGGATGACAATCGTTTTTCTTCGGATGAGTTGCAGATACTCACCTACCAGCTATGTCATACATATGTGCGCTGTACTCGTTCCGTTTCAATCCCAGCACCAGCATACTATGCACATTTGGTTGCCTTTCGTGCAAGGTATCATTTAGTGGACAAGGAGCATGACAGGTAAAAATTTTGTTTTCTGTTATGAAACTCTCATTGGCTATTCAGTTTTATTGCAGTGTAAATCTTGTCTACATTTTGATGCAATGTATAATTCTGATTGTTGGACTCATGATACAGTTTTTCAACTTTAAATGTTGAGTTTATTCATTTCTCAAAAGACTGCCCATGATGCCTCAACACCTACAATATACCACACCATGGATGCTGTACAGGTTTCTGTTTTCTCCAGTGTTATGTTTAGAAGCACAAGCAGCACTGGGGGAATAACCATTAAATGAAAAAAAGATATCATTCGGAGACTGAATGATTTTGAAGGCAGTTAGACCTCAGGAATTAACCATGCAGGTAATATGGAATAAATGTATTTCATTTCTCGTTTCTTTGGCTTAAATGGACAAAACTCCAGTCCTGTTTTACCCAAGTGTCGTCAGTGGTTCATGTGGATAGACAGAGCATTTAGTCTTTATCGTCCACTATACCATAACGAGTCATGCTTTTTCTCTTCTCGTACCAAAGACATTAAAAACAGAGAGGGGAATACTGGGAATTCTGTGCAGTAGTGGCAGGTACTGGTTTGAGGTTCAGCTGGTTGAAGAAGTCCCATAGGCCATTTGGGAAAGATCCCTAAACTCTCAGCTATCTCTGAAATGCTACATGAGCATGTGGAAATGGAAAAGGCTATTGTAAAGAGACCAAAAACAAAGTATGAAGACTGCATGCTAGAACAAGGTTATCGGGCTCCAGGTAGAAAACCTTAAGATGCAACTGCATCAGAACTTATTTTGTCCGGGGCTGCACAACCTCAAGTTAAGTGAGATACACATCCCCAAAATAAACATCCTGCATTAATTTTCAAATTAAAAAAAAAAAGAAATCCAGAGTTCGCAGGTAACAAGACTGAAACACTCAGGCATGTTGAAGGACACTTGAGGATCCTGGCGATGGTACACTGGTACAACAAAGAAGAGGGACTGAGGGCTTTGAAGGTCCAACGTACATGCCCTAAATAATCTTAAACAAAAAGAAGGTACGTTGTTCCTATATTGGGTCTAAAAAGGGGGAAGGAGGCTAAGTACAGGATACCACGATTACAGGGAGTCCTACTGTCATTAAAACAAGGAAAAAATTGTTCCCTTTGGAACTAGGGCCCTCACACACCCAGCCAGCTAGGTGTCATGCTTCATCATTGAGCCTGCTCCTCGTCGGGTTGGCGCTGCAATACCCGACGGGCACCTAACGAGGGGCTCTTTGGCGGAGATCTTTTGTTCCATGCCATATGATGTCGTGGGGGTGAGGGACCTATTAAGTGTAGATGTGATGTGCCTGTGAGTGAAAAAGGGGGTTAAAACAGGTCAGGGAGTCCAGTAAAAGACATTTATTCTGGTAGGCTCCCTACCTGATTAAAAACAAGAGAGAGTGTGGCATATATGACCATACTGGATCAACGTATTTGTGCCCTACTCTTACTTTACGGGTCAACATGTTTCTTGCTTTAATCGTCAAGTGGATCGGTAGCAATTCTTCGGGACCTTGGTGAACACTAACTACACATCGTGATCAGGTGGGCACACCTACCTACCACTTGATGAGACTACGGGAGAAGTACCCGCAGATATAGAGGACAACCTAATCTTTACAAAAGTATTGCCTCAGCAGTTACCGGCTGATAACGGACACACATGATGGAGTGCCCTTTGTATCGAGGGCTCCAAATTGTAAACCTATCCTTGACTCGCCGGTCGGTTCCGGCGATTCAAGGATAGGTTTACAATTTGGAGCCCTCGATACAAAGGGCACTCCATCATGTGTGTCCGTTATCAGCCGGTAACTGCTGAGGCAATACTTGTAAAGATTAGGTTGTCCTCTATATCTGCGGTACTTCTCCGTAGTCTCATCAAGTGGTAGGTAGGTGTGTCCACCTGATCACGATGTGTAGATAGTGTTCACCAGGTCCTGAAGAATTGCTACCGATCCCCTTGACGATTAAAGCAAGAAACATGTTGACCCGTAAAGTAAGAGTAGGGCACAAATACGTTGATCCAGTATGGTCACATATGCCACACTCTCTCTTGTTTTAATCAGGTAGGGAGCCTACCAGAATAAATGTCTTTACTGGACTCCTGACCTGTTTTAACCCCTTTTCACTCACCAGCACACATCTGCACTTAATGGTCCTCACTCCCACGATCATATGGCATGGAACAAAGATCTCCACCAAAGAGCCCTCGTTGGGTGCCCGTCGGGCATTGCAGCGCCAACCGAGAGAGCAGGCCCAATGATGAAGCATGACACCTAGCTGGCTGGGTGTGAGCGCCCTAGTTCCAAAGGGAACAATTTTTCCCTTTCAATGACAGTAGGACTCCCTGTAATCGTGGTATCCTGTACTTAGCTCTCCTTTCCCCCCCCTTTTTTTAGACCCTATATAGGAACAACGTACCTTTTTTTTGTTTAAGATGGTACACTGGTGCCTTGAACCATACCAGAAAAGACACAAAAAAGTGTTCGGCTCTAGAGGGAACCTACCCCGCTGTGACTATACCATCCAAGCCACAATGCCTATATAGCTGGTTTTAATAAGACCCACATGTCTTATGTAAAGCATAATACCAATAGAAGACCCTCATTGGCTTACGCATGAAGAGTGGTTTGAACTGCAAAATGACCAAGTTCTTCATACCGATTTTCTTTTTGAGGACATTGGTGCCTACCCAGTTATACCTGCGCCTACAGACAAGATCATTCTACACAAGATGCAAAATGACAACTGATGAGTAAGAACACTGAACAATCATTGTAACATTTTCACCGTCTAAAATCAATTGGTGACCATTCCTTGAATTCTTGCTGAGCCACATTAAGGCAGCAATGCATGGCATGTAGGATATAGTGCACATTCTAGGTAGTCAGGTGACCTCCCATAGGCATTCTCCCCCTGAATGGGTATTTCCCCCTCATAAGCTTCCCTTTCAAACCTGTCATGCTTGTGCTCGCTTTCCAAGCCTTAACACATGCCACTGTGTTAATTTGAGAAGAATCTTGTAATAGTCTCAACTACTAAGATCGATCTGCAACAGGCATCTCTTGATTTTCTGATCATACCCCAATACGGTGTGTACTTGCGTGAGACAACTTATCTTTTTAGTATTGGAGTTATTTTTGTAAATTTCTTTTTACATGCCTCTTCTAGACTCCGCACATCTCCCTTTAGGTCCATTGAGATGTACCGAGCAGGCAACAAACATCCAACCATAAGTAAGAGCAGGCCAGCACGGCTGTTTTTAACTTCCAGTGCAGGGACCCAACATTTGGAACTGTTTGCACTCTGCCATAACAGCTTCTGTTCACCTGTAGATGGAAGTGCCAAGGGTCTCTGTGGGATGCCTTTTCCACAGACTGATTTTGCAAGTTCCCCTATACATTTCTTTTGTTTTCAGTAATACCCAGGATTTGATGTGAGATGAAGGGTGGGCATTGCACAATGATTATTTTAGCACTAGCATGGCCCTGAAGGCATTGGTTATCAGAGCTGTGGGAGATGTATGTGGAAACTCAGATTTATTCGATGAGAATGGCTTTGATTCTTCTTGGCCTTGTGCATTTTCCTCATCCACAACACAAGGTGGTACTTGCAAACCCTGCAATTGAACCTCAGATCGTGTGGGCTCAGCATAGGGCTGCCTCTTTGACTCTGTTCAAGTCTCAAGGGGGAGACTAAGGATCTGCAGTGTTGACTGTAAGCTACTGATCCAAACTGTGGTAGGCCAATCTCCCTTTCCCACCCAGAGCTCAAAGTTGTGACAATCGCTGCTGGGTTGTGGTAGGGGAGTCACCTAGGGATAGCCAAGATATAGGAGGCCTTTTGTCTCTGGCAGAGATCTGGCTCCACATCAGCTTGCTGCAGCACTCAGCATTTCGCTTGGCCCTCAAAGCTTTCTTGGTATCCATCAAAGGAAAACTGGTGCAGGTACCCACAGACGCTACCGTTATGTTGTACTGCTAGAAGCATGGCTGAGTGGGGACGTGTGCCCAGTTCCAGGAGGTTCAGTGCCTCTAGAGGTAGCTAGTACAACAGAACATCTTTCTGGTTGCTACCTACTTGGGCCCTCAATGCCATTGCAAATGTACTGAGTTGGAGTCATTTGTCGGAACACAAGATGCATCTCCATCCCGAGATGGTGCAGGGCATCTTTTTTTTTTTTTTTTTAACACTTGGGAGAGCCTTGGCTCGATCTATTCACCACTTTCTGGAACATGCAGTGACCGAAAATGTCCTCCAATGCGCTTTGTTTGGAGCAGTATTCCTGCTTGAATGGTGCTAGGACTTTTGAACACCTTCAAACAGATACCGCTCCTGCCTCGGGCTCTGAAGATAATCAGGAAGACTGGGTCCAAGGCATCATGATTGCCACACACTCTGCCGGGAGAGAGTGGTCCCCAGAGCTTCAGTCCCTGAGCTTTTGTACTCCAGTCTGGCTTCCGTTTTGGAAGGGCCTCTTGTCTCAGCAGCAGGGCAAGGTCCTGCATTCAAATCTCCACAACTTACACCACCATGCATGGAGATTGCATGACAGCAGTTAAATGTGTTTGAATTGTGCAACGAGGTGGTGGAAAGTATCATTGCTGCCAGACGCCCTTCCCTGAAGTCCATCTACACTGAGTGCTGGGAAACATCTAATGCCTGGTGTGGTGCCAGAGACAGTGACCCCTTACAAGTCAAACTTTCTGATGTTCCTTTTGTAGTTCAGGAATGCCTTGCAGTGGGCACAGTGAACGGTTACCTATCGGCGCTTTTCTCTGTTGAACGGACCAACCATCCTTGTTTAAGTCATTGATTGTGATACGTTTCATTAAAGAGATGTAACAGATGTTTCCTCCCAAACCATTTGTGATGTCCCGGTAGGACCTTAATCTTGTTTTGACATTATGTGCACGCCCTTCCAGCCTATGCACAGCTGCTCCTTAAAGCTCTTGACTCTGAAAACAGTCTTTCTTATTAACATCGCATCAGCACAGCGTGAGTGAGCTGCAGGTGCTGTCAGTACAATCAACCTACTCTACCTACTTTCTGGACAAGTTGGGGTTGATGGCCAGGTCAGTTTCCGTCCTAATGTTGCGACACCCTTACATGTTGGCCAATCAATCACCTTGGATGGATTTTTCTCTCTGCCTCATCCTTCGATAGAGGAGAAGATGCTCTATTGCCTTGATCCGAAGAGGGAGTTGAGCTTTTACATTGCCCGAAAAAAAAGGTTTTCAGGTAGACTATTCTCTTTGTTGGCTTCCTTGGTGCAAAAAAGCTAAAGGTGGTGCAAAAGAGGACAAGTTGGATAGCTATCTGCATTAAGATCTGCTACACACTTTGCTAAAAGCAGCCCATCGAGGACTTAAGAGCCCATTCCGCCAAGGCCACTACAACGGCATTGGCGCAGGGGGGAGTATGTTCTTGATATCTGTCAGGCTGCATCATGGGTGTCTGTACGTATGTTTAGGAAGCAGTATTGCCTTGACAGTCAGGTCTGACGAGAAGGTCACTTCGCTCACTGGGTCCTGCAGGACTTTTGTTCTGAGACCTCTCCCCAGACCCTCCACCTTTGGAAGGTACTGGTTTGGTATCTGTTCTAAAAGTGAGGAATCAGCTGTTAGAAGTATGTGTCAGAAGAACAAGTTACCTTTAATAACGTTCATTCTGGTCGATACTCTAACTTCCCTCACTGCCCTACCACCTTCCTGTTGTAGAAGTGGCTCTTTAACATCTGAAAAGGCCCCAAGTTAAGAGATCGGCACACGGTCACCAACAGTTCTACATTCGGCATCTGAAGGAGCAGAAAGATAAGTGCAGGGGAGGTGCTTATGTGAAACTCTGCTCCATCACTTCCGGAGTGTTTTGAAGCCAATGAAGAGCTTGCTTGATGCCACTAGCTGTTGAAGGTTTCCGAATCCAGTCTGGCTATAGTCTAAATGTGAGGAATCTGAGGTTAAAGTATTCAGCAGAAACAGTGTAATCGAAGGTAAGTATATTATTCTTCATTTCTAATCTGCAGTGCCAGTAAGCATTACCTAATAAACTGTTAATGTTTCTAATACTTTATTTCATAGTACTCTAATTTATGAAGCTACTGGATTCAATTTCAAAATCTCTTAAACATTTTCCCTTCTTTTATCAGTGCTGAAGGCAGCCACACATCTGGCCAAAGTAATGGCAGAGATCACCAAGCACTTGCAAAAGCAGTTCAAGTTCACCAGGACACACTGCGCACCATGTACTTTGCTTGACATGTTTTAATGTTCAGCAGTTCCTGTAGTACAGGAGGTGGATTCACGCCAGACCAGCTGCACTTAGACCAACAGTTGCTCAAACGCCAGTGACAGCCAGCAAAAGTGTCATTCATCCATCTGCTCAGTTCCTGCTCATTCTGAAGAAAAGCCTTCCGTCCAGAATTTCAGACTTATTTGAGCTGCGGTCCTGCGTTTGTGAGAACGTTTACACGCACACACATACACATGTATACACACAAAGAACCTTCAAGAGTTTTATTTTTGTCTGTTTATTAAAGAGGTTTGCCAAACTCAAAGCTGCTCCTACGAAATGTTAAAAAAGATTTTGGTCATTACAATTGAATGCTGTGGCTCTCAGGGTAAAAAGCAAAAATATCGATCTATTTGTGTATGGCTGATCAAATAATTGTTTTCCATTAGTACAAATTGGACACAAGCTAAGAACATGTTGGCGAAAATGAAGCAAATCATTTGTTCAAAGTGAGCGTTTTACTAAATCAAAACACTAGCTTGGATGTTAAAGCCTTGAAAGTCTGGAACTTGTCTTGAAATATTGGTTAGGGCAATGCGAATTTCTTCTAATATTTTTGTCTTGTGTTTTGTGGACTTTGTGTGTCAAAGGGCAGGTTTGCTTCTTAATCTATTTTGTTTTTCATTTTGCTGCTTTCAGAGCAGTAGTTCATAGAACAATCTATGATATAACTGCAGAAAAACCAATACTTGTTTTTAAACCTAAGTGTAGTGTAAGTTGGCAACAATGTAACTAATTTTGTGCCATTTTTAAAAGATTGTTGTGACATGAAAGATTGGGGGAAACCTGAAAACTAAATATAAAAATAGTCTTCTTGGACTATTAATTTCTTTCCAAAGTTTTTAAACAATACGGGTCTATGGTAATAAATACAGTACAATCTTTTTTTCACTGTTTAAAATAATGTAGCCATTGTTTCACAGTATTAATGTGAGATTAGATTATATTTATTATATTTACTAAAGGAGTATGCATCATAATTCTAATAACATATCAAGCATATATTTGACTTCTTACAGCAAAAATGTGTCAAGCGGACCCTAATGTTTAAATTCTGAAATATGCAAGTGGCTTTGATCAGATAGTTAAGCAATATCTGTGTAGCGTCATTACCATGTTGAGCTCCTGTAATGACTTTCAGTTCGCTTGCATTATGGCATCAATTGCTAGTTCTGACTGTGGAGACCAGGTACTATTTGGAAGACGTTCACACGCAAAAATCTAAGGTAAACCATGATTCCTCTTTCCAAATGAAGGAACAAGTATAATATCGCAGTACAAACCAGAGCAGCCCAAGTTTTTTTGCAGACTTGCTGTCAGTTGTCCCATAAATGGATTAGGAATGTGTTCTCCTTTATGCTTTCATTAGGTTATTCTTGTTATGGAGTATATTTTAAATTCTCTGGAGTGCACGAGTTAAGTTGAGTATGTAGGCAAGAAATACACTCCTTTGTCGATATTTTGTAAGATCTATGATCTTTTTATGCTGACACCCAATAACCTGTCACCCTAAAAGTGTTCATTTTGACGGATGGGTTTATGCATTGTTGGATCTTAGGTGTCTTATCTAAAATGTATGTTCCAGCAGGCAATGCATTGTGGCATTTATTTCACTTCTTAAGCAATCGTGCATAGTGGCATAAAATATTGTTACACGGTCTCCTAGTGCATATTGTTCCAAAATGTACAAAATAATGTAGTGGTCAGTTTTAGCTCACAATTATTTTTTTCTCATCAATATGGCTGAAGTACATATAGAGATAAAGCGTTTTGTGTAGGGATGTGTGTGAGTGTGAAATCAATGTGTTTATGCAACTAAATATTTACACACATTCATGGATAGAGGATTTCTTGGCATTACGTTATCCCTTGTTAGGGAGTGCTAAATCTAGAGTTATTATGCTAGTAGGCAGCCTAGCATTCTTAAGTGTAATTAAACAATGCAACTCCTTGAAATCAGATATTCTATTAATTTAGTGTAGAATGAATCTGGTGATTTGAGACATAATCTTGTAGTTGGCCAGATACTGCTTCAATTAATTATTGGCAGTTTTACTGCAAACTGTTTACTTACACAGGCCTCGTGACATGAAAAAAGTGGACATATTTGTGTTAGGGACTTCAGATATATTTATTTTAGATGCATATACGTCCTTTCCAAGTCTAAACAAACTATTTTATTTACATAATGGCATTTACGTTCCACCTGTGTGAAACATATATCCATATACCCATTGCACTAATAGTGGCATCATTAATAATAATAATATGAAAGGATTAGGGTGGAACTTTATATTTTATTGAAACATGTTTGTGTTTCTCTCGGTTTATTTATCACATCTGTTAGTCTAAATTTGTTGCAGGACTTTGTCGTTTGCAGGTCACACTGCCTTTTCATTTATATTTAAGACTGTACAGCACATACCCTGCCTTCACTGCTTCAGTGTAACAATAGTTGTTGCACTACGACTCTCGCTTGTTATTCCACATCATGATTTACTTTATTCATATTATTTTTATATGCTTTTGCTCATTTCAAGTAATGTATCTGCTTATTAATTCAAGTCCTAAAGCAAGGGATACATTATTCTGAGCTGTTTTTCGTGTATGGAGAAGTAACAATTGACATTCAAAGGGAAACTTCTTTCACCCATTGAAAACCAAAGTTATACATGTGCATTGCATGAGTTCATCCAATAACAAAACCCTACTTCACTACTGATCACACAGAACTATTGTACCATAAGGAGGAAAATGTCTGAATTACAAAAAATAGGTCAGATATGGTTCCAAGCAATGATTAAACATTGATTGGAATGTTTCAATAAAGCTCCATGATTATACCAATTTGAGAAGTGGATACCTAGACTTTTTGGTTGAATTTCTGTCTAATTTGAATAATAGCTTTTCAAATGTTGTAAATCAAACAGGTTGCTATTGCTGCTGGCACTCTGTGGTTTATTATCACACCAAGTAACAAAACTATTTTGTAATAATAGTCGCAGGCTCTGCTTGTACTTTACGTGTTTAAAAACCCAGGACTTTTAAGGCTTTGCTTGATTGTTTAATTATTAGATATTACATAATATTCTACAATGGAATATTCAAACAAATGTGTGCTTGGAGAAAGTTTAATTTTTTTCTCTCTTCAGATAAGTTTTTTCTGTTATGCTGCGTGTTTCAGTGTAGAGTAGCGATATTGTCTGAGTGATAATAGATGACATTTGGTTTCTTCCCAGTGTCTGCAGAAATGTTAGGAAAATATTGTGCTCTTTTGAAAAGTTGACATTATATACACTGTAGTTTGCAAACTGCAGTTTCAATTTCAAAATGTAAATTCTTCATTGTAAGCATTGTTACTTGTTTAGTGACATGGCCCTAAAAGCTTTTGAAGCAGCAGAAGAAAGCCATAATCTGTTGTGCATAACAAAGTATCTCCTCCTTACACGAGACAAAGAATTGTATAATAATATTCATGTATGCTTTCTACATAAGCCATCAATCACTATAAGCAATGACATGCTTTCATTTATGTACATATATATACATGCATACATATATTTATAATCTCTTCCCCTGTAATATAAATGTCATACTAGCTATTGCAGCTACATGACTTTTCCTGATTTATACACAGTACTTTTCTGACCTTTTATATGGTGTTATCTTGCTCCTTGACACATGCATACAATCTTATTGTAAGAGCTGCAATTCATACCCAACAATAATTGCACTGAGTTTTGAAGACTTCCTTTTTACTGTGTGAACATATTTTGCATCTGCTGTATCTTTTAAAATACTGTAAATATGTTAATGTAGAGTTTAAATAGCAATGTAGAAAAACAAGTTTTTTGTTTTAGAGGAAACTGCCATATTTTGCAGTTCAGTATTAAGCTTTGTTTTGATGATGGACGTGTGATATTTTTTTTAAAATAATTTTGGTAACCCACCTGTAGATAAATCATGAAGGAGAGCGTCTCATATTTATTTTCAACTAGATTGTGAGGGACAGGCTGCCTTTTTTATTTTCAAAAAAATTTTCTCTTGATCAACCAGAGGTTTAAAATGGAGCAGAACCCTTCATTACTGGCTTTTGTCTCTGGTGTCTGTTACGTTTCTTAAGGCAAACATCTGTGAGGTATTTGCAACCAAGGGGTTGTGTATAAACTTTATGTGAATGTCTTTTCTTGTTGCACTTCACATTTGTTAGTAGACTAATACTGTCCTTGCAGCTTTCATTACTTGAGCTTAGCATCGGAAAGCTGAAGAACAAGTTTGATAGTGTTTGAAAGATTGCTCTAATTTACCAAATTGCCTTTTTTTTGGTCCTCACAATGGGAAACGTCATTGGAGCCATCAATATTGGTGCTAATTAATATCATAATGCATACAAGTGCCAATCCAAAACCAAACTGATTTTTTCTGTGGGAGTTGGCATTCTTGAGTGTGATTTATGAATTTCTTTGGGTCCCAAAGTTATCGTCAATGTTTGTCGTATGTTGCTCACCAGGTCATCTTTGAACTTCTTTCCATATCTTTTCCACTGCTTACTTTCACCCAGCCTGACTGTTCTTCTGACGTGAATGTACTAGGTATCCCGAATTACTGTAAATGTAAACTTAATACTACCTTTGGGATGAACGAGTAGGTGCAGTTAACGGCTACCTCGAAGTTAATGAACTGATAGAAGTTGTATTTATGTGCTTGAAAAGCAGCCCTTCAAGACAACAGCCAAAATGTCATTGAAAGTTACAGGTTTCTAGATATTGTCTATTTTCTTTCAAGAGCTTGTGTGCCATATTTCACTCTTGTAAACGTCTTGCACTGTAATAGGCTTTTACTGAAAGCTGTGATGGCTGTTTATGTTCAGAATGCAAGGGTGATAGGATTATGATTGCCATTGACTTTCCCCTTGTGCTGTCTGGTTTTAAAAGAGCATAATAAGTGCTGATGGAGGTTCTGATCGCTGTATAATTTAGGTAGATAACCTGTTTAGAGCAACAATTTCTATTTGCAGATGCATATTACCAGTATATTTCCATTCATAAACAGATAACACTGTACAGGTGCTAAAATGTTGGAAATAATCGACTATCTGTTTATGCATAGAAATCACATTAATACTGCACTGATGAGTATTGAATGCTGAGTGCATTGGCTTTTACTTACCTCCCAGTGCTCAAGTACAGAATGGAATGTGTGTGTTAATTCGCCAGTCTAAACACCATAATACAAATGCAAATCATGGAACCCATTTTACACTTAAATATTCTTTTTGCATGTTATCTTTGCAAAAGTAAAATAGAAAAGGTAGTCTATATATTTGCAGAGAGAATATGAATCAGTGGCTGTTGCGCCTCTAACCCAGTCTTTGTTCGACCCCTGTTAGCCAGACCCGATTTTCAGTTTGCATTGAAGCACCATTGCTTTTATTGTTTTGGTCTTGATGCTAATTTGCTTGGAAAGTGGGGTTTTGAGTGAACCGAGCCTTAAAGTGGTTATATATGAACATAATCTAGTATTTACTTGATAACCTACAAAGAAAAGTATACTTAAAATGTAAATGTGTACCTTTATGTAAAAAGGAACATTACCACTTTTAAAAGTAGTGGTAACTTAACCTTTCATTCCTGGCAGGTCCAAGTTTCATTCTGGGCTATTTAATAAATTCAAGTTGTGACAAATTAGGCTGCCTAGTGGTGAGTTAATCTCATACTACATTCTCTTCATATGTATTTAACAGTCTAAGAGCAGCATCTACCGTACGAAAAGTATGCACCTGAACCATTCTAGTGACTTAAGGGGCAGTTTATCAAATTACTTAAATTTAACCCAAGTAATTCTATGTCTGGCATTTGTTTTGAGATTAGATTTTTTTTTATTGACCGGCAAATTATATGAGAATATAATATAAATTTAGAACAAAACTACTTAAATTAATGGTGCTTATAATCAATTTGCTTTTTGTTACATTGTAAAATATCATTTTGTTAGCTTTCATATCCATGATGCAGATAGTTGTTCCTTTTTTTGTGTAATATAAGTGAAACGGAAGAGACTGTGACACATGCATTTTATTACTCACAGGTGATTAACGATCCTTAGCTTGGGACGCCACATGACAATTTACAAGAAAGGCGATTTTATCAGCAATAAAATGAAACTGAGAGCTAAGAGGTTATATGTTTAAACATGTAAGATTATACTTTACACATCCAGGTGTATCTTCTTGGCAAGACTTCAGTTGGCTTATGAAAAAGTACTTTTGGTTTAAAACACTTAGTTTTAAATACTTTATTTATAAAAGAGAGAGGAAAAAACAATTCCTTTAAAATTACACATGGATTTCATTTTCTTTTACCAATAAATTTTAAATGACATTTTGAATAAAGAAAACGGACTGTTCAAAGTTTACATTTTTTAAGGAAAGTAAAGACCTAATTTCAAGCGGTACTGAATACATGGGAAATTGGTTTTGTGTCTTTGCTATGCACTCATAGTGGTATTTTTGAAATAACTGTGCAGCACTCTCTTAAAAGCCCATTTTTGTATTGGTTAATAAATGTCCATATAACTATGCATTTATCTATAGTTACAACTTTCTATTTGTTGAATAGTCCAATAAAAGTTACTGAAACTATGTGGTTTGTTTTAGAACTTGACAAGTTTAATATTAAAATTAGTTTTTATTTTATCTGAATCGACGTTTAGATACCCTTAACTCAAATTGGTGTGCTCTGCTGCCACTTTAAGCCTTAATAAGTCATTGTTTTGCTTACCCATTTCGCTTATTACGAATTTGCATATGTATTGAAAACAAAAAAGGCAAAACTGTTGAAACACAAAGTAGGTCATTTAAAACAAATGGTTTCCTCTGTAATGCAATTACTTTATTTATGGGGCACTAGAAAAAAGCAAAACAAAGTTAGTCCTGACATGAGAAATAAAGGGAATGTGTAGCTCAAACTGTGATTGCTATTCTGTCCTGCGGCTGCCACTTGTTGCTCATAGGCCAACTATTAAAATCTATTGCAGATTAGAATAGTCGCCTGTTTTGGAGATGTGGAGATTTGGTTTTGAAGTCTTCTAATATTTTATTATTTGCAAATGGCTAGGATTGTAGTTTGCCACCTTTCTGCTGTCCCAAGATTCATTTGGTTTGTGCCATCATTTCCACTTGTAACTATTTATGCAGTGTTTTTATTCAGTATTTTAATTTGGCATCAGACGAAGCGTAGGGGACCCAGCTCTTTACAGTTTGTAACTACCTCATTTAAACAGTTGGGTGCTATTTTGAAATAAACAATATGTGAACGTTTTCAGAGAAAGTGACCAAATTGCTTGTTTCTGTAACTCTGCTGTGCTAGACAATATCATAGCAACCATAGTTCTGTTCATTTTCAAATTCTGTGGTTTGGAAAGTGTTGGCGGGAATTCTGCATAAGGCAGTGCACCCTCTGGAGTCTCGATAGATGCAGACCAGAGGCCCAAATACAGGAGGCAGGATCAATGCAGGTTAATGCTGCCATATGCCTTCCAGACTTTGTGCTGGATATACTCTGTGCCTTTTAAGTAGTCCCATCATGTACAAGACATAACTATTCACAAAATAATAAATATTAGTTTAGCAGCAATATATATGTACTATGTATACATATATGAATTTGTGCGTTGCACAAGTTGATCATGATACTAAAATAAAATGTTTTAAATATAGACTGGAAAATATTTTCTTAAAAAACGAAACACAGATGCAAATATTAAAATACTACTAAATCGTGCTTTTATGTACTTGACGTATTTGTTCATATACGTGCTTAGAGAGAAATGTAAGTGGGGTAAAAGAAAAACATTGAAAATGACAATTCTGTAAGCCATTTTTGAGCATTTCCCTACACTGTATGCTGTTTGTACTTGAACTCTGTGTCTAAGTTTAGGATGGTCACTTCATATGCTCGGACTGCATATTCCGTTTTTCAATTGAACTTTCTTTGTTTCTGATCCTATTAACTGAGGTATCAGCACTTTATATTTTCGTTTTATAGCCTGGTGCTATATTTTCCTTGGTGTTTAGAAAGACTAGAAACTTATATTCTTCCTTGCAGTAGTTTTCTACATTAAAAAGATCAAATAAGGACAGTAAAAACAGACCAGTAGATTCAAATTGTGCGGACAGAAGTTAAATTAAAAAGTATACCATTGCAGTTGGTATTTAATAGGTAATACTTGTTAAAAATGATTTACATCCATAATATATTAGGTAGTAGGAGTCTATTTTTTATTTAAATCAGAACTATGATTGCCTGTTTAGAGTATATTACTGACATTCCTTGGTGGCAGGACTTTTAATGTTTGAAGAAAGGGGGGGAAATGTGTGGCATTTTGCTGTTGGCACCCAGCGAGCAAAATTGCCTCTGTTAAACTTTTTTATAAAACTGCACCATCAGGTCGATATGTAAGCTATATTTTTTAAAGACTAATCATCCTTTAATATGCTGCATAAAACTTATCAGCATTATTGCACTTTCTCAATAACGAATGCCCTGCGATTAGCTCATCATATGGACGAACCTTAGAGTTTTTAGCGAACAATAGTACTTTGGGCAAAAGGTAAAATTTCTCTAGGTACCTCAAGAAAATAAAAATGCCTGAACATGCTGCATTGACTTTTATTTTATTTTATTTTTACTTATTACCCAGTGTTTTGTGTTTTCTGCTTGTAATTTTTGTTATATATAATTACATACTATGTTTTGTTTTCTGGACCCAAGTGAGCTGTTATTGTTGTAAGGTAGTATCCTTTTTGTGTTTGCGTTGTCATATTTGGAATAAAATTTACTTCAGTACGGTAGTGTTAAAAAGGATACTGCATTTGATAAATGAACAGTATGCAATGTGCTTCCCATGCCTTCTTGCCTGTTGCTTCTTTTAGCACATTCTTAAGCTGGCATATGCAGCTTTTGATTGCCCACAAAAGTTATTTTGATGGTTTCGTATTTTTGCAATTTAGAGCAGTTCAGTTGCTGCTTTTTCTAAAAATGTGAAACATGTACAGAAAAAATGACCAGTCATAATATTGAATGTGATTATCACCACTTACTAGTTACATCTGTAGCAATAAAGCAGCCAGGCAATTAAAACAGCAAATAAAATGTGCACTAACGTGTTCAGTATCAATGTTGCTTCCAAAACACGTACATTGGGGCACACTGTGCTGTCGAAGGAGATGCAGGCAATGAAATGGAGCCTTTGTTGTTTTTGATTACACGTAACCGGGTCCTTTTTCAAGTTTGTTTTACAGCTTGCTAGATGAAATAGTTTGCACTACTTTTTTGCAATAAAATCATGAAAAATAACAGTTTATTTCTGTTTTGTTTCATGCTGTATATAAATTATTACTAAAGCTTTAGACTAGTATTTTGTTCACCTCCATACATAAAACTTGTAAGAAGCTCAAAATGCTGTAAAATCCTGACAGTCTGATGTGAATGATATTTTATGAAGTTATTTTGTATGGTGTATATTTTGTTTTGCCTCAAAAGTATGTAAAATAAAATCCTTCTTCACATTTTAGTTTCCAGATCGGTTTCTTTCAATAGGTTTTGAAATTATTTATTTCCATGATTTTAAGAAGATAATGTTTTGAAGTTTTGTTGATTGAATTAATTTGATTAATTCAAATGGAATTTGCAAGATGCCAGCCATAAGAACACTCTTGTGACAGATCCTGAGACCATTGTGAAGAAAGGTGCAGTCACTCAAAGAATTGAAACAAGGCAGAAACTATAGTGAGTAATAATATAAAATAAGAGCACTATTAAACCTCTGTATGGTTTGTATCATTAAGTCATTGATCCTCTTTCAGTGGCATGATGGGCACATTTCACTACATTGATTACTACTAGCAGCTATGCCAAGCCACTTGGAAATATAAGTTTCAAATATTGTGAGCGATACTAAGCGAGGCACCAAAATGTGTACACAGAAAAATTAAAGCTGCAACAAAATGCATAGCAGATTGAAAGTTTGACTTGGAGACATTAAATATATTGGTAGCACCACCGGTGTCCTTCACAAACTAGAACTTGTGCTCCTACTCAGTAACCAGCTTGTACAGATTGGATTTGCATAACAACTGTGGATTTTACTCAAAGCTAGCAAGCAAAACATGGGATCCACTGTAATTTTCCTGTCCTCAAAATAATGATTTCAAATCAAATGATTTTATTGGTTATCTCTCTAAAAACAAACCTAACATTAAAAAATACAGTTCAACAGTGCAGTATTCATAATATGAATGTGAAATTTAAATTATTAGACTTTACCTACAGCAGAATTTTCCCCAAAATAATAGATACACCAAAATAATCCTTCTGACCCAACAACACAGTTGCTATGTGTCGATATCTCACCTGATATTTTATGAACATTGGTTGTAAAAACAAGTGGTCTGGGTTTAAGATAAAAAGGTTTCCTCTGCAGTTTTACACACAGGAACTCTTCGAAGCCGTTCCAGACAATTGTGTTCCCAAAGTAATCCTTCATTAGACAGACGGAGCTCTTATTCTGGATAGGCACATATTTATAAAATAAGCTTATCTGTGGTGTTTCACAACTTAAAGCAGTTTTCTTGCCTAAAACACTAATGGGGCCAGGGCAGAACCACTAGATTTAGAAGCCGATTAATCTGACAGGATGATTAAATATGAATGCACTTGATAATCGGTGTAAAACCCAATAAAGTTTGTTTACAAATAAAAAGTTGTCCAGGGCTAACATCTGACTCGTCTGTAACATCAATAGCATAATCCTTCCCTTCCCGGCTCTAGTAAGCCAGGAAATTGAAAATCCACTATTATATGGCATTGAGTGTTATTAAATCTGCCTAGATCATGCCAGATTCAGCTCTAACTTACTCAAGGTTGCTGACCTATGGTAGAGATCCCTTAAATGTCAGCCAATATGATGATAGTGATCAACAATTTTGTTCTCTAATCATCGTTCACGACCACGGCATGTTTTCTCTAATTCTTACCTTTCTTTTCTCAACGTTAATTATAAGTTTGCAGGTGCAAAACTTTTGAAGGACATCTGTTTCTCAATAAAGTCCAGTTAGGGTGAAAGTCTAAAATTGCTAGATTATCTTCAAACAGGATACCCCTACATGACTATTAAGCATTTTTTGGAATAACATATAAGTGGATTCATACCTGTGAGTGGGGTTCCAATAAATATGGTGAATAAGGCTGTGGCCAATAAGCAACCCTCATTCAGCTAATATTTAATGGCTACCTTTGAGGTGAGTTTTTCAATTTCCGAAACTTCGACTTGAGCCCAGTTATCTTAGCATTGTGTAATTGTTGAATAACCGCTACCAATCCAGACTGAAAGTACAATCATCTTAGTTTACCTTTAACTGAGTTGAAGACCTCCTGTGATTCCACAAAGCAGCAATATAGTGCTCTTATCGACTCCATTTTAGTTTAAGTTGAATCTCGTACACAGTACATCAATAATTATATGCCACATCCATTTTTATGCTGGGATAGCCCAGTAAAATATTGTTCTAATGGATGCTCACGTATGCCGTTTCCTTGATTGAAACCCTCTTCAGGGCGCCAGACTGAATCCACAGACTTTTTCATAGCTGCATAAGGTCACTGAGTGATGCCTCACGATGTCCCAGATCGAGCTGTGTGACTCCATCAGAAGTTACTTCCCACTTGCATAAAGAACACCGGGTTTCTGGTGATCCAGGTTTTTCCCCACTGTTTCATCAATATGATATTTGGAGCCACTGAGGTTTATTCTGTTTTCTTTTGTTATTTGACAAGTTGTTTTTGCTGTTTTGAGACAAAGCCCCTTCCAAAGTGTTTAGGCTTTAAGCCATCAATCAGTCATCAATCAGTTTGTCACTGGTCCACACTTTCACTGCTTGTGGTGTCTGGGCCATTTTCACAACACCACTTCCTGCTCATTAGGGGCTCTAGTCCACTCAAAGATCATTTGGAAGATAGAAACCAAAAAGAGGGCGGCTTCTATAAAGTACAAGTCTTGTTCCTATTCTAGAAGGAACACACAGACCCACTCTCGTCTTGAAGCCATTCATTGTCCAGGAAGCATAAGAAGCACAACGTGGAGGCCCATAGACCTTTTCATGGTAAGAATTTTAAGGGACATCATGTTCGATGGCATGTGTGGCTCTAGATACACTTGCTCTGCATACTCCTGCCATATAGTGTTGGATCCAGATGTGTGCAAGTTGTTTTTCTTCGAAGAAGTCTCTCGAGTCACGAGGTAAAGTGACTCCTCCCCTCAGTGATATTTCACATGGGCATCGACTCCATTGTTAGATTGTTTTCTTTCCACCATCACGTTTGGACGTGTTCTCCAGCACTCCGGTTCGAGACCGCTTTCGGGCTCTCTTCAGTTCGTTGTTCACTTCTTTACTCGTCGATATTGTTTTCGTTCACGATGCCTTTTGAAAACAGAAGCAATCCCTCGATCGTCGATTCAACGTTGTCCAATCGAGGCCTTCGGGCCTCCCCTATTCGGGCCTTTTCCATCGGATTCCACCAACAATGCATTGCTGATGGGCCGAACTCCATTTCGTTTGTCGCAACTGTCAAGCAAAATACCCGCATACAGACCTTCATCAGGTTTGCCACCTGTGTCTCTCTCCTGACTACATCGAGGAAAACTGTGAGGCCTGTTGAACTTTTCGATCAAAGAAAACGTAGCAGGACCGTCTGGTGCGTCAGAAAGAGATGCAGCGCAGAGATCTGGAAGAGACATCCGACATCTTTGGCCAACACGATGTCAAACAGACAGAGTAGGAGCTGCATTAGGCTTCAGCACCAGAGGAAGAGGCCTTTTACAGTTCAGACTCAGCATCCAAATCTGAAATAGTCTGGCCTACAGATACAGGACTTGCCTTCGGGACAACGTGCGGTGAGTGCCCATGTCCCTGCTCAGCTCACTAAGAGCCATTCGGTTTCCACCAAAATGACAGCTCCCGGGCGACCACTGCTGTCAGCCCATGGTCGGCACCGAATATCTTCTAAGGATGCCCCGCCCTTGGTGTGCCAATTGTGGAAACAAAGGTACAGTTTTGGGAAAGAACACAGGCACTGGGAACCTGGTTAGCGGGAACCTGGTTAGCAGAAACCCAGTGCACATTGTCAAAGATGCATCAAAGTCAGGCAAAAAGTGGGGTGTAACCATGCCAAAAGGAGTACTTTCCTACAGGCACCGCTTTATAGTCTATGCAGAGCATGTGTATTTACAGCCAAACATGCCATTCAACAGACTTAACCTGTCAGCATCTGTTCGTGGTATGTAGTGCTGTAGATTCACATGCGCGCGCCCGCCCTCCTCCCCGGACATCTGTGGCCGTTGCAGTACCTAGTTACACTATCAAAATGCAAGGTCATCTTTTTACTAACACTCACACTCCATTCTCACCCGACTGCGGTAAAACAATCTAACAGTGGAGTCGATGCCCATGCGCAGTATCACCAAGAGGAGGAGTCACTTTACCTTGTGACTCGAGAGACTTCTTTGAAGAAAAACTACTTGCACACATCCAGACCCAACACTATATGGCAAGAGTATGCAGAGCATGTGAAGCTACAACACTACATGCCACAAACAGATGCTTACAGGGTACGTAACTTAATCCTTTCTTCTTAATTTTCCCGGTTCTGTAGCCTTTCCAAAAGCCTGTATTCCCTACTGCTTGATCTAGTGCAGAGCAGGTTCTGACCTTTAGGCAGGGTATAATGAAAGTTTTCGGTAAAAGCTATAGTGACCAGGGGCGTTTTCTCCTTTAGGGCTGTGGGGCTGCGCCCATCAGAAAATTCCTACACATTTACATTAAAAAATATAAAATAGATCGATCTATTTAGAGATACGATCGTATCTCTAAATAAATTGATGTATTTCAGTCTGGGTTGTCTGTTTCATGATGCCTGCCCCGCCTCGCTCTGAAGCAGGAGATGGAAGACAGGCAGTAAATCAACTTTCAAAACGTGACGCACGACGCAGGGCTTTCTGTTTTAAAGCCCTTCATTGCCATTGGGGTCTCTGGTTATATGCACACTGTAGGCCAGTGACGCAATAAGCGTCACGGTTTCGGGCGTAGGAGACTTCATCCCTGCACGATTTCAGACGTCTGTCATTCAAAGACATAGATCCCACCCTTTCGTCATACGTGAGAGTGGATGCAAGCACTTCTGATCTGGTGCCTTGTTCTCGGTAATAAGTGATTGCAAGCTAATGTGTTCTGTATATTGTGCCAAGACCCCTCATCACTCTAACCTCCCCCACTGTGACACCCCAGGCCCTCGATGCACATTGCTCGCTCCTTTAGAAGTGGAGCTGTGGCATTTGCTCCCTTGTGAAATGGATCCAAATAAGGAGCAGGGTTCGCTCTTGTTCCATTGCGAAATTGAACCAAATATCTGAGTCGGACCCAAAGCAAGAGATATGTGCTTACTGTGTAACATGTGCTTACAGTGGCCAGTTCTCTGATGTATGTTATTAAAACTGAACCTGTGTACATGCCCCTAAGTTAACAGTGATGCTAAAAACATGGATTGACTTGCAAACAATGAATGTTAGAAACGTCAAGGGAATGCATTTCAGAGATTCAGTTCCTCTTATTTTACATGCTTTACTTAATCTTGCATTCCCCACAAGTTAGCTATTTTATAATGTTTATCTGTATTTTTTTCTGTGCATACTTTGAAGCTTGAGCCATGCCAGGTGTTTATGAGGGCCTTTAATTGAGCGCTAAGGCTAAAGCCAAACAAAGTGCCTATCAGTGGGTTGGCCTCTCTGCAGAGGACACAGAACCATGTTTGTGTATTCCATTTGCAACTGAAATTCTGTGGATGTGTGTGTGAAGGGGGTACACTGATGTCAAAATATTTGCAAGGCAAAAGTAAGAGAAATTAAAAAGCTTAAATTTGAGGGAGTGCAGTGCATGTTGGGGGCGGTGAAGTGACAGATGCGCAGAAGGGCATTCGGGGAAGAGTGAAAAGAGGATGCTCAAGAGAAAAGAGAGGGTTGAAGATGTGCAGATGGACAAGATATGCAGAGAAAAAGAGGATACATATCTAACATAAAGCACACATAATTGAAGGCCAAAACTCCTTCCACAGGCCTCAATGCTATTCAATTCACACTCACTATTGCAGAATTTATACATTTCCAATGTTAATTATTTATAAGAAATCATTGTTGTTACTCATTTATCTTAAACAGCTAACACTCAGTGACAAAGCCAATCATACTGACAGGCTTTAGGCGTATGTCAGTTGCTGTGCCATTTATCTGGATAAAATTACATCTCAGAGAGAAACCAAAATACTGGTCTGATGGCACACAATGGGAATCGCAGAAATGTATTTGGCATGCTCCTTTAGAGAGAGCACCTACTTTTGTCATCTCACTTAAAGACCTGTCTGCACATATTTCTATATGACTAGTTACAGCTAGCATCTATGGGTGCTTCTCGAAGTCTGGTGAGAGCATGTTTTTCCAAAGTTAATGCTGCATGCAGTGCAAGACACTGAGCAAGCATACATTTTAAAGGGCTAAAGTTGTCATGCAGAACAATTTACACTTTACAGTAACTGTTGAACAAATGAATGCAAGAAGATATGGGGCAGTTTTTAATGTGTTTAAAATTTCAGGACTATATGTTCACACTGCTTATTAAGCCTTGCTTTATCGCTACATTCATTTGCTTTAAAATGCACCATTTGCCAATCTATTTTTAATTTCTTTCTCAGGAGAGGGGCTCCCCCTGGACCACAGGTTTCTCCATAGAACTTGTTCACATCACTTGCTATATAAAAATCATGCCCAACGTTTACGCCTCACCACTTTTCAATGTCACCAGCCGCCACTGCTAGTGACAGATCCTGAGACCATTGTGAAGCCTGGTGGCTTCAGCATAGGTCTTGACTTCATCTGCTGCTTTGGTGGCTCCTTCATGCCCAAAGTCTTTACTGACATGGAAAAAAGAAGCACCAGTAGAAAAGTCTGATTTGCACAGAATACAGTGTTGAGAACATGGGCTTAGGCCCCAGGGGTGGCTTAGACTTCTGTGTTTCCAGCTAAAAGAGACAGATTTTCTAGACATATATAAGCCTACTGTAGGGGAGTTCATGGGGGGAATGTGTGGTGTATTTGGCTCTGATTTTCATCCAATTCAGAAATTACATCTCTTTTGGGAGAGAGACGACAGTAACAGTAAGGTTGGCAATTTACTTCCTGCATGGTTTCAGACACATAATTTTTCATGGACGTACAAAATGCTAGTGGTCTTGACGTGTCCTCCATGTTGAATTTTCTGTTCATGAAGGGCTTCTAATGACTGAGAATGTCCAATTTTAGGTCAACAATTGAGTGGTGAAATGCACACTGCAGCAAAAGATCATCTTTGTTTACAGATATTTTGGCTGGTACACAGCTGTTTGAAGGTTTATTACCACTATAGATCAGGTGTTACGTCAAATGTAAGTGTCAGAAGTGGAACCACAAAAATATAGAACTGTACAGTCGGATCCTCCTTACTTGGATCTCACCCCACTGCTGAGATTCAGTTTGTTCAATTCCTTCTATCCTACCTGATGGAGAGTCCAAAAGATTACATATTTTGGGTCAAAAGGTGTCTCTTTTTTATTTTGTGAGTATTTGTATAGCTCACGACTCACCTGAAGGGTATCCTGGCTTTAAAGCAGGAGCTGTTTGGGCTGAGCCAGGGCCGGAGCTATTGAGGAGCCACGTCTTCAGTTTGTTACGGAATTTAAGAACTGAGGAATTGGCTCTGATATGCACTGGCAGGTCGTACCTGACTTTAGGAACAAGGAAGGAGATGGCATGGTGGGGGGGGGGGGGCATTTAGGGGCAATAGGAGTCTGCTGAGCAGAGGTGTCTGGTAGGTTTATGGACGTTTATGCAGTTGTTAAGGTACATGGGGCCAGTGGTGTGTAAGGCTTTGTATGTGTGGATGTGGAGTTTGAAGAGTGCTTGTTTGTGGATTGGAAGCCAGTAGAGCTCTTTGAGTGCAGTGTGGGTGCCTGTCCACTGAGTTTTGTATGTTGTATTCTCTTCTGGTCAGTTGAGTGTTGATTCCAGCATCGAAGGAGTTACAGTAGTCCATCCTGCTGGTTATGAGGTCTTCAGTGATAGTTCAGCAAGAGTTGGTGGAGAGCCATCTTCTCGAGCATCTTAAGTGTGTGGAAGCAGGAGACTGACTGTGTTCACTTGGCCTGTCATGGTGAGTTGGTTGTCTATTACTATTCCGAGGTTCTTTACTTGGGTTGCCGGGAGGGGGGGGTCAGAGTTTAGCAGACCACCAGGTGGAGACCTAGAGTGATATGTCTTTGCCTAAGATTACTACTGTCTGTGTTGAGCTTGAGGCAGTTGGTATTCATCCATCTGGCGAATTTGGTCATGCAGGCTTAGAAATTGGTCTCAGTGTTTGGTGCCTTGTTGGAGGGGGAGAATATGAGCTGAGTGTAAACAACATAGGATATGATGTTAATTAAATCGGTGTTGATTATGCTGGTGCGTAGGGTCATGTAGGCGTTGAACAGGGCGGTTCTGAGTGAGGATCCTTGTGGAACTCCGCAGATTAGGTTTATGGCGTCCGAGGTAAAGGAAGCCAGGCTGACCAACTGGGTGCGACCTGTTGGAAAGGAGTAAATCCAGCGAAGTACGAGTCCTTGGATTTCAGCTTCGTGCAGCCGTTGGATAAGGATGGGGTGGGACACTGTCAAAGGTTGCTGAAAGGTCTGTATGATAAGGGTTGCGGTGCTACCTCTGTCCATGTTCATC
Source organism: Calotriton arnoldi (assembly GCA_963921515.1). Classification (NCBI taxonomy): domain Eukaryota; kingdom Metazoa; phylum Chordata; class Amphibia; order Caudata; family Salamandridae; genus Calotriton; species Calotriton arnoldi. The sequence goes on along the minus strand of CAWUFW010000113.1, from coordinate 6,006,361 downwards.
CGGATGTAGTCAGTAACTATGAGAAGGGCGGTTTTTGTACCTGTGGTTAGGCTTGAATCTAGAGTGAGTTGTGTTGAGTTGGTGTTTGTCGTTTAGGTGGGTAACTAGGCGTTAGTTCATCTTTTCCATAGCTTTTGCCGGGTAATGTAGCAGGGAGATTGATGAGGTACTAGCTAGTGTCTTCGCGTCTGCTGAGATTTTCTTTGAGGGGAGTATTGTAGCTTGTTTCCTGGCATCCGGGATGGTGACTGAGTCATTCAGGATCAGGCAGAGGGCTGCCCTGATGGGGTCCAATTAGTAGTGTGGCTTTAAAATCAACCAATGCTGCATGCCTCCAAGAAGTATCCAGGCATTTTTTGGAGATGGCAGCCCAGGCTGGTTTTGAGCCTTACAGAGCACATAAAGAAACCCATTGCAGATTTGGGAAGGGATTGTATGGAGGTGTCTAAACAGTACATACAGTCTGGATTGAATATGGTTGATTGTGTGTCATGTTGTTGGGCTTTTGTGGATGCGCACAACTGGTTTCTACAGGGATGTCCATTCTCAATTGTTGAATATGTTATTTGATGGGATGAAGACAGATGCATTCTTGGAAATGGTGAGGCAAAGTAAGGACACAGTGAGGGCCTTGCTCTTGTCCTCACCATTTAAAAAACTTTTCACCAGTACCTGAAGTTCCGGGATATATACATCATAGTGGCAGAAATCAAATACACTCATGCTCACGCAGCAACAGTCTCGCTATTTCAGAGGAAGAGGTTTTGGGAAAAGTTGACCGCAGAATTTGCTTTTTGGTGCGAGATTCATCTGTGAATGAGCTGCTTCAGTGGTTCCTTTGGTCGCAGTGGTAGCAGTATTAAGGTCTTTTTAAAGACCAGAGTTTTTGTGATGCTCACCTGTTAGAGGAACTGCAGTGGTGGGGAATGCAATAATAGAACTTTTATATATATATATATATATATATATCATTAAATCCTCACACTGACGCAAGGAAAAGTCGCACTCAGGATTCTTAATGGAGTTGAAAAGTATTTATTGACTTGACGCGTTTCGACACCACGGTCTTTGTCAAAAAGTCATACAATGACCCAGAAGTGGCAATTCATTATAAAGTATTTCCTGTGTTACAACAAACATAGAAGAAATATGCACGAAAGCAAAGTCTTAATAGAGATTAAAAAACAGACTTTGAACACCTAATTAACGTGCGAGAATAAATACGCTAAAATTAGTGCAAAACACATTATAATAGTGCATAAATATTTACAAGTAAAAAACACCCAATGTGAAAAACTTGGTCTTAGTGCAAGCAAGTGCTGCAGCCTATAGCGATTTAGTGAGTAAGCGTCGTGCAAGATTAAAATTAAACAAGCGCGGCGCTGGTGGCTGGGAAGTCAAGGTCAAGTGACCTAATAGTGAATTCTCCAGCCAGAAAACTCATACTGCCAGTTTCTAGGCCTATAGGACCAATTAAAAGGGCTCACAAGACAAAAGGAAATGCGCTAAAGAAAATAGATGCCAGATATGGGTCATACCAAAAAGGGGAAAGGTAATAAAGGATAATGAGGAGGAGAGTAGGCTATAACAGTGTGTCAGAGCAGCCGCTCTAAACATGTAGACTATTCCCTAAGTGTCACTGGATCACAAGGAAAAAAGAAAGAAGAAAAGGGCAAAAGAACGCTAGCTGGAGCAGATTGATAATGATACAGGAGCAGACAGTACAAGGGCAAGGATTGCAGAATACTGCATTTCTCATCCAATTTTCTAACCCAAATGTACATGAAGATCTTCTTCACAGTTAAGACCCCCAGGTGTTTTGCTTTGGAGCTTAATAATATATTCAGATTCCAGGCGTCGCAGATGACGTTCCCGATCTCCTCCACGTTTTGGAACTGGAACCCTGTCAATGCCAAAGTACAACATTTTAGTACTGATATTCAATACATTCCTATGTACTGCACTACAGTGTTTTGCCAATGTATAGGACATGTCTCCATTTCTGATCGCGCGCAAGTGCTCTAAAATGCGTTTTTACGGGAAAGATTGTGCTCCCCACATACCGTAGCCCACATACACGTTATCACATACACAACAAAATCTGTATTACAATTGATGAAGCAGTGAATCTTCCCGATTTTACCATTTGCTAGATCATACATTTTCACATTAACACTGTTACTGCAGGCTTTGCAGTGTCCGCATTTATGGAAACCTGGGAGTTCCCTCAACCAATTGCCCTGTGTTTTGCTTCTCTCAGTAAAGTGGCTGTGTACTAACATGTCTTTGAGAGAAGTACATTTCCTGTATGTGACACGTGGTGTTGGACTAACCAGTAGGCCAATAATCCTATCATTCCTCACTAAGTGCCAATGTTTGCGCACTATCTTGTTCACTGCCTGTGAGGTGTTATTATAAGTGGTTATTAGCCTAACTTGTTGTTTAGTATCATCTTTAACTTTAGGGACAAGGAGGCTATTTCGTTCTCCGATGTCTGCTTTCTCTGTGGCTATTCTAATAGTTTTGCTGGAATACCCCCTTGTTTTAAAACGGCCCTGCATCCTAGATCTTTCTATCTCATATGCTACCGAGGAACTGCAGTTACGTTTAGCCCTGAGAAGTTCACCGTAGGGGATACTTCTCTTGAGCCCGTCAGGATGGTGGCTGCGGGCATGGAGAATACTGTTGCCAGAGGTGGGTTTTGTAAATAGACTTGTATGCAGTATCTCACCTTTGGCTTCGACCAGAACGTCGAGGAATTCAATAGTGTTCTTATGTATCTTACTGGTAAAAGTGAGATTAAGGTTGTTTTCAGCTAGCCCTGTGATAAAACTCAATAGATCCCTTGTGGCCCGTCCCAAATAAGAAAAATATCGTCAATGTAACGGGTCCATAAAATGAGATTGTCACTAAAGGCTTCATTCCCACTGTGCCACAGGTGCTCCGCCTGCCACCACCCCATGAACAAACAGGCGTAACTGGGAGCGAAGCAACTTCCCATGGCAGTTCCAGTGTATTGCTCATACCATTGATCCTCAAACAGGAAACAGTTGTTATGCAGACAAAAATGTAACATATCAATCAACATCATAGTGTGGTCATACATGGATAAAGGCCTATCTCTCAGATAGTATTTGCAAGCCTCCAGACCCAAACTGTGTTCTATGCACGTATACAATGCTACCACATCCACTGTAGCCAATACATATGTATCCTTCCAGGGGATCTCCTGAATCTTAGACAAAAAGTCCATCGTATCCCTACAATAAGAAGGTAAATTGATAACATATGGACAGAGAAAATAGTCTAGATAAATCTAGGTGTTTTCTAAAAGACTCTGGTTAGCCGAAATAATGGGTCTCCCCGGTGGATCAGTTGGATGCTTGTGTACCTTTGGTAACATATAGAAAACCGGAATTACTGGTTTCTTGACCAAAAGGAAAAGCAATTCATTCTGGCTTAACATATCTTTACCATGCCAGTCACTCAAAATGTTATGATATTCAAAAATGGTCTTATCTGAAAGAGACACGTTAGTGATAGATTCCTTACCTTAGAATATCCCCAGGCGTCAGGCTGGATCCGGAAAGTTTTGCGTAGCAGTACCCTTGCGCGTCGGTAGGCGGCGTCGTGCGGCTCCGCGTCCGTCGTCGGCGTCGTGATCGCCGGGATGACGTCGCGGGCAGCACTTAGGCGCCGCCCCTGCGCGCTGACGTCAGTTCTTCTTTTTCCGCGCCAGCAAGCGCAGATCCGGGAAGAGCAGTGCCCTGGTCAATTTTTGACCATACTTTTTGGTGATTTTTTTTCACTGGTTTTTTCCAACTTTAAGGTGTCGTAGGGATGCCCGGCTTCAAGCGATGCGGCGCCTGTGCGCGGATGATGTCCGTCACCGACCCGCATTGGGAGTGTCTCTTCTGCCTCGGCCGAGGCCACGACACCGAGTCTTGTCCCGAATGCCAGGCCCTCAACCCGAAAGCTTTGCGAGAGCGGTCTCGAAAGCTCCTCGAGGCCCGGCATTTGGCTCCGCGGAAGCCCCGGTCGCGTGAGAGGTCCAGGGGTCGCTCGCGGAGTGCACACCGGTCGTCGACTTCTTCGTCCGGTAAGTCTAAGCACAAGAAGTCCAAGAAGCATCGTCGCTCTCGGACTTCGCCTCGCCGGTCTCGCGACTCGGCTGAGGCCCCTCCCGGCACCGTCCCCGCCCCCGCGGCCCCGGACTTGCCTGTGGAGTCGCCCCCGTCATACCCGCCCTTCCCGGGTTCGGGGGCGGATCCGGCCAAGGTACAGGAGTTCCTGTCGGCCATGGCCCGCCTCTTCGGGCCTTCAGGCCCCTCCGGTGCGCCTTCGGGCCCCGCGGGCCCTGATGGGGTTGCTCCGGCGTCGCCGGCGGCTCCGGCCCCGGCGTCGCCCGAGCCTCCAGCCTCGATCCCGGCTCCGGCTTCGGCCCCGGCCTCGATCCCGGCTCCACAACACCCATCGACGCCGGTCGACCTCACGACACCTCCGCCGGCGCCGATGTCTCCGGTGCCGTTCTCGACGCCGCCCTGGGCTCCGGGCGGCGTCGTCCCCAGTTCCTTCCGGCTCCGGACATGGACCCGGAGCGACGTCGCTCGACGCCGGCTCCGGCGCCGATGGGACCTTGGGTCCCAAATGTCCCTCCTCCTCCTTATTTTGAACCAGAGGAGGACCAGGAGGACTGGGAGGGGTCTGATGACCCTCTGACACGCAACTGTCAGTATGATGAGGACTGGACAGAGAGTCTAGGGGAGGCCAGTGGTCTGGATACTTCTCCTGACACTGGCATGCTGTCTCCTCCCGTGGCTACGGAGGAGGGGGCCAATTTTGGTACGGTGTTGCGTAGGGCTGCTGGGGCCTTACGTCTCCAGCTCCCTACTTTGACGGTCAAGACTAACATCTTGACAGAGGTGCTTCAGCCGGCAGCCTCCTCTGCGGAGACTGTGCTGCCGTTTAACGACGCCCTCACTGACGTTCTTTTGGGCGCCTGGTCCAAGCCCAACACAGGGGCTCCTGTGGATCGGAACGTGTCACGACGCCATCGCCCCGCTCCGGGCGACCCCCTGTTTCTTTCTGTCCACCCCACTCCTGAGAGCTTGGTTGTCCAAGCCTCCGCTTCCCAAACCGCCTTCCCTACCGCTCCTCCGGATAGGGAATCCAAACGCCTGGATCAGTTTGGGAAGAAAGGTTTTTCTTCCTCCAGTGCTGGCTTGCGGTCCGTTAACACCGCTTGTCTTTTGGGCCGATATACCCACTCCCTGTGGGATTCGGTGGCGGATGTTTTGCCCCAGTGCCCTGAGGAGGTCCAGGCACTGCTTTCCCGCGCCATTGCGGAAGGAAGGGATGCGGCCAAATACACTATCCGTTGTGGCCTTGACACCGCCGACTCGCTGGGCAGGTCGATTGCAACGACGGTGGCGCTCCGGCGCCACGCCTGGCTGAGAACCACTGGTTTTTCAGGGGATGTCCAGAATACTCTCATGGACATGCCCTTTGATGGAGTCGGTCTTTTTGGGTCCAAAGCAGACCATGCGTTGGAGCGCTTTAAGGACTCACGGGCTACTGCAAAGTCCCTGGGCCTTTCTGCTACACGCCCTCCGCTGCCTTCTGCTTTTCGCCCCTATCGTGGCCACGGTAGGGGCGCCCCTTCACGTCAGCAGCCCAGCCACCGGCCCGCGCAGCAGGCGTCTTCGCGTGGCCGAGGACGTGGATTCCGCCGTGGCGGATCGGGCAACCAGCGTGCGGGTCAGGCCACCACCTCCAACCCGTCCGCGGCCTCCAAGCCCTCCTAGTCCCTCCTTTCAGGTGCACGGCACGCCAGTAGAGGGCAGGGTCCGCCATCACCTTCCCCACTGGCGCACCATCACCTCGGACAGGTGGGTCTTGGACATTGTCCGAAGGGGCTACTCCCTCCCCTTCGAGACCACCCCCAGCCATGCCACCTCAATTCCACCGCATGTCAGGGGATCACTTGGTGCTTCTACGGAAGGAAGTCACGGCCCTCTTGACCAAGAGGGCCATCGAGCATGTTCCGACCCCAGAAGTAGGGCGTGGTTGCTACTCCCACTACTTTCTGGTGCCCAAAAAGGACAAGGAGGACATGCGTCCTATCTTGGACCTCCGGAACGTCAATCGCTTCCTCCGGAAGGAGAAGTTCAAGATGCTCACCCTAGCTCAGGTCTTGACTGCCCTCGACCCTGGAGACTGGTTGGTAGCGTTGGACTTGCAGGACGCGTATTTCCACATCCCCGTCCTGCCGGCCCACCGGCGTTACCTTCGGTTCCCGGTAGGCCCCGAGCATTTTCAGTTCACCGTGCTCCCCTTTGGCCTTACCAGTGCCCCTCGGGTGTTCACGAAAGTGATGGCGGTGGTCGCAGCTCATCTGCGCCGGGCAGGGGTTTCAGTCTTCCCCTACCTCGACGACTGGCTGCTGAAGGCGGGCTCGTCCCAGGCAGTCGTCTCCCACCTCCAGACTACGGCCGAACTCCTGCACTCGCTGGGGTTCTCCATCAATGTGCCGAAGTCGCATCTAATTCCTTCTCCACAGCTCCTTTTCATCGGAGCAGTTCTGGACACAACGCAGTTTCGGGCCTATCCTCCCGAACGGCGAGTCCGGGATATTCAGGCTATGATTCCGATCTTTCGGCCTTTATCCTGGGTTTCGGTACGGATGACCCTGAGGCTGCTGGGCCTCATGGCCTCCTGCATCCTGCTGGTCAATCATGCCAGATGGCATATGCGGGCTCTGCAGTGGGACCTGAAGTTCCAGTGGGCGCAGCACCAGGGCAACCTGTCCGATCACGTCCAGATCTCGGAGGGGACTGCAAAACAGTTGCAGTGGTGGCTCTCGAACCGGCAATGGGTCATGGGCAGATCCCTCTCCCTTCCCCAGCCAGAGCATACAGTTGTGACGGACGCGTCCCTTCTGGGATGGGGCGGTCACATGGGAGAGGCGGAGATCAGAGGCCTCTGGTCTCCGGCGGAGTCCCGGCTCCATATCAACCTTCTGGAGCTCCGGGCGATCCGGCTTGCACTCAAGGCATTCCTTCCCTCTGTCAAAGGGAAGGTAGTGCAGGTGTTCACGGACAACACCACCGCCATGTGGTACTGCAACAAACAGGGCGGGGTGGGGTCTTGGACCCTTTGTCAGGAGGCTCTGCGCCTCTGGACATGGCTGGAACATCAGGGCATGTTCCTGATGGTTCAACACCTGGCAGGTTCTCTGAACGCCAGGGCGGACGAACTCAGCCGCAGGTGCATGATGGATCACGAATGGCGTCTTCACTCGGAAGTGGCGCAAGGACTCTTTCTACAGTGGGGAGAGCCTTGGTTAGATCTATTCGCCACCGAAGAGAACGCGCAATGTCATCAGTTCTGCGCGTTGGAATTTCCAAGGCGGCACTCGCTCGGCGACGCTTTTCGTCGCGAGTGGAGTTGCGGTCTGTTGTACGCCTTTCCGCCTATACCACTTCTACCCAGAGTGTTGAAGAAGATTCGGCACGACCGGGCCCAAGTCATTCTTGTGGCTCCGGACTGGGCTCGAAGAGTTTGGTATCCCGAGCTACTCAATATGAGCATAGATCCCCCGATCCGTCTGCCTCTTCGGGAGGATCTTCTGTCGCAGCGGCAGGGGACGGTCCTCCACCCGAACCTGTCCAGTCTACACCTGCTTGCGTGGAGATTGAGCGGCGGCAGTTGATTCCTTTCGACTTGCCTCCCGAAGTTTGTGATGTGATTCTGGCAGCCAGGCGTCCCTCCACTAAGGTGGTATACGCCTGCAGGTGGAACAAATTTGTGGCATGGTGCACAGCAAAGGCTGTGGATCCCCTTTCTGCCCCTCTTTCTGAGGTCCTTCTGTTCCTTCTCTCTCTGGCCCAACAGGGTTCTGCCCTGGGTACCATCAAGGGTTATCTTTGTGCTATCTCGGCCTTCCTCAGGCTCCCTGATCAGCCCTCCCTTTTCAAGTCCCCTGTTGTTAACAGGTTCTTAAAAGGCATTACTCACCTCTTCCCTCCTGTTCCGTTTGTAATGCCTCAGTGGGACTTGAACTTGGTTCTTACCTTTTAATGTGCGCTCCCTTTGAGCCTCTGCATAACTGTCCTCTTCGTCTTCTGACTCTGAAGACAGCCTTTCTGGTGGCCATCACCTCCGCTCGGCGGGTGAGTGAGCTCCAGGCTCTATCTTGCAAACCTCCCTTTCTGTCTGTTCATCCAGACAAGGTTGTTCTTCGGACGCGTCCGTCCTTCTTGCCAAAGGTGGTTACTGCTTTCCACATTGGGCAGACCATCACTTTGCCCACCTTCTTTCCGCCTCCGCATCCTTCCAGAGAGGAAGAGAGGCTCCACCGTCTGGACCCAAAACGTGCGCTCTCTTTCTATATTGACCGCACAAAACACTTCCGGGTGGATGACCAGCTCTTTGTTGGCTACGTGGGCGCCAAAAAGGTCGGGCGGTGCACAAGAGGACCATCTCCCGCTGGGTTACCTTGTGCATCAAGACCTGCTATTCTTTGGCTAAAAGGAACCTCCTGTTGGGCTGCGTGCCCATTCCACCAGGGCAACGGCTGCTACCACGGCCTTGGGCCGCGGTGTTCCGCTGCCGGTTATCTGTCAGGCGGCTACGTGGGCCTCGCTGCACACGTTTACTAAACATTACTGCCTTGACAGTCAGGTCCGGAGGGACGGCTTCTTTGGCCGTTCTGTCCTCCAGGACTTCCTTGTCTGATCTTTGTTCGCAGACCCACCACCGGGGTTGGTATTGCTGGGGTATCTATTCTAAGGTAAGGAATCTATCACTAACGTGTCTCTTTCAGATGCACAAGTTACTAACTTGTGTAACGATATATCTGTAAGAGACAGTAGTTAGTGATAGATTCCTACCGCCCACCCATCCTCCCCGTTCTGCGAACTGATTTCTAGGGTTAAGGACATCCCTTTCAGGGCCCTAGTATTTTTCAGACACCTGTGTCAGCTTCTTGCATGGCTCTGCGTTCCTGGCGCGGAAAGTCGTGTACAGAACTGACGTCAGCGCGCAGGGGCGGCGCCTAAGTGCTGCCCGCGACGTCATCCCGGCGATCACGACGCCGACGACGGACGCGGAGCCGCACGACGCCGCCTACCGACGCGCAAGGGTACTGCTACGCAAAACTTTCCGGATCCAGCCTGACGCCTGGGGATATTCTAAGGTAAGGAATCTATCACTAACTACTGTCTCTTACAGATATATCGTTACACAAGTTAGTAACTTGTGCGTTGTACCTATTTGCAGTGGACCTGAGATAACTGCCGGAAAATTCCAATTGTCTTCGTGCTTCTAGTCTATATTTGTTAATGTCCCAAAGAACGACATTACCCCCCTTATCAGAAGGTTTGATCACAAAGGTAGCCCCTTGCTTCAAAAACAGTAGCCCCGACCTTTGTGAAGGTGTAAGATTCTTAGCAAAGTCATTGCATTGTGTCTTCCAAAGCTTCATAAGATCAAGTAGGACTATTTCTTGATATGTATCTAGCCCATCATGTGGGGTCACAGGGTTAAAACTAGATCTTGGTTTAAATTAATTCCTAGATCTTCTATTAAGCACCATATCCATGCTGACCAAAAGTTCACGATCAGATCCCCAGTCTCGCATGCCTACTTCCATTTCTCTGAGGGTGGCAAGCATTTCAATGTCACCAATCACAAGAGCAGGAAGTGCGGGGTCTGCAGAGGCAGCTGGTTGAGAAATACCAAGAATGCCGCTACATTGTTTAGCTGTATGAATTTTAAGAAGCTTCAATTTTCTTATGAAAAGAAAGAGGTCAATGCGAGTTTTAGCATAGTCAAAATTAGCAAAACACCTGGGGGTCTTAACTGTGAAGAAGATCTTCATGTACATTTGGGTTAGAAAATTGGATGAGAAATGCAGTATTCTGCAATCCTTGCCCTTGTACTGTCTGCTCCTGTATCATTATCAATCTGCTCCAGCTAGCGTTCTTTTGCCCTTTTCTTCTTTCTTTTTTCCTTGTGATCCAGTGACACTTAGGGAATAGTCTACATGTTTAGAGCGGCTGCTCTGACACACTGTTATAGCCTACTCTCCTCCTCATTATCCTTTATTACCTTTCCCCTTTTTGGTATGACCCATATCTGGCATCTATTTTCTTTAGCGCATTTCCTTTTGTCTTGTGAGCCCTTTTAATTGGTCCTATAGGCCTAGAAACTGGCAGTATGAGTTTTCTGGCTGGAGAATTCACTATTAGGTCACTTGACCTTGACTTCCCAGCCACCAGCGCAGCGCTTGTTTAATTTTAATCTTGCACGACGCTTACTCACTAAATCGCTATAGGCTGCAGCACTTGCTTGCACTAAGACCAAGTTTTTCACATTGGGTGTTTTTTACTTGTAAATATTTATGCACTATTATAATGTGTTTTGCACTAATTTTAGCGTATTTATTCTTGCACGTTAATTAGGTGTTCAAAGTCTGTTTTTTAATCTCTATTATGACTTTGCTTTCGTGCATATTTCTTCTATGTTTGTTGTAACACAGGAAATGCTTTATAATGAATTGCCACTTCCGGGTCATTGTATGACTTTTTGACAAAGACCGTGGTGTCGAAACGCGTCAAGTCAATAAATACTTTTCAACTCCATTAAGAATCCTGAGTGCGACTTTTCCTTGCGTCAGTGTGAGGATTTAATGATTGTTTAGCGGGTCCTGCGCCCGCCTGTCTGCACCAACTCCAATTGGTGGACGTGATCGGAAGAAAGGCTGGACTACGTCTGCAATATATATATATATATAACAGGAAAGGGTCCCGGCATTGTTGCTGATCACTTCCATCAGTCGTGGGCCGGTGCGAGATACGGGCGCCGGAGCCCATTATAATTTTCAAGGAAACCTTTGTATCTCGAGTACAATACAAAGAAACACTTGCACTCCAGGATTGTGGTGGAGCAGGGAACTCCGATTCATGCTTGAAGACCTTTGTGTGAGATGGGCCCCTGGTGGCGGAGGGGGGCCCTGATAACCCCTGAGTGAGGTGCTGGCATAAAGGACTCATGGCGGGCTAGCGGTAGGACGCTGTGGTGTGACCTGGACATATATACTGCGCAGTCCTTGAAAAAGGACGACCAATAAGGAGGGGCTTCCCAGAATGCGATGGGGACCACGTCAGAGGCCTGAATGGAGGAAGTGCTGGGGCCAGGAGGCCTGATTTGGTTGACTGCTACTAGGGGCCTGGCGGCGCAGGTGGGCTTGAGGAGAGGGTGCCCTCATTGACTGTGTTGAATTCGGGGGACAAGGTAGTGGTGGAGCTGCTGGGCCCTGAGCTCCTGAGGCCTGTTGTGTGCGGTGGACAGGGGCTCAACATATTTGGACTGTGCCTGGCGTCTCCCGTCAGATGTTGATGGGTAACAGCTAATTTGGGGCCTCTGCTGACATGGGGTGCACCGACTGTGCTTGGACCTGTGTGGTGCAACCCATTGGACAAGGACTGCAGGGGGGTATCTGTGATTCCCTGCTTCTGGGGCCTGGGCCGAAACAGATTCCCCTTGCGGCTCCTACAACTGCAGTTACCTGAGTGAGATACCCCATCTAGTCCTGGTTGTGTGTGGGGGACCTCATCCTGGGCACAGCAGTCCTCAAGATGGGTTGTGCTAGACCACTGCACAAGTCCACAATGGGCCCACTTGACAGGGCTGCAGAGAGCACCAGGGTCTCAGCCTCTTTGGGCACCGACAGACATCATGCTAGCACAGATCCTTGAAGCCAACAATACATCTAGAGACTTCCTGGGGCAGAAGATTGAGACTCTTGTATTGGACCAGGGGATCGTGCACAACGATCATCGTAAGCTGAGCACCAGAGTCACGGAAACCGAGGCAGCAGTAACAGCAGTTTTGCAGCGTGAATCTTTTCTGGATTCACATGCTGTGCATTATTCCGCCATCTAGTGGTTGGGTCCGGAATTGTTGTATTTCCTTGTTTTTTTTTTTTTTTTTTTTCTGTTGGTGGGCGTCGACGTTCCACTATTTGGTGTCCCTTGTGACATTGTCGTGCTTCCTCTGGAAGCTCCCACCTTTGGTCACCATCTTCAGATTCTTTTTTTCCACCGTTGGGTCTGGATTGATACAGAAGGAGCTCCAAAACTTTGGAGAGAAGAATCGACGAAAATCGGGAAAAAAATGTAGGAAAATCTATAGTAAAGCGATTCAAGGTACCAGACCTCGAACCAGGGTGCCGGAGGGTCTCAAGAGGGGAAAGAACAGCCTTGTCGACAACCGGAAGACAATTCGCGTACAGGGGGCTCCCTGTGCGTGGTGATAGACAAAACACCGTTCAAGTTTTGTCCGAATATCCATCACAAGTTCGCCCAGAAGGACCACAATCCAGTCTGCAACCTCTACTTACCGGTAGATCACCGAAGTGACGATTGCATGTTTGGCTTTTCAGAGGAGAGCCAACTATAACATGCAGGGACCTGGACCTCTCCAGCAAAGAAGAGGACAATGTCGCAGAAGGGCTAGAAGGCGACAGAGACATGGACATCCAAGTCGTCGAGGTCGAAAAAAAAACTTTGAGAGGTAAGAGAACCATCGTCCTTGAAGAAAATAGACGAGTCTCGAAAGACAGACTCAAGGGCCTCGAAGGGAGCCTCGGCGTCAAAACACTCGACGTCCGCAGATGCATCCCGAGAAGAACATACCGTAGGATCCTTAGACAAAGACTCCGTAACGACAAAGACCTTCGAAAGATCCAAGACGTCAAGAGCCAGTCAAGGAAAAGACACATCGACGTAGAAACGAGAGGTCGAAATCCGAAAAATAAGGCCCGCCGCCAGCGTCGGCCGTCAAGGTGCCTTCTACCACGAAAAGAAAGGTGAAAGTCTCGACGCCGAAGCACACGCGTCCGAGATCGAGAGGAAGAGGGTCGAAGTCGAAATGGCGAGTATTCTACAGCAAAAGAAAGATTTCGACGAAAGCTGGAAACAATTCAAGATACCGCCGAAGACCTCGACGAAAGTCGTGAAAAACGTCGAGGGTTTAGAGCCTCCCTTGACCCCTGGTCAAGGTGTTCTTGGGAGCGAAAATAAGTGCAGTCTTGGGGAAGGTGTTCCCAAGCGAGAGACAAACAACAGCCCTACTGAAGGAAAAACCGCTGTACCGGAAGGGGCGAGCTCTGACAGTGAGGACAGAGGGGCAGCTGCTGCAGATGATGGCCTTGTGCATTCACTTAATCCCCAACATTCGCCTACACATGAGACTATTCCAGGAATGGCTTCAAGCACAATGGTCATAAGCAACAGGGAATTGGGAAGATCAGTAGTTGTCACTCAAAGGATACAGAAAGAGATAGCATGGTGGAACAAAACAAACATTTCACAAGGGAGACCTTTTACACAACAAACTCCAACAGTGAACATAACTACAGATGCCTCCCAGATAGGATGGGGAGCTCACATGAATGACCTCTAAGTAAGGGGAGTGTGGACAGAGCAGAAGGCAATACAGCACATCAACATCCTGGAATTAAAAACAGTGTTCCTAGCCTTAAAAGCCTTTCAGAAAGGGCTCAATGGCAAGACAATTCTGATAGAAACAGACAACACAACCACCATGTTCTACATAAACAAGGAGGAACACAATCAGTAGCACTTATAACGCTAGCGCAGCAACTATGGAATGGGCAATCCCACGGAAGATAAACATAGTAGCAATACACCTTCCAGGGAATGACAATGTAGAAGCGGACAGGCTAAGCAGGCAGGCTTCTTGCTCCCACGAGTGGGAACTGAATCAGACGGAAACTCGAGAACATCTTTGGCAAATGGAGAACTCCAGAAGTCGACCTCTTTGCAACACCAGACAATGACAAATGCCAACGCTTCGCATCCAGGCACCCTTGCCAACAGTCCCTGGGGAATGCACTATGGATAGACTGGTCAGGGACATTTGCTTTCGCTTTCTCCCCCCCCCCCCCCATACCGCTACTCCACAGGGTGACCCACAAGTGCAAGATCAGCCACATGAAAATGATTCTCATTGCTCCGCAATGGGCAAGACAGACCAGGTTCTCAGAGATAATGGAGATATCTCAAGGATCAATTCACAAACTACCAGGGAGACGAGACTTGTTGACAATGCAAGAGGGAAGGGGGATCCACCCAGAACCGGAGACCTTAAGCCTCGCAGCATGGCTCCTGAGGACTTAGAGTTTGGGCCCCTAAAGCTACCAGAAAGCACAATGGCAATCCTAAGAGAGGCAAGAAAGCCGACCACTCGGAAATGTTATACGGCAAAATTGAAAAGATACTCTCTATGGTGCCTCAAAGAAGGACTTCTCAAAAAGAACACAAAGGAAAAAACAGTGCTAAAGTACTTAACACATCTACTGCACAGTAAGCTAACCTACCCGCCGCTAGAGGTTCACCTAGCATCAATTGTAGCATATACAAAAGGCCATATAGGAAAGAGCTTCACTTCACAAGTGGTCAAAAGGTTTCTAGAAGGAGCCATAAGAATCGCCTCCCCCAAAGAGGGTGCCGGCACCCACATGGAATCTAAATATGGTACGCGCTCAGCTAATGAACACCTTTTGAGCCGCTACACAGGGCCTCGCCACAAATGCTCACACTAAAGACTGCCTTTTTTAGTGGTAATAACATCACTACGTAGAGTAAGTGAGTTGTAGGCACTAACGTTACAGGAACCCTACTTCCAAATACATAATGACAGGATCGTCCACACCTCATGCCAAAGATGGTCTCACAGTTCCACATAAATCAAACCATACAAATACCAAGTTTCTTCCAAAACCCAAAGACGCAGGCAGAAAGAGCATTGCGTACTCTAGACGCTAGAAGAGCAGTGATGTATTACATTGAAAGAACAAAAGAATCCAGAAATACAAAACAACTCTTTGTATCGTTTGCAAACAGTTACCTTGGAAAACCAGTAACCAAGAATACAATTGCAAGGTGGATAGCACAAACCATACAATTGTGCCACAAACAAGCAGGAGAAATACTACACAAGGCACCACGGGCTCATTCAGCAAGAAAGAAAGGAGCAACTATTGCCTTTCTAGCCAATACACCGCTTCAAGACATTTGCTTGGCGGCAACATAGTCTTCAGTACACACGTTCACAAAGCACTACTGCGTGGACATCCAAATGAATAAGGAAGCACAAGTAGGACAAAAGGTCTTGCAACATCTATTCACAAATCAAAGCTCATCTTCGACCCAGCCACCACAGTGCTAACAAACCGCTACAAAATCTATGCACGGCATGTGAATCCAGAAAAGATTCACGCTGCAAAACATATAGTTTCTTACCTGTCGGTGTAGTTTTGCAGCTTGGAGAATTTTCTGGATTCCCTAGCGAGCCCACCCGCCTCCACCAAGGGAAATGAGAGGGAAAAAAAAAAAAAAGAATCCGGAGATGGCGACCAAAGGTGGGAGCTTCCGGAGAAAGCACAACGACATCACAAGGGACACCAAATGGTGGAACGTCGACGCCCACCAACAAAAAAATAAAATAACAGGGAAATGCAACAATTTTGGACCCGACCACAAGATGGCGGAATAATGCACAGCATGTGAATCCAGAAAATTCTTCAATTTGCAAAATTACACCAACAGGTAAACTATGCTTTCTCCCATATTTCGATATACTGGAGCTGCAGGTGAAAGACCTTACAAGGAGGGGCAAACACTCGAGAGACGAGCGGAGGACTCTGAGGGTCGCAGCCGGCACAATAATGTGAGAATAGTTGGACTCCTGGAAAAGGTGGCTGGGCAGGACATGATCCACTATCTGGAAACCTGGATTGTGTCGACGGTGGCTCCACAGGGGATGTCTCTGTTCTTAACCCTGGAAAAGGTGCACCATGTCCAGGCTGGCCCCCGGGGGGCCCACCACATCAGGTTGTGCCGCACCTGCTGCACTTTCAAGACCTGGACCACTTTCTACAATGCTTTTGTGAAGTCGGCAGGGTTATATGCCAGTGGTTACTTACCTGGATTACACCATGGAGGTACAGCGGCGCAGGGCCTTTTTCACCGAAGTTAAATGAGCAGTCAGAGAGGGGTCGCTAGAAAGCCCGGCAGCAAGATGGCTGCCTTATAATGAGGCTCTGCTGACCGACAAACTAATCTGACAGTTATCCACTGTGCCTGGGCACCCATCAATACACTTTGAGCATGATGCTGTGCCCCAACCTATGGAGACATGAATAAGTCCATTATTTTTTTTTAGTTTTGGGCCCCAGTGGTGCCGGACTGCTGCCTTACTCGCTACGGCCTGGGCACAGTCTGAGGTGGCCTCGTAGCCTTTTCCCCGGATGCTGAGGCACCTCGGCGACTGTGCCTGTGGATCTCCCAGCTCCCTTGGGCAGAAAGGAGTCTGGTGCAGGGGCCTCTGCGGTGCGATACGGCCCCTGATCCTGGTGGGTGGCCTGGTCTGCGGCTGCTTGCCGGTTAATTGTGAGCGAGTCGCAGCCTATCTGCGTCGTGCCTGGCCGAGCGATTTGCGGGGGCCTCTTTGCGCTTGTTCTGCTGCGGGCAGGGCTGCTTCCGGAGGCTACCTCGCAACAATCCACTAACAGAAGTGAGTGCTGGGCTCTTGCCTCATCAGGACATTTGGGCGGGGCAGCCCAGGACCTAGTTGGGGGGCCTGATTTATGTTGTCTTGGGCAGTTTGAAGAGAAGAGTACCGGGAGTGCGAGGTGCTGCCCGCACTCGCCGCATCTGACAGGGCTGGTAATGATGGCACTTTCCCGGCCCACTGCGCATTGAGACCCCTCACAGAGCTTTGGGAGACACTTTGCTGATGTCTGCCCCTTGACATCCTCACCAGAGATTGGGGATCTTCTGTGCCTTCTGCCCCTGGGGCCTACTCGTGCTCTTCAGTCCCCTTGGGGCGAGGCAGGGCTCTGGGGCCTCCGGAGATCCAGGGGGTGTGGCGTGGCCTTCCCTACCCCCATGGACTAACAGACTTGGATGCAGCAACACGCACGGGGGCTGCGCTGGACCTCAAGCTTTGGTGATCCCTAGATTGAACCCCTGCAGCTGCGTCTGTGCTTGGGCCCCGGGTGCACTGGGAGCACGGTCGTACAACATGGGGAAACTGGAGGCCCGGCAGTCTAAGTTGGCGATCGAAGGGAAGCACCAAATGCGACATGCGGATCATGAAAGGGGCACCGAGCCAGGCCAGAGCGCCAGTACACAAGACTTGAACATAAGGAAATGCTGGTGGACGTCAAGAACAGCCTCCGTATTATCAACGCCAAAATTGACCTAACTAGCTGCATTGACCGCATAAAAGGAAGGGTGGATAAACATGATGGCTGGCTGGATCAGATGCAAAGTCGCACCTCCAACATAGAAGATGCACAGAGACACGACTGTTCCCATGAGGCACAGGGTCAGACTGATTTGCATATGGCCATGTCTGAACTGGGGTGGCGGAGTGAGCTAAAGAATGATGATGGATTAAACCCAGATCAGTTGACTGGGGGTGAGTGCTTGCAATGTTCAACACTCCGTCCATCATCCCCTTTGGTTTTGCTATGTTCGCCCTAAGTTGGCAGGGTATGCCCAGACGTGGGTCCCTTGCTCACTTTGCCACTGGAGTCAAGATAGCCTGGCTGATGACGGCTGTAAGCCAGAAACCGGTCCCAGGATGCTTGTTTCCGGTCCAGGAAAGACATGGCTTGGCAGTTCGGGCTGGACTGTTCCCATGAGGCACAGGGTCAGACTGATTTGCATATGGCCATGTCTGAACTTGGGTGGCGGAGTGAGCTAAAGAATGATGATGGATTAAACCCAGATCAGTTGACTGGGGGTGAGTGCTTGCAATGTTCAACACTCCGTCCATCATCCCCTTTGGTTTTGCAGAGACTGCCGGGAGCATCTTCTCCGCATGGATAAGATTTTGGAGGCTATTAAGCTTAAAAACGAGGACTTGGAAGCATGCTCCAGGCGCAATGACCTCTGCATCATTGGTATACACAAATCTTC
The DNA here is from genome assembly GCA_963921515.1 of Calotriton arnoldi. Taxonomy (NCBI): domain Eukaryota; kingdom Metazoa; phylum Chordata; class Amphibia; order Caudata; family Salamandridae; genus Calotriton; species Calotriton arnoldi. The sequence goes on along the minus strand of CAWUFW010000113.1, from coordinate 5,988,347 downwards.
TGCCATCGACAAAATGGAAGATTATATAGAGGGGATGTTGCGATGGTTGTTTGCGGACGCTGTCCAAGTAGTCTTCACTGTGGAATGAGCTCACCGCGTGCTTGGCTTCGACCTCTCCCAGTCCATAATTTCTCAGCTCCTCCATTACAGAGACTGTTACACATTCCTACGACTTGCCAGAGAGCGCTGTACTGTCCAGTATCAAGGAAATAACATCTCCTCCTGCCCAGACTTCACTCTTGTGAGACAGGCTGCCTGCCACAGATTTTTGCTTGTCAAGCACCTGCTTCAGACATCGGAGATTACCTACTCCTTACTCTACCCAGCAAAGCTACACATCCTGCATGAAGGAAAACCGCACTACTTCACGGATCCTAAAGCTGCAATGAAAATTACCTGTAAACTGCTGTGCTCCTGGAGGGGCCCCACGATAAAACCCCGCATTGAATGAAGTCAGTGTCTAATTGAGAATGACTAGATGTCCCGCCGACGCCACTTGAGAGGAGATAATCCAACAGCCTTGAACATGGCTACAACTGCTATGCTTCCACTCTCTACAACCCTATAACTTGCAGGTTGAACCAGCCCAATACACAACCCGCAGAGCACAACCTCCGCAGGCCATGCCTCCTATAACCTATATTACATTGTGCCCACACTGACCTCTGTTGGAGTCCTTCCCCAGATTTTCGGCCGCCCAGTCGTTCCATGACTGGCTAGTATGACTGGCTGTCTGCCACCTCACGGAATGGTTCCTAAAGTGTTCTGCTTTTGTTGGGACAGATTTTTGGGTGGGGGGGACTTTCAACCGAGTTAGAGGTTGAAGTGGGTGGGGGAGGTTTTGTTGTCCTGTGTCCCCTTGACTTTCCCTTACAGCGACACCATATTCCCTCCCCGCGATCCTCAACACGCATCTTGCTCCATGCTTGACATCGGCCCGACTCTTGCTCTTCCACTAGACACTGGGTGACTGCCATACGATGCTTGACCTGGAATAGTTGCGGGCTCTATGATAGGCAGAAAGCCCGCCTTGTGCATGCCTACATTACCAGACATTAACACACATTGACATCTGCTTCTTACAGGAGCTCCATTTGACTCCAGTGACTGCACCCCGCCTTTGGGCTGGGCAAATCGCGGAGACTCATGTGTTCCCTGTACTCTAATTATGCTTGGGGTACTGGTATACTCATCTGAAAGGGACTGCCTTGGCATACACACTGCACGCTATGCAATACGGAGAGAACATATGTGATGGTTGCCGGCTCCCTGCACACACCCCCAAACATATTAGCCTCCTTCTACAGCTCCAGCACAGACAGCCCGGAGTTTTTCCACAGAAGTCTGGCATATAATCGCTACCATGGCCCCCGGAGCCATCCTCTGGGGAGGGGGCTTCAATGTCATATTTGATCACACCGCGGACCACTCCAGCGCCTCCAGGCAACCCCACCCCAATGCTGCCACTCCGCAAACTCATGTGCGACAATTGGTTATCAGACGTCTGCGCCTAAAACTAGCAGCGTGGAGGGGACCTGCATCACATCTACGTATGGCACATAGTCCAGAATAGACTACGGGCTGCTTACACGTGACACTCTTACCGTGTTCTATTCCCAGTTATGTCATGCATCTGTCACCCCTGATGCGATGGCTCTAGATGTTTATCTTGACACGGTCCAGCTACTCTGGCTTGACAGCGAACACCATTTGTGTGTTGAAGCCCTCTTTATGGTGGAGGAGATAGCCCAGGTAATACAACCTCCCTGGAGACAAGGCACAGAGGCTAGATGGATTCACCACATCCTTTTATAAAGAATACACTCCACTTCTGATCCTAGACCTCCTGACAATGTAGGACTCCTCCTTATCCTCCGGTCATGTACAGCCATCCCTACAGGAAGCAGTCATTGTTACCATACTGAAACCCGACAAGCCCACCAATCGATATGATTCATATCGCCTGCTTTCTATGATAAATTTCAACAACAAGATATTTGCTAAGCTACTCGCTAACCGCCTCCTCCCACTACTGCTTGACATGGTTCGACCGGAACACTCTGGATCCGTGCTGGGCCTTTCGACCGCCCACAACCTCCGAACAATGTTTGCCCTCATGCACATCACCGAACCCCAATTAGCAGCAGCTACAGCACTGCTTGACGCCACCAAGGCATTCCATTCCCTAGAGTGGTGTATCTGTTCTGCCTACTTCCACGGTTTGGTATTAGCCGTAGAGTTCTGTGCCTGATCAGCCTCCTATATGCCTCCCCAACAGCGCGACTTTGCCTTAATGGCATCACCTCTGACCCCTTTCTCAGTTACATGTGGGACCAAACAAGGATGCCCACTATCCCACGTTCTATTTGCCATAGCCAAGGAGCCTCTTGCTGCTCAACTATGACAACACCATGCCCACAGAGGTCTCCGCTTCACAGCTAGAGGGATCTTAGTTTCAATGTATGCAGACGATATTACGCTATATGTACAGGAACCAGACATGCATCTGTCCCTATCCTACAGGGGATAGTTTGGGGGCTACTCTGGCATAAATATTAATTGTGCAAAATCCACCTCTCATCTCCAACACACACCCATTCGAGTCAGAATATCCACTGCAGTGGGCCACTGAGCTGATTCGATACCTGGGGATATGGCTTAGCAGAAATAAGAGACGAGACGTGGAAGGCAAACTATGGCAACACTATGGCCTGGCTGGAGGAGCTCGCCCCGGCGTGGACTAGGCTGCCCCTGTCCATGGCGGGGAGGATTGCCATCACAAAAATGGTTGTCCTACCCCAACTACTTTATTTATCAATATACCAATCCACTCACTGCCCAATTACTGCAACGGCTTCGTTCAAAACTAATCTCTCTTGTCTGGGTGGGTAAACAGCTGAGAGTCACGTGGGAAATGCTTACACTGCCTTTCCAACAGGGAGGCCTGAACTCGCCTGACATCCACCTATACGCTTATTGTGCACAAGCCCAATACAAGCATTACTGGATATATCCCCCACTGTTGCAGCCCCATACAGTGGTGGAGGTGGACCAGGTAGCTCCTTGCCCCCTAGCCACAGAACTATACCAGGCCAATAGACCCCCGCATGTGGAGATTGACACAGTAGCCAGTGTCCGTTGGGCATGTAATGGCCTGTGATGGCACGCTCAGCTCTCCTGTCTATATGCCCCTATGCCGCTCACGTGGAACCCCATGCTCACTCCAGTGATGGAGGAGGGAACTGTTCAGCGGGCGTGCTGACAGCACCTCCTCACGTTTAGAGATCTTTACCCGGCATTGATGCAGCCCTCCAGCCTTCTGCCCTAGACACCCTTCTTTACCACCAGTTCTGCACCACTTGTCGCACGCTGCACAATACTTTCCCCGCTCCACCCCAACACTGCACGCTCTGGAACAACTTTTAATAAACCCTTTTCCCCAGAAGCTAGTCACGCGCTTCTACACTACCACGCAGGAGAAGGCACTTGTGACTGTCACTTCAGCCTGCGTAGCTTGTGAACTTGATACACATCCCCCCCATATCCGAGGGGCAATGGGTATACTGCGGTGGCCAAACCGCAGCCCTGTTGCCTAACTACAGGCTTCGGTTCCCGCATGGATTTTATCGCACACCTGTACAGTTGCACCGCATGGGCCTGGTTGAGGAGGTGTGCTGCTTGAGGTGCGCTGCCGCGTGGGCTACATTCCTCCATCTTGCCTAGGACTGCCCGAACGTAGCCAGCTACTCGACGAATGTATACAGAGAACTGGCTCAGATCACCATCTATTTACCGCCACAGACCCTGCTAGTGGGCCTCCTAGGCTTCGTCAAGGATATCTGTAGGAAAGTGCCACTTTTTGCATGGTTACCCCCCACTTTTTGCCTGACATCTGATGCAACCTGACTTAATGTGCCCTGGGTCCCTGCCAACCAGGTTCCCAGGGCCTGTGCTCTTTACCAAAACTGTACCTTTGTACCCACCATTGGCACATCCCTGGCCACAGGTTAACCCCTTGTAAAAGGTACCATAGGTACCAAAGGTACTGGGACCAAGGAAGGCCTCTAAAGGCTGCAGCACCTATTGTGCCACTTTAGGGGCCCTGTACCTTAACACCACACTCTGCCATTGCAGGCTGCATGTTTTGGTGCAGAGAAAAGTGAAGAGTCAGCATGGCATACATCCCTGTGTGCTATGCCTTCAACCCACTGCCTGAGTCCTAGGTATGTCACCCCTCTAGCAGGGTGCATTAGCCCCCAGGTGAGGGCACAGTCGCACGAGCCCTGTGCCCCTACAGTATCTTAGTCTATTCTTAGGCACTGTAAGTGCAGTAGAGCCATAAAGAGTATATGGTCTGGGAGTTGGCCATTACAAACTCCACAGCTCCATAATGGCTTTACTAAAAACTGTGAAGTTTGGTAGCAAACTTCTCAGCACATTAAACCCACACTGAAGCCAGTGTGGGAATTAATGAAAATGCACTCATAGGGCATCTTAGAGATGCCCCCTGAAGATTAACCAGCCCTGGTGTGGTTCCTGAATGGCTGCCCGCCATTTGCCACCACCAGACAGGTTTATGGACCCCTTGGTAGAGAGCCTCCGCTCTCTGGGTCCAGAGACAAAGCCAATCCTGGGCAAAGCCAATCGTGCCTCCTCCACTAGGATGGGCTGGGTCCACGAAGGGGAAGCTTCAAAGGCCTGCTGCCTTTGCAATCTGTCCCTACCTTTTGCTGCCCCCAGCAACTGGCTCCCACCAGTTCTGGCCCCCACTTTGGGTGGGAGAATCGGTGGGAAAACTAAGCTAGGAAGAGAGGTGTGCCCACCTTTGCCAACCCCACCCCTCAGGTGGGGTAGGCGAGGTGAAGCACACATCTCAGTCCCCTCCATCTTGAAGATGAGGGGACTCAACCAATTAGGGAGAGGCTCATGCCTCCCTCCCACTGGAGGGTGGCATAATAGGAGGTGTACCCACCCCAAGGAAGGGACCCATTGGTCCCAACCTGAAACGCCCAAAAAATCTAGTATTTAGGGGCAACCCTGAACCTTGCCTCTGCAGATTCGAGGAAGAAAGAAGAAGGACCGAAGAGCCGTGCTGAACCCAGGAAGAAGAGGACACCTACTGCTTTGGCCCCAGGCCTACCCCAACTCTGACCTGCCTACAGTGAAGAAACTGGCGTAGCCAGCAGTCCCCAGAGCCTGAAGGACCTGCCCTCACCTTACAGACTGTCTCCCGTGAGCACCAGATTTGCTCAAGAAAGACTCCAATACCAGAATCCAGATTCAGGCGATTCCGTGATTCTGCAATACACCACACTGCACCGGACGCCCACGGCCTGAGTTCGAGTGGCCCAACACCATTAGGAGGTCTCCCCAGCGATCTTGAACTGGGATCTGGTGATCCCCGACCTCCCTCCAGCTTCAAGACCTCCCTCAAGCTTCAAGACGACGCCTGCCCATCAACCTGAAGGGTCCTCCCCGACCGTGACCGAAACTGGTAAGAAAACCTGATGCCAGAAGACAGCACTGCACCCGACACCCCACGGACTTGGGTGGCCCAACTGACGGTGTCCAGGCATCCCCCAAGATCCCAACTTACCTCTCCAGCCGGTGGTCGCCTTCAGGAAGTCTCCTTGCCCCAGCCTGCAGCAACTTCACTAAACCGAAGGTCTCCATTGAAAAGCACCGGGTCCCCAGCGTCTTTTTGGCACCCTGCACCTGGCTGCCCCAGTGTGTGCAATCAGTCCCTGAGTGACTACAATAAATGCTTAACACACCCTCTGGATAAGCCTAACTGCTCGCCCACACTGCCACAAAGAGAACTGTTAGTACTTACCTAATTTAGCCTCTGCTATACCTCTGGGGACTCTCTGGACTCTATGAACACTTTACCTTACTTTGGTATAGTATATACAGAGCCAGCTTCTTACAATATCCCTCCCAGAGTTCCACGCCTCACTGCAATGTTATTGCTTCTGGCCAAATGTCAGGTGGCCATTTACTGGGGCAGGCGACCGGCACCTAAATTTGCGGACTGGCTACGAGATGATGCATACTGCCCAGAGCAGCTCCCCACCTATTGGGAGTTCATGCAGACACAAACCCACCTGATGAACATGTGGGGGTTTCTTGACTCTCCATTCGGGACAGAGAGATACAAATAGAACTTTTCCCACAGTTGCGTCCTTTCAAGTCACAGAAATTACTCCCCCCCCGCCCCCCATGACAGGCCCGTAGGTAGTGTCTGCTTAATTACCCTTCTCGCCTTTATGGTTGGCCCCGTGTGCTGAACGCTCCATGTCCCTTGCAGTAATGTTAAATCTGGATATCCCGTCATTCATGGTGTCACTGTGCCCTTTTTTTTAGGTCTAGTCTATAGCGGCAGCGCGCATGCGCTGCTTGCTCTGCGAGGCATGCAGTAATGGACTATGGAGTGGAAGCTCCGCCCACTCTCCGCCCATGTTTTTAATTGGCTCGTGTCATTGTGTTTCATAAATGCTGCCTTCTGATTGATTATGAGGCTTGTTAGTCCCTCCTTATTATGGCCATGTCGTCATTTGTAACCCTCCCATGGCTACGGGCCCCTTTACTTCGAGTGTTACATGGTATGGTACGTGTTAGCACTACTTTGTCCGTGCCTTCTCGCCCCCTTATCCCACCCCCGTTGTCCGTGATGCAATGCAATAGGTCTCGAGTAAATACGAGTCCTATTGCATTGCAAATGCTTGTTTTTATTATGCTTGGGTCGCATTACTGTGCATTTCAGAAAAGCTCGTAACAGGGCTCGGTGTCCGGTTCACACTGGCTCGGGAAGCGCATTCTCCTTGTGACAAACAGCACAGCGGCACCTCACAATCTGCAGCTGGGGCGTACCGGAAGTAGGGGTTCCTTCCTACCAAGAATATGCTTTTATTTTACCACACACCTGAGAGGAGAAAGGTGACTTTTAAAAATACTGGCTCTGGACGTTTCAACATCTTTGATAAATCGCTGATGGCGACGGTGGATGTGAGGCGGAGAAATGGCAGATTTTTGTCAGGAAAAAATGCAAAATCCACCAATTTTCAATTGGAAAAATACTACATTTTTCCAAATGCGTAATTTGCCTTAAATGAGCCGGATTAAAATAATCACTCAACGCTAGTTGTGAAGCAGGCAGCGAGGCATCGATATAATTTGTGCGAGCTTGTAACATTTTATTGAATGGTTACAGGCAGTTTAATTCAGTTTAGAGTGTTTCACCTTTTATATATTTCGTTTTTCGGGTTTACTAGGTACAGCCAGGGCAGATTTCTCGCAGTGGATCCTCATCTACCAGCGATCCCCTGCCCCAAAATAAACCACGCTTGTTGTACTTTTTCAACAAACACCCTTACCAGCATGCCTTTAAAACAAAATACAAAATCTGCAGTCCTGTGGGCACGTGTTCACTCTATTAATGATGGTGTCTTTTATACGGCACCTGCGGGCATATGTTCAGCTTCTCAGCGCTGTAAATAAATAGCTTGCATTGTTCAGTAGCAATTTTTATTTTCTTCTGCAGGATGAAGTGCAGATTCGACACCACAAACTACTAAAAGGCACACGGTTCTCTTCCGTAAATGCATAAACTACTCGAGCTACTCCACAAGTGTACAAGAAGAGGATGGCAGGAAAGTGGGAAATCTGCTTAATTGCCGGAAACTTTAATACATCTGAGCAGCTCGCAGCAAAGAGAAAAAATATGTAACTTTTCACTGTTAGGTTGGTGCCAGGTTGCCAAGTTTCTAACTGTGTTTAATAAAGTGTCACGTGCTGCAGGAGCATCCTCGTGGCACCCGAGAGACAGATAAGTACTTGCTATATACACACAAGGTACACCACGGAATGCAGGTTGAAGTGCTAAGGAAGGCGAAAATGGCGATATAAGCCTCAAAACCGCACACATATATAGGCCTTTTGTTTTCTGAATATATGCACCCAAAAGAGAAATTCCAAATTATGTTGTGTATTACTGAAAAACGCCGTTAATAAATAGTTTATAAAAACGCAATTCAATAAGATTGAACATAACAAACTGTTAAAACTAGAATCTCTTTGCACACTGTAACAAAACCATACTGGAGGATACCAGTGCAATGCTCCAGCTAACTTTAAGCAATTACAACCCTAAGGGGTACTAGAGTTTAAATGTATTTTTACAGTCTCAAAAATAACGAGCTTGTGGCAGGATAAAAGGGGTTTGGAACCCTCCCCTGCTTTACAGGGGTTGGCAGAAGCATTAGGTAGAATAATCTCCACCTGCTCATAAAGTGCATTTTATAGGGTTGTTTTGTTGCAGAAGCATGACTTCTAATGCAGATGCATTATGTGCCTCAGTTACCTATCTAGGTAGTGGAACTCGGAGATAAATCTTGGAATTTCAGCGATGGGTTCAATAGGAAATCGGAGGCAATATTTGGAGTCAGCTAAATGTTGGTATTATCTATCTGGACAACTACTAGTGGGACACTAGCGTCTACAAATGCCAGCACCGAGTTCGAACAGTACAGAGATATGAACCGTAGTGTGAGGAGGAGATATGGGCACACTTCGTTAAAGCTATGATAAACAGCAGCCACGGAGGAGGCTGGTGACCCAGACCTAAGGAAAGAATATTGGTGTTTAAAGAGAGGTGGACTTGATAGGCCCTGCCATTCTCATGTAGGACATGATAGGATCTTTCTACAATAAACACGGCTCTAGTATTATTGGATACCAGGGTCTTGGATAAGGCCATGGCCACGCACCAGAGCACAGTGCCCCAAATAACAGTACTGTCTTCGCGACACACAATACTACTTAGTGATTCGCCCATGACAGCCTCATCACCAGATGCTCGGTGTCACTGTAGAAGTGCACGAAGCAGACAATGTAACAGGGTGCTGTGACATCCAGATTCTTGTAGTTGCAATAACTCTCACACAAGTACCATGGTACACTGTACACTAATGAAATGCAATCAGTCCACTAAGACTTACAAGAAGAACCGCTGTGCTGAAATTCTTGCCGTTATCTAGGAGGACAACCTGCCTTTTAGGTCGAGCATTCGAGACCTCTTGTATATACTTTAGCATATACTTATATATGTATGTACTTTGTGAGCTCTGGAGATCAGCCTTAGGACATGTCTGCTTCCGTTTAGGGACTTTTTTTTTCTGTTCAACTGCCTCTATTTAACTGTCTTGATAGAAAACGACCAGTAGAGGTCAGTAAAATACCAGAATTGCTTTCTGCTTGTTCAACTGCCTCTATTTAACTGTCTTGATAGAAAACGACCAGTAGAGGTCAGTAAAATACCAGAATTGCTTTCTGCTGAGGGACTTTTATTTTTATTTTTATAGCAACTGCCTCTATTTAACTTTCTTGATAGAAAACGACCAGCAGAGGTCAGTAAAATACCAGAATCACTTTAGCATTCTCTAGATTCCAATCCATAGAAATTGTCTTCCACGAGCACCCGTAGACAATAATATGTTATTCAAATCTTGTATTTTCAGTGATATGACCACCGAAGGCCCTGATTTTTATATTAAAAACAGAGCTTAGGAATATACCATTTCCTGCTGAAAGGCAATATTTCTCTCCATGTGTTCCCATACCTGGCGTGTCAAGCAGTTTGGTGCTTACTTTCCCTCCATGTTAAAGAACAGTGGATGTTTCAGCACCCAGGCTAATGTGCTGCATAGCTAAATGCATATAAGGTCCCAAAGGCGAGACCAATTGCATTGCAAATGCTTGTTTATTTTCCTCCATGAAATTTGAGCTTATATGTTAAGCATGTAACCATTACCCTTGTATCCCTTTCCCATCCCTGTGATTTTCCCTTTGATATTTCTTTTTGAAATGCCAATAAATAAAATATATATATTTAAAAAAAAAAGCACTATGAGAGGCAAATGTTCGCTATATGTTGCTGTTCCAGACCCGGCTTAAACTTATGGTGGACATCAGCGCGTTCTCCTCAGCCACCCCAGCGACTGCATGGGAATGGCTTTAGACACATAGGGCAGGCACAGATCTGGCCTCCTGGACTAGACCTCCGCGGCCCCAGAGGAAGAGACGCAGATGACGCAGCTGCCAACAAGTGCATGGACCCTCGGAGGCACAGGTGATGCGGGCCGCCGGGAGGCTTTTGAGGCCGTCAACGCCTTCGCTGCCTTGAGATACTCAGACACTGACGAGCTCCTCTGCGTCGAGCCTACACGGTACAGACTCGGAAGGGGAGCAAGAGACTGGCTTTACTCCGCTGGTGGTTACACTGTGCTCTGTGGATGACCTTTAGGGCACCATGCTGTGGTGTGGACTCAGGAGGCTGCACGCGCTAGACATGCTGACTCCTGGAGGGATGCTTGACCGACAGCTGCAGAGACTGACTGCCGAAGGACAATAATGGGCTCTACAGAGTACCTATGGACTACCTGTTGCTGTACCCTGGCCTGTCGAAGACCCGCAAGTGTTTGGAACATTTTACAAAATGGTGGGGGGTGGGGCGGCAGGCGGTAGAGCCGGTGGCAAAGCTTCCCACATGCAGTGGTCGAAGGGGGGGGAAAAAGTAGGGGAACTGTGGGCGGAGAATCAGAGGGCTGGAATAACCTGTGGATTGGATCTGTGGGCGGAGTCAGAGGTGTGGCAGAAAGAGCAAAATATCCCAATTTTTAGTATTTGTTTCCCATTTCACTAACCGGTTACAGCTTATTACGTTATTTAATTTAACCAATGGATACACATGTTTATTTAAGGTTTAATATGAGTTATTGACATTAAAATACATTCACAAAGTGGGATACGTTTCCAATCACAGAATGTCCCAAATATCCTTAAAAGTGGAATCGCAAGCCATTTGTCTCCCAGCCATGGAGTTTCTGTCATCAGCACTTCTCCTCCCTTTTTCCACAAAAGCAGTTCAAACATGAATGGCAAAATATCCTAGTTTGCAAATGTTTTCCACATAATTATGGCGCTGCCATATTTGCCACATAATACATCATCTGCTGCATAATCAGACGATTTTAACTAATAAATTGTTTATAGCTCAAACGGATCAAAAGTTACTTAAAAATGGGACTTGTGCTGCTGTGAAGTGGAGGGCCCTTTGCAAAGGTTGACTGGCCACCTTTCTCACTGCTGCACTTGTATGTTCCACTGGTACTAATAAGGAAAAATCTTTGCGGAGACTGTTAGCGTGTAAAAATGTCAAATTAAAGTATCAGAAAATTTACAGCACCACTAATATCAGTATAGGGTGTCAGAGCACTTTACATCACATATATTACACAGAAGCAATAATACGTGTGTAAATCACTGTATAGGAAATGTTACATAAGACAAAGGACTACAAGGTGTAGGAGTCACATGACAACCATACTGGTAGGCAGCATAGTTTAATAGTGATTGGTCTGGAGAAACACAAACTCAGAATTTAAAACGTAATACCATGGTTGGGGGTTCTCTTTAATAATCAGAATTGATTTCTACCCTAATGAACCCTTTTTTTTGCAACATTAGGATAATCAAAGACTGGGGAAAAAACATAATGCTCTAATTTATACCTTGCAGTTTGCATGCATCTCTTACATGACAGTTAATAGCTCACTGTTCTATGTTAGGATTTTAACTTATTAACTGCAAGTAACAATAGGGTCTCTCTGACAAAAGCAGTAACCCACTGACCTATTTACATTATGTGCACTTTGTGATCTGCATGGTACATGTTCTTAGCCGTGGGCACATTAACCTTCTGCGCTTCCTTTCCATGAGTCAAAACGTCCACTAGACAAAACACCATCTTTCTCTACTAAGAACATTAATCACTGGAGATATCATGACATTTTTATTGTTGCCGAAAATTGTTGGAGGCCAGGAAGGAGGCAGCAAGTGCTTTTAAAACCATATTATACTTGCAAACACGACGCCCCCACCTGAACTCAGTGCCACCCGCGGTCCGTGCAGGTAACAGCGGTGGGGCCGGAAGGGGGGATTTCGAGCGATGATGCTGAAGGAAAATTATTTATTTCATTTTCTTCGGCATCGTCCCTTGAAATGCCCCCTTACCCGGCCCCTCTGCCCCACCGCCGTTAGCTGCACGGACCGCGGCTGGTCATCGCCTGGTGCGGTCGCACTGCCCCAGAGCCACTCTGCTCAAGGCTCCTGTGACCTCAGTAACAGAGTCACTGTCACTCTATGGTGTGCTGCTTCATAGGCCTGCCTGCAAAACTGGAGGTGAACTTCAGAATGAATTGTGGCGGACTGGCCTTTCAAGGTTAACCCACACATGCCACTGCTAGGGTCCACCTGCTGGTGCTAAGACACCAGGGCTTTTAAGATCTTGCGGGGCCTTCTAAGGTCTAGCATGGGAATGTGCTCCCTCAGGGGGAGTGGTCTGGTGGACTGGTCATGAAGGCTGAACCTGGTTTCCCAGTTCCAAATTCAGCAGCTCTGACCATAGTGCTACATTCTCTCCCCCCACTGAACACCATACTGCCCCACTGAGAGAAACTTGCACTGCACTGACCCGCTATAAACACCTGGATGTGACTCAATTCAAATTACGCACTAGACAAGAGTAATATGCTGCCTAAAAAAAAATTAACAACATCCTAGAAAAAGCAAACACTCATAGAGAATGCAAGATTAAGTAAAGCATGTGAAATGTAAGCAGGAACAACATGGTTACCTTTTTCTTTTTACACTCATTATTCAGAAATTAGTGAGTGCTTTTGCCTGAAAAGTTAAGGCCATGAATACAGGGCCCAGAAGGGACCCGCTTCAATGCCCATTGCTTATATCCTTACAAAACGTAAGCAGTATGGTTTAAAAAGACCACATTCGTGAATACAAAGCCGCTGTACACATTTTGTTTTCCAATTCACCCATCAAGCAGGTATTTCAGTACTTCCAGGAATAGTGCACTTTCCCACCGAGGGAAAACAATGTTGTTCAAAGAGAGACGAGAAAACAAAAGTAGCGCTTCACTGGCAAACAATGTAAAGTGGCGCTAATGTGTTTAGGTGCGAATAAATCAATCTGGCCACCTTGCAACCACTCTGTCTTGCTTTAGTTAGTTACTTTTCATATTTTGAATGTTTTAGTTCTCTCCACCCGAGGCTGCACTTAGAAATTGAAAAAAGTCAGAAAAAGAGGACGTTTCCAGCAAAAGTGTTTTTCTTTTTTGGATCCATTTCACAGGGGAGCAAATAAACGAAAGGAGGAAAGAGAAGGTAATACCTGTTTCAAAAAGTCTCGGTTTTCACTAAATAAGGAGGAGCGAGACAGAAAGAGAGGGAAGAGGGGGGACAAAGAGAGGGGGGGCAGCTGCCAGCGACAGGAGAACTGGACACTAGGGTGACCAACTGGCATGGGTGCAAATTCAGGACAGTGAGTGTAAAAATTAAGGACAAAGGGTCAAAATTCAGGACAAAAATTCAGGACAGGAGGTCGAAATTCAGGACAAAAGGTAAGTTTTGCAGACACATCAGAGAAGGTTGCGCAATAGTATATAAGTAAGTAAATAGACAACCAATTAAGTACAAGTGAAAATAAGTTTATATTAGGTTGAGCCAATTGTGCACTTCATGGTTTTTCAGTATGCGCGCAGCTTTGAGCAAATGTGCAGGTCTTTTTGTGGTAACAAAACCGCCCCCACCCCACCTTTCCAGCCTCCCAGGAAAACGCCTGATGCCCGGTCCGCCCAGTCCGGCCTTGCAACCACCCTTCAATGGTGCCCCTCATCTGCACAAAGACCCTCTCTCGTGTATTTAATTTCTTTTATAGTGCTACTCAACACAAGTAAGTAGGACAGGGTGTCGGAGTGCATTACATCACACACACATTATATAAAGACAATGACTCATATAAATGTAAAAGTCAATGTATAGGAAATGTTACTTAAGATAATGGGGGTTACAAGGTGTAAACATTCTTTCATCCATCATTCAATCTTTCACCATTCATTCTGTCCTTCTATCTGTGTGCCCATCCATATCAATATTCAACCATTTGCAAACCTATCCATCATCTATCCTTCCATCCATCCATCATTCCACTCATCTATCCCTCCATCGACCCTTTCACTCATCCATCCCTCCATTCCTCCTTTCACCCTACCCATTCATACACTCATCCATCCACTCTTCCACTCATCCATACACTCATCCATCCAGCCATTTAACCTTTCACCGATCCAGCCATCCTTTCACTTACTCATTCATCCACCCAGTCACTCATCCTTCCACCCATTCACCCTTTCAGTCATCCATCCATCCATCCTCCCTTTCTCTCTCCATCCCCCTTTAACTTAGTCATCCATCCTTCCATCCACCCATCCATCTACTCATCCACTCATGAATCCATCCATTGACCCTATCACTCATCCATCCTTTCTCTCATCCATCCACCCTTTCACTCCGTCACTCATCCATCCACCCTTTCTCTCATCCATCCACCCTTTTACTCCTTCACTCATCTATCCACCCTTTTGTCCATTTACCCTACCTTTCACTCACTCATCCAGCCTTACATCCACCCTTTCACTCATCCATCCATCCATCCATTCATCCTTTCACTTATCAATTCACCAATCCTCCCATCAGTTCACTCATCCATTCACTCACCCATCATCCACCCTTTCACTCATCCATCCATTTACCCGTCCATCTACCCTTCCACCCATACATCCATGTATTTACCTTCTCTCATCGATCCGTCCACTCACTCATCCATCCATTCTTTCTCTCATTTTCCATCCATTCACCCTTTCACTAATCCAGCCATCCACCCATCCCTTCACTTACTCACTTTTTCACATTAATTAGGAGCTGAGCCTTTGTCTGCAGAGTTGCAGACAGAAGAGGCCCATCAAGGACTTCACCCCTGCTAGAGTTCCAAAGCAAGAGGTGGGGCAGGAGAGGGTTCACTATGCCCCTGCACATAGGAAATGTGAAAAAGTGGATGTCATGAGTCATGCATGAAGCACAGTGCCACTGTGACATGGTGTTGTTTCCAGGGCTTTAAGTGGGATGAAAAAACTGGGGGGGGGTCTCCCAAAGGGGTGTTCGATGTAATTAAGGGCATGGCTTAAAACACCTAAGCTAAAAATCTGTTAGTGTGCCGCCCGACTGGTAATTTGCTGCTTCTTTCATTGCATCCAGATATATAACACAACAAGTAGCGTTACATCTACAAGCCAGAACTATTGCCAAGGCTGCCCCGGGGGGCCACGTAGGGGATCCTCCAACAGGGCGGCCGCCTTAGTGCCACAGGAATACCAAAGGGGATGATGGACGGAGCGTTTGAGCAAATCAAACACTCACCCCCAGTCAACTGATCTGGGTTTAATCCATCATCATTCTTTAGCTCACTCCACCACCCCAGTTCAGACATGGCCATATGCAAATCAGTATGACCCTGTGCCTCATGGGAACAGTCCAGCCCGAACTGCCAAGCCATGTCTTCCCTGGACCGGAAACAAGCATCCTGGGACCGGTTTCTGGCTATTCAGCCACCATCAGCCAGGCTAGCTTGAATCCAGTGGCAAAGTGAGCAAGGGACCCACGTCTGGGCATACCCTGCCAACTTAGGGCGAACAAGCGATACCAAAGGGGATGATGGACGGAGCGTTTGAGCAAATCAAACACTCACCCCCAGTCAACTGATCTGGGTTTAATCCATCATCATTCTTTAGCTCACTCCACCACCTCAGTTCAGACATGGCCATATGCAAATCAGTCTGACCCTGTGCCTCATGGGAACAGTCCAGCCCGAACTGCCAAGCCATGTCTTCCCTGGACCGGAAACAAGCATCCTGGGACCGGTTTCTGGCTATTCAGCCGTCATCAGCCAGGCTAGCTTGAATCCAGTGGCAAAGTGAGCAAGGGACCCACGTCTGGGCATACCCTGCCAACTTAGGGCGAACAAAGCGATACCAAAGGGGATGATGGACGGAGCGTTTGAGCAAATCAAACACTCACCCCCAGTCAACTGATCTGGGTTTAATCCATCATCATTCTTTAGCTCACTCCACCACCCCAGTTCAGACATGGCCATATGCAAATCAGTCTGACCCTGTGCCTCATGGGAACAGTCCAGCCCGAACTGCCAAGCCATGTCTTCCCTGGACCGGAAACAAGCATCCTGGGACCGGTTTCTGGCTATTCAGCTTTGTTCGCCCTAGGTTGGCAGGGTATGCCCAGACGTGGGTCCCTTGCTCACTTTGCCACTGGATTCAAGCTAGCCTGGCTGATGACGGCTGAATAGCCAGAAACCGGTCCCAGGATGCTTGTTTCCGGTCCAGGGAAGACATGGCTTGGCAGTTCGGGCTGGACTGTTCCCATGAGGCACAGGGTCAGACTGATTTGCATATGGCCATGTCTGAACTGGGTGGTGGAGTGAGCTAAAGAATGATGATGGATTAAACCCAGATCAGTTGACTGGAGGTGAGTGTTTGATTAGCTCAAGCGCTCCGTCCATCATCCCCTTTGGTATCGCTTGTTCGCCCTAAGTTGGCAGGGTATGCCCAGACGTGGGTCCCTTTCTCACTTTGCCACTGGATTCAAGCTAGCCTGGCTGATGACGGCTGAATAGCCAGAAACCGGTCCCAGGATGCTTGTTTCCGGTCCAGGGAAGTCATGGCTTGGCAGTTCGGGCTGGACTGTTCCCATGAGGCACAGGGTCAGACTGATTTGCATATGGCCATGTCTGAACTGGGGTGGTGGAGTGAGCTAAAGAATGATGATGGATTAAACCCAGATCAGTTGACTGGGGTGAGTGTTTGATTAGCTCAAGCGCTCCGTCCATCATCCCCTTTGGTATCGCTTTGTTCGCGCTAAGTTGGCAGGGTATGCCCAGACGTGGGTCCCTTGCTCACTTTGCCACTGGATTCAAGCTAGCCTGGCTGATGACGGCTGAATAGCCAGAAACCGGTTCCAGGATGCTTGTTTCCGGTCCAGGGAAGACATGGCTTGGCAGTTCGGGCTGGACTGTTCCCATGAGGCACAGGGTCATTCTGATTTGCATATGGTAATGTCTGAACTGGGGTGGTGGAGTGAGCTAAAGAATGATGATGGATTAAACCCAGATCAGTTGACTGGGGTGAGTGTTTGATTAACTCAAGCGCTCCGTCCATCATCCCCTTTGGTATCGCTTTGTTCGCCCTAAGTTGGCAGGGTATGCCCAGACATGGGTCCCTTGCTCACTTTGCCACTGGATTCAAGCTAGCCTGGCTGATGACGGCTGAATAGCCAGAAACCGGTCCCAGGATGCTTGTTTCCGGTCCAGGGAAGACATGGCTTGGCAGTTCGGGCTGGACTGTTCCCATGAGGCACAGGGTCAGACTGATTTGCATATGGCCATGTCTGAACTGGGGTGGTGGAGTGAGCTAAAGAATGATGATGGATTAAACCCAGATCAGTTGACTGGGGGTGAGTGTTTGATTAGCTCAAGCGCTCCGTCCATCATCCCCTTTGGTATCGCTTAGTGCCACAGGAAGGCACAGAAGTCTGCAGACCAGGCTCCCTGGGCTAGGGACCAGGGGGTCGGCTGGCCGCGTCACTTCCGGCCGTGGGAGGGGGACAGGGGTACAAAGGCCTTCCCCCGCCCACTGGAGGGTCTCTTGACCGCTGCCCGTCTCGCTGCTTGCCGCGTCGTCTGTGTTGCCGCCAGTCCTCAGGAACCACTTGCTGGTGAGTTGACATCCTCCCCCCCCAGCCCCCCCTAGGCAGGGGCGCCCGCCCGGGCTCTCCCCGGCACCGGCGCCCGCACCAGGGGGGGGAGGACAGCTCCTCGAGGGCTAGAGCGGCTGCGTGGATTCCGGGGGGTTGTGCTGACTTGGGTGGCCCGGGTTTCTTTCCCCTGGGCACGCCGTGTCGAGCCTTAGTTAGCCCATGCGGGTTGCGGGTTCCCTCCGGGTCGTTGGGCCTCTATCTATGAACTCTTCTAGGGGGGGAGCTCTTGCCCTGGCACGGGTGCCTTGCCTGGGAGGCCGTCGTCCGGAGTCCTTTCCCGCTGTGCCGCTACCTACCCCCCTCCCTCCCCCGAGCCACACTATTTAAGCTATTGTTTCACCTTGCGTCCGGGCTGTCGGACTGCACCCTGCTCCTAGCGGGGAAGGTGCCTGGGGGTGGGCCCCCCTCCCGGGCACCGCTACTTCCTCCCACCCTCCTCCCGGGCTTACCGGAGCGGGAAGTTGGCCTCCCGAGGCTCGGTGGGGTCCCTGCTCCAAGCAGGCCGCTGCCTCTTCGCTCGCCGAGTCCGTCGATGGTCTCCGCCGAGCTCTGGGGCCTGAGGCCAGGGTCGCCAGGCCTTGGCGGCGAGGGATCTCAAGGCGGGGCACCTCAGCGGGGAAGATCTCCTCGGTGGGCCGGAGCGCATAGGGGCCCGCTGTGCCGCTTCTTCTCCCCCCGTACCCCTCCGCCCCGGGTCACCTCGCGGGCCGCGGAGGGGCGGCACCACGGCAGAGTTAGGGCACTCTCCTTCCCCCCCATACCGGAACCCGTCTTGGGTGGGGGGGAGGGGCCGCCAGCCTCAGCATTGGGCACTCGCGTTCTGGGAGACGCCTCCCACCTCGTACGGGCGACGACGTGCGGGGGGGGGAGGTTCGCGCCTGCCATAGGTCTCCTCGGTCTTGCCAGGCGGCCTCGGCCCCATGCTGGTTGGGGCGGCAGGGCAGGGAGCGCAGCGCCTCCTTGTGCCCAGGGAGCTCGGTCTTCCCGGAGGTTTCCGGCGCCCGGACACGTGGATGGGCGACATTGGCTGGGCCAGCTATGCGATACATACACTTTGCGGGTGTGCTTTACGGCGTGAGGCATGTTAGAAGGCACGCCCTGGCAACGGCACGGGGCCCACCATTACCGGGGGAGAGGGGGGAGCATTGGGCACGCCGGCTGCCGCTTGCAGCGCTGTGGGACTTAGTGTGAGTGAGGCTGGGGGTTGCAGCTGGAACCGGTTTTCCTCCAGCAGTGCACGCGAGCAGTGGCAATCTTGGCTTGCAGCTCCGCCTTCACCCGAACCGGGGCACGGCATCCCCACGTGGTTCGTGGGGTAAGCGTCGGCTGATGGGTGGAGGGAGCGCCGCATTGGGCCGCGGTCACGTGTAGGCCCCCGAACAAGTAGCTGCCAGGTAGTGTCTGTCGAAGTCACTGCTCGCCGGGGGAAGGGGGGTTCTCCCCGGGAACTCCACTTCCAAGGATATCTCCTTGTTGGGTTGTGCACGCCAGGTGCGGGCGCCTAGTGGTAAAGCGATGACCTGCTGGGTGTGGACAACTGTAACCCAGTAGTCTTGTCAGGGGAATGCGACCAGATAAGACTATTTTTCCTTATCTTTTCTGCGGGTTGCGTCAGGCCACGTAGGTGCGTTATTTGGCGAGCCAACGGTGGGCCAGGTTATTCTATTCATGCAGGGGTAGGGGCTCTCCAGCGCCGCCCGCAGAGGCTCCTACAGTTACCTGGTCACGTTGGCTTGGGCACCATGCGAGGCACTGCACTTTGGTGGGGCCAAACGGGCATGATTTATGTGATGTTTGGCTGGGTCAATCGGGGATCTCACGCGTGCCAGCGAATCTTAGGAGACACGCGGTCCGCTCTCGCCAGGGTTGTCGCGGTAAGCATGGACACGAGGGGGGGTGCAGCAAGCAACAGAGGTTGCAGTTGGTACCGCTGCCGCCAAGGGGCAGGGTAAGGGGAATTTTGGCACTGGCTTGGTACCTACCTGGGAGCAGGCTGGGGATGACCAGCCGGTTTAACGTTCTTTGATTGTTTGCCCCCTAGCAGGTCAGGACGGAGTTGCCACCCGGTGCCGGTTTTTCACCCCCCTCCCACCTGATCTGACGGAGAATCAAGTCAGTTTGCGCTGAGGGACGCGCCGAGCCGCTTCCTTTGAGTACAATTGCCCACATTCAGGAGAGTAAGTAGAGACGCTGGGTGTGTTTGCATAAGGGACTTTAGGAGGAAGTGGGGCATGTGAAGGGACGGGGTGCAAGACCACGGTTGGGGGGGTAACCTAACCTAACCTCTGCTTCATCTCCACCCAGCTTCAATGGAGGCACCCAGCGACCGTCACCCCTTCGGCACGTTGCTCTTAACCTGTTGAGTAAGTACAGGCGCAGCTTTGTGCGTCACAGAGGGGACAATAGGAGAATCATGGGAGTGCCTGATCGTTGGTCAGGGTTTTAGCTCACAGCTGTCTTTTCTTCCAGGTTGAGTCGACCACATCAGGATATTATGGATAGCCAGGGATCCCCGTCGCTTTTCACGTTGACGTCCCAAGTGG
This sequence comes from Calotriton arnoldi, assembly GCA_963921515.1. Lineage (NCBI taxonomy): Eukaryota > Metazoa > Chordata > Amphibia > Caudata > Salamandridae > Calotriton > Calotriton arnoldi. The sequence goes on along the minus strand of CAWUFW010000113.1, from coordinate 5,968,069 downwards.
AGGAAACCCAGCAAAGCACTTCCCAAGACGCACAGCTAGCAGCCATCGTGGAACTGGCTAAGACCAAGGGATTGGCTTGGGCCGCAGAACTTTTGAAGGCTAGCAACCCGGTGGATTCCGGGGTCATCTGTGGGGGTTCGATCACAGAGCAGGAGCCTAGCGAAGAGGCAGGCCCCTCCCGGTCCAAGCGGACACGCAGGGCAACAAACAAGGACTTCCTGGCAGACCCGCCGCCACCTAAGAGTCGAGCAGTGGCCATTACTCGAAGTGCCCCGCTGCCCGTTCCCCCGCCCGTGTTGCAGGGAATAGCCCCCCCCCCAGCTGACGGCACGCCCCAAGGGACCTTCGCAACTATTGAGGACTTGGGTAAGCTCTCTGACACTTTAAAGGGCTTCATGTCAGAGGTCAGAGCTGGTCTCGCTGGGGCTAGCGTGACGGTTGGGCCCATCACGGTGAACAATGGGGATGGAGGGGTAGCAGCGGCTGCGAATGTGTGGGCCCTCCAAGGGAGCCACACCCAAGTGCATCAGTTACCCCCCCCCGTGGGGGAGCTCGGATTAAGAGCTCAGACAGGGCCTGGTTTAGCGGGAACTGCTAAGGAGACAGGGGCCGCCGGGATAGTTGGTGGCCTTGGACTAGGTAACCAGACTCCGACTCTCCTGGGCTCGGCAACTACAGCAGGGACTAGCGGAGTGCAACTTGGCGAGGTGGTGGGGCTTCCTTCAGCGGGGGCAGCGGCTATCTCCACTCAGGCCACACCCAGCGCTCCCCTAGTTGCGCTTTCCACAGCTATCCAGCCGGGCACAGCAGCTATTGCCCTTACTGTGCCCCCCCCCCCCGGTAGCGCAACTAGGGCACTTGCCGGTCACCCACGCGCCTCTCCTGTCAGGCCGCAGCTCCTTGTCCTGGGAGGTGCCTCTTGCTGTTAAAGAATTCATATGGAGGCGTGAATTTCTAGACATCTTTTCCCTGCTCCTGCTTGGCCAGCATGGCCAGGACGCCCGGAGGGTTGGGGGCAAAGAGGAGGATAAGAAAGTCAGGTTTCAGGCATGGCCGGAGAAGTCAATCGATAACTGGCTATCGGCCTTCTCCATTTTTCAGTCAGTGATCTTCGAAAAATTCCCTGAGCAAGGACAGGCACTGGTGCAATATCAAAGGCTGATCCACACAGAAGCACAAAAGTGGGGTGGGTCAGGGTGGGTGAACTATGACCGCGAATTTAGAAAAAAGATGGCAGTATGCCCGGAGATGGGGTGGGATCAAAAGGAGGTCCAGTTGTGGATGGACCATATGGGGTCCCGCGGGGCGCAGAACACCGTGACGCGGCCTAAGGCGCAGGGGGTGGTTCACCAAGATTCAGAGTCCTCCCAGACTGGCACTAAGGCTTTCAAGCAGTCCTTTCGAGGGTCACGCAGGGGGGCCAAAGAGGGGGTTCAAGAGGGTGTCTCCTGGAACATGCAACCTCTTTAATGCAGGGTCATGCTCATGGGGGATCAAGTGTAGGTTCCAACATGCTTGCAGCAAATGCGGTGGCCGACACCCCGCGACCTCATGCCAGGCCAAGCAGGATAAGAAACCGTCTGCTGACAGTAAAAAGGACAATTGAGGCAGCACCGAAGGAAGCTAAAAGATCAATCCCTCCAGCACATGACCCCCCGCGCAGCGCCTCAACCGTACTTGTCATTCCACCCAAGCGTAGTGCACCCCTGGCATCCCCCGGCTCGCCTGCTCCCTTCGCTCAGAAAGGGCCGTCACCTATCATCCTGAACAACATCCTCCCCCTTCTCAGACGGTACCCTAACAAGGGGGACGGGGCTCTATTATTGGGAGGGTTCTTCGAAGGATTCGTGATCCCTTATGTGGGCCCCTTGTCTTGCAGGGAGGCGGACAATCTCAGGTCTGCCAGGGACCTTCCTTCTGTAGTGCAGGCAAAAGTCAAGAAGGAACTGGAGCTAGGTAGGGTAGCAGGGCCCTTCAGGGAGCCCCCACTGGACAACTTTGTAGTTTCCCCGCTGGGGGTGGTACCGAAGAAGGAGCCTGGGACCTATAGACTCATTCATCACCTGTCATACCCGGAAGGCGACTCGGTCAACCATGGGCTGCAGGAAGGAACTTTCTCAGTGTCATACTGTACTCTAGATGTGGCTCTGGACTTAGTCAGGAGGGCGGGCAAGGGGGCCTGGTTAGCGAAGGCAGACATTGAATCGGTATTTCGCTTGCTACCAGTGCACCCGAGCAGCCAACACCTGCTGGGTTTCAGGCTAGATGGTTGGTACTTTTTTGACAAATGCATGCCCATGGAGTGCGCAGTCTCCTGTGCCTTCTTTGAGGCCTTCAGTTCCTTCTTGCAATGGGCGTTACAAGAAACCTTTGGGGTGGAAGGGGTCTCCCATTACTTGGATGACTTCCTTTTCATTGGGTGGGATGGCACGCAGGAATGCAGTGCGGCTCTCTCTGACTTTCAGACCCTTGCGAACCAACTGGGGGTCCCCCTACCACCAGGGAAGACTGAGGGGCCTGCGCAAGTGCTTACGTTCCTAGGGATTGAACTGGACACAGTGCTGGGTGAATCCAGGCTGCCTCCAGATAAGGTCCGGGACCTGGGACAACAGATCCAGCTAGCCGTGGGCAAGGACAAGGCCCCTCTGGCCTTCGTGCAGAGCCTCCTGGGGAAACTTAACTTTGCTGCCAGGGTCATTCCCGCGGGGAGGGTCTTTGCGCGCAGGCTGGCCAGAGCTACTGCTTCGGTCACAAAGAAGCACCACTTAGTAAAACTGAGCAGAGGCATGAGAGAGGATCTGCTAATGTGGGCGGACTTTTTGGAGAACTTTAATGGGTCAGTCATCTGGCGCGCACCCTGGGCCAACAGCGCAGAATTATCACTGTTCACAGATGCGTCTGGAAGGGAAGGGTTCGGGGTCATCCTGGACAGGGAGTGGTGTGCCGAGAGGTGGCCTAACTCTTGGCACAAGAGAAGGATCACTTCCAAGATCACTGTGTTGGATCTCTTCCCCATAGTAATAGCTCTACACCTTTGGCCGGGGGTGCTGACAGCGAAGAGGGTCCTGTTCTGGTCCGACAACCTAGCAGTTGTCCAAGCAATCAACTCACATTCAGCAAGCTGCCCCTTGGTATTGTGCCTGTTGAGAGAGCTGGTGAGGGCATGCTTAAAAAACAATGTGGACTGCAGGGCTCGCCACATTCAAGGGGTGCAGAATGTGGCCGCTGACGTTCTCTCTCGTTTTCAGTGGCGCCGTTTCCGAGAGGCGTGGCCGAGAACGAGAGAGGAGATGACCCCTTTCCCACAACACCTGTGGCTTCTACTGAAGTGGAACTGCGGATGAGGAGTTTGGGTGAGCTGTCTCTTGCACCTAGGACAGTGAAGCGCTACAGGACTTGTGTGGACAATTTTTGTGCGAATATGGGAACGTGGGATGATGTGGGATCTTCGCTAGAGCTCAGAGTGCAAATGTTTATCCTGTGGGCCAAGGATGGTGGGAAATCCCACCCCTGGATCTCGGGGCATTTGTCAGCCATCAGTCATCACGCCCGGTTGAGAGGACTACCTGACCCGACCAAATCCTTTGTAATCAGGGCTGCACTTAAGGGATGGGCAAGGAGTGAACCCCGATCCCCTGACAGCAGGTCCCCCATCAGTTATCCGATCATGCAAGGGATGCTGGACAGCATGCCCAAGGCCACCCGCTCGGGGTACGAGGCAATGCTATTCTCTGCTAGTTTTGCGCTGGCCTTCTTCGGGGCCTTTAGGATTGGCGAGCTAGTGGCGCGATCCAAGCAGGACACCTCGGGGGTGGCTTTGAATATCAAGGACGTGACCATTAGCACATCATGTCTCAGGATAGTCGTCAGACAATCTAAAACTGATCAGGCAAGAGAAGGGAGAGTAGTCCTGTTACAGGGGCTGGGGGACGCTAGGTATTGCCCTTTGCTCTTGTGCAAGGCTTATTTGGCCCTTCGCCCGGGGACTGCGGGGTACTTCCTGGTGCATGAGGACGGGTCTCCGGTTACAAAGTTTCAAGTAGACCACATCATGCAGGCATGCTTGCAATTGTCAGGACAGGCAGGGAGAGACAAGAGATTCAGCAGTCACTCGTTCAGGATTGGGGCGGCAACCACTGCCTTCTTATCAGGGATGCTGCCAGAGCGAATTAAGCAAGTAGGGCGCTGGGAGTCGCAATGCTACAAACGATATATAAGGCCTTGAGCGGAAGGATATGGCGGGAGGACTCTCAGGTACTATGTGGCAACCGACAGGTGTATAGGTGTACGGGTTTTGCCCGGATTGCCAAATGATATTGCAGTGATGTGGTTTTGTGTGCAATTGTAGATTATTGAAGATAAGTGTTATAATAAATTTGGTTTTCAAACACAACATCTCTTTATTTACCAGGAACCAAGGTCTGGGTAATTGGACATTCAAGCATCGTTAGAGTGGCACGGTGGGCTGAGATAAGAAAGTGGCGACATGGCTTCTCAGCCACAGAGATCACGTGGCTAGGTTACCCGTGTATGCGCTGGAACGAGCTGATGAGGAAGCTGCAGCAGAGACTGGGGGGAGGGACCGGTGCACCTCACATTCTGGTCATACACTTGGGAGGGAATGACCTGACGACTCTGGGGAGGAGAGGACTGCTCCAAGACATGAGGGACATCATGTGTCAATTGAGTAGTCAGCTGGGGGCATGTGAACTGTGGTGGTACGAAATTTTACCTCGCCAAGTTTGGCAAGGAGCCCGATCTGGCGAGGCAATTGAGATATCACGTAGGAGAGTGAACAGCGCCATGCGTAAATTCACGGAACAAAGGGGATTTGGCTTCATCAGGCATGGTTTACTTCATGCCAAGTCTCCTGGATGTTGGGAAGTGGATGGGATTCACCTCTCAAGGGTAGGCATGGACCTATTTTTGCTGGACCTTGGGGAGGCCTTGGAAGCAACAGGCTGTAGGTAGGAATATCTGCCTTGGTGGGGGGCCCTGGTGGTGAAGGTGGCCACCCCCAGAGCTGTGGAGGAGTTACAGGGCGATCCAGAGTCTGCAAGGTACAGAAGGGGACTATATTGCAGCAGCACAACAGGGTGCTAAGCCAAGGATACCCAGGGATGTCTTAGCGTGTCCCCTGGAAGAACTACGGCGCCCCGTTAGCCTACAGGCGGTTGTGGGTCTGAGCAACCGGGGGCTGCCTGGAACGCTCCGCCCACCTGTGGGGGGGCGTGAGTAAGGGAGTGGACTGGCGGTCCACTGAGGGGAGAGGTGGCCTCTCCCAATAATTGGTAACCGGCGACGGCGCAATTTGGCTCATCAGGCGGGCAGGCGACATAGGGGCTGGCCTGCCCTGGGATCGCCCGTAAGATAACCCACCATGTTGGCATATTGGTTATGCAAATAAACCTGCAGCAAAATTTCTCCACTAAAAAAGGTGTTGTGTGGTTTATTTATGTATGTCACTGTATGAGAACTGAGTGTTGCCGATATTGGCACTATGCCAAGGCTGCCCGGGGGGCCACGTAGGGGATCCTCCAACAGGGCGCCGCCTTAGTGCCACTGGAAGGCACAGAAGTCTGCAGACCAGGCTCCCTTGGCTAGGGACCAGGGGGTCGGCTGGCCGCGTCACTTCCGGCCGTGGGAGGGGGACAGGGGTACAAATGCCTTCCCCCGCCCACTGGAGGGTCTCTTGACCGCTGCCCGTCTCGCTGTTTCCCACCCTACCGCTTACCCTGCGGACGGCCAAAGGGTGGTACGGGGAGGGAAAGAATCTAACTTATTGTTTTGTGTTGCAGGAGGAGTTACAGGGCGATCCAGAGTCTGCAAGGTACAGAAGGGTACTATATTGCAGCAGCACAACAGGGTGCTAAGCCAAGGATACCCAGGAATGTCTTAGCGTGTCCCCTGGAAGAACTACGGCGCCCCGTTAGCCTACAGGCGGTTGTGGGTCTGAGCAACCGGGGGCTGCCTGGAACGCTCCGCCCACCTGTGGGGGGGCGTGAGTAAGGGAGTGGACTGGCGGTCCACTGAGGGGAGAGGTGGCCTCTCCCAATAATTGGTAACCACCGGTTGGCGACGGCCACGGTGCAATTTGGCTCATCAGGCGGGCAGGCGGCATAGGGGCTGGCCTGCCCTGGGATCGCCCGTAAGATAACCCACCATGTTGGCATATTGGTTATGCAAATAAACCTGCAGCAAAATCTCTCCACTAAAAAAGGTGTTGTGTGGTTTATTTATGTATGTCACTGTATGAGAACTGAGTGTTGCCGATATTGGCACTATGGCTTTGTCAATGGATGTCAGTTGCATAAAATAATAAAAAAGCAGCAACCATGCCTTTGTTGAATATAACACTGAAAATGCGTCCGTTTTAAAATGATGAGACAGAAAAAGACCCATAACCTTTTTTTTTTTTTTTTTTTTTAAACTTGTTTCACCGCCTTCTTTTCAGGAACTGGATTCTCGTGTAGCAGCATTGGCGTTTTTGTGCATTTCACCAACTGACTGAATGCCCTGCCCTAGACCGAAGCTGCAGGAGGCCCACCACATGCATTAAGAGCACAGACTGTCCCATTGTCATTCTGTATGTGGCAATCAGCCCCATACAGAATGACAATGGGCGGATGGGGCTTGTCTTGCGCTCAGAGGCTGAGTGCGTGGCGGCCCCATCAGGGAGCTGACGCTTCTGGCAGTGGAACAGTGATGTTCCCCAATGCCTAAAATTACGGACAAAAGGCGTCCGTAAAAGGGATCGTCACGGACAACGGACATGAGGTCGAAATTACGGACGGTCCGTGAAATTTACGGACAGTTGGTCACCCTACTGGACACTGTCCTTGTCTTCTCTGGGCACGAAAGAAAAGACAGAGTCCTTTTCCTTCTCTGCCCGTTCCGCCCGTCCATAAAAACGAAGCCTTAACTATCGGCCTTGGCGATTTCTGCCATCCGGCAGGCATGTTTAGAATAAGAAAGTAGGGGAACGGACTCTATGAAATGAAAGAAGTAGCGGGGCACGCCGTTCCCTGCCGATCCCGCCCACTTCGACCACTGCCCACATGTCACCCCTTACTCTTTTCACAGGGGGGGAGCTCACGGTGCATGCCTGCATAGTTGGCGTTTGTTTTAGTTTCGAAGTTTGGTTCCTGGACAGGTGGTGGTTGCCACACTGTCCTGGGGAGCGTGAGTTGGGGCGGTTCGACTCAGGTGGCGGGGGACCCTCCATGCAGCACAAGCCTTATATGTTGTTTGTTGTCACGTATGGGGCGCTGGGGAGGGACCTGGAGTGGCACCGAGTGAGGGTCTAATGCAAGCTCATGACACGAAGCACACTTTATACTTTCATTCGTTGGAAACTGAGGGGCATGGGCTCAGCTGCGAAGACACAAAATTCTATCCTACGCATGGCGCAGGGGGGTGGATGTGGCTCTCCTACAGGAGACGCACCTGACGAGTGGAGAAGCTGGTGCGGAGATGGAGGGGCTGGGAATATGCCACTACCTATCCGTCCTATGCTTGGGGTGCACTGGTGTGGATCAGGCTGGGGACACCCCTGGACATCATGCCTGAGCACATGGACAAGGAGGGGAGGTAGGACCTCTTTGGGGGATGGCTCAATGGCGTTGGGCAGCATATACTCCCCGAATGCTAATCAAATGCAGTTTGTTTTCTGAATGTCTGGCCCTGCTGTTGGTGCTGACCCCGGATGTACCTTTGCTTTTGGGGGTTTGGGGGACTTTTACACTTTAGTAGACCCGGCCCTGGAGCGTTCTCTTCTGGATCCCCCGACTATGTAAGTCCGTTTAAGTCCGTTTTTATATATAGCGCAGCTACTCACCCTTACGGGTCTCAAGGCGGTGGGGGCCGTCGTGGAAATTAAGTGAGCTATTGCCCAGAGTCACATGGTGCTGAGCTGAGCTGCCGCCGGAGCCGGGGATCGAACCGTGAACCCTGTGCTCCGAAGTCAGCTGCCCTGGCCGCTGCACCTATCAGGGTTGCTACTGAGTTTTGCTGTTGGTGCGCCCAGTGGGGATTACTGGATGCATGGCACATGCGCAATATGGGATGGGTATGCCCAGATGTGGGTCCCGTGCTCTCCATGCCACTGGAGTCAAGCTATCCTGGCTGATGAGGGCTGAAAGCCCGAAACCGGTCCTAGGATGCTTGTTTTCAGTCCAGGGAGGACCTGGCCTGGCAGTTCGGGCTGGACTGTTCCCATTGGGCGCAGGGTCAAGACTGATTTGCATATGGCTGGGTCCAAACTGGAATGGCATGGTGAGCAAAAAAACGATGGATTTAGGCCCAGATCTCTGTACTGGGGTGAATGTATGACATTGTTCTGCATTTTGTCCATCAATTGTTCTTTTTGCATTTGTCACCCCGAGTGGGATGGGTATGCTCAGACGTGGGTCCCGTGCTCTACATGCCACTGGAGTCAAGCTATCCTGGCTGATGAGGGCTGATAGCCCGAAACCGGTCCTGGGATGCTTGTTTCCAGTCCAGGGAGGACCTGGCCTGGCAGTTCGGGCTGGACTGTTCCCATTGGGTGCAGGGTCAAGACTGATTTGCATATGGCTGGGTCCAAACTGGAATGGCATGGTGAGAAAAAAACGATGGATTTAGGCCTAGATCTCTGTACTGGGGTGAATGTATGACATTGTTCTGCATTCTGTCCATCAATTGTTCTTTTTGCACATGCGCAATATGCACCTGCGGGAATACAGCTACTTCTCGGTATGACCTGCATGTTCGCTTGGATGGCTGGTTGTGCAGCCCGGCTGTGACCAGGGTTATCCCCAGGGTAGAGTGCCTATTGTGCAGACTCTCTGACCATAACCTGGTGCTACTGGGCCTCACACGGGGAGGTGCATCTCAGCGATTCCTACCGGAAGATTGGCGGCATCGTCTTTATCAGAACCCACCTTTAAGGAGTCCCTGGAAAGGCACGGATGGATGTTTTGCCAGTTCAATTTTGCCGCACCTGTGTCGGGAATCTGGCCCCCCAGGATTACTACACTCTATGATCACGCGCTGGAGGAGAGACGCCAGTCGGCCACGTGTCAGGAGGCTTTGATTGTATCGGTGCCCAAACCGGTGGGGGTTGGGGGGCCTGAGGAAGTAGGGGCGTATAGGCCGTTATCGATGCTAAACATTGATTATAGGACTTTGAGTAAAATACTAGCGGGCCAGTTGCACGATCTGCCCGCACTTGTGCATTACAATCAGAACAGTTTCGTGATGAGGAGGATACAGAGAGGCCAACTGTGAAATTCTGCCGGCCCCTTAAACTCCCCATTATGGTGAGAGTAGCTCTTAATAAGAGGGTGATCCTTCCAAGCGTCTTAGATTATTTTGCCAGCCTCCCAATTGTGATACCTCAGAGTTGGTTTCATGCCCTTGGTGCCATGATCCAGGAATTAATCTGGGATAGGGGGAGAGGGGGGGCGGGGAAAGGGTGAATCGAGTGCCCACTAGAAGCGGAAGTCTGGGTGTTCCTGACATGAAATTGTTCTTCCTGTCGGCACGGCTACAGTGGCTGGCGAGGTGGCTAGCTTGCAGAGATGTGCAGGGCCTGAGGGTGTTTGCCTGGTTGCTGGGCCGGGATCTGAAGGGGCACCCCCAGTCTAGACTTCTGACTTTTACAATGAGATACTGGAGAGCTTTGACAACAAGACTGCACCACCCGAAGCTTTATGGTCTGGTGATTCCACTGGTGGAACTCCTTACCTGTTAGGTGGAATACTTCACAGAGCATAGCCTGGAACAGTGGCTTGAGGTGGAACAGAAACTGTGGGTGACTGTTATGCGGAGGTGTAGGGACGTGCCCCTTTTGACATGGTTACCCCCCACTTTTAGCCTGATATCTGGTGCATTTTTGACTGAAAGTGTACTGGGTTCCTGCTAACCAGGTCTCCAGCACCAGTGTTCTTTCCCTAAACTGTACGATTGTTCCACAATTGGCAGCCCTTTAGAATCCCTTGTAAGTCCCTAGTAGGTGGCACCCCAGGTACTTAGGGCATTGGACCAAAAGAGGGTCCCTAAGGGCTGTACCTCAAATTGTGCCACCCTAAGGGACCCCTCACCAAGCTCATGCAAACTGTCGTTGCAGCCTGCGTGTCTTGGTGCAGAGAAACCCGAAGAGTTGACATGTCACACATCCCTGTGTGCCATGCCTACCAGCACTACATGTGGCATAGGTAAGACACCCCTACGGCAGGCCTTGCAGCCCTAAGGCAGGGTGCACTATACCCATGTGAGGGCATATCTGTGAGAGTCGATATGTCCCAGTGATATCTAAGTTCACCCTTCAATATTACCAGTGCACATGGAAGCCATAACGAGAACATGGGCTGGACACTTGTCATTTCGAGTTCCCCAGCTACTAGATGGCTTCACTGCACCTCAAGATGTTTGGTACCAGAGACCTAGTCTTAATAAACCCACACTATTGCCAGTGCTGGATTTATTGATAAATTCACACAGAGGGACTCTTAGAGGTTCCCCCCTGAAAACCTACCAACTACAAGTGTGTTGACTGACTGGCTCGACCAGCCAGCCACCATAAACTGGTTTCTGACCTCCTGGGGAGAGAGCCTTCGCTCTCGGAGGACAGGAACAAAGCCTGCTCTGGGCGGAGGTTTTCACACCTTCTCCAAGCAGGATGGTCATTCCAGGGCCGGAAGCTTCAAAGGCCCTGCCACCTTTGCTATGTGACCTCGGGCCTCTCCAGATAGTGGAGGTTCCCACCCCCCTGTCCTGACCTCACTTTTTGGCGGCAAGACATGTGTGAAAATTAGTTAGATTAGGAGGTGTGACCACATTCAGCCAGCACCACCCGTAGGGTGAACCAGCTGATGTGGACCCCACTTTTCAGATTCCTCCATGTTGTTTTGGCAGGAATTAACCTTCTAGGGTCAGGTTTATGCCCACTTCCCACAGGAAGTGGTCATATAGAGCTTGTAGACACCCTAAAGATAGGTAGCCCATTGGGTACTACCTGTCACTCCCCATAACACCCCTAAATTGAGTATTTATGTTGCACCCCTGAACCCAAGAACTCAGATTCGACATAGCAACAGACAGACGAAGATGAGTCACTGCCTGGCGAGAACTGCAGCAGAACTTTGGCACGAAACCCTGTCCTTTCTCGACAATCGCGACAGAGTGACTCGTCCTGCGAGCTGGAGCACTATTAAAGCCTTGTGTAGCCTGCCAGTGCTTCAACGAACACCGAAAGTCTCCCTTGGAGTAGATGAGATACTCCCCTGCATCCACAGGCACCAACAAGCAGAGTCTGGTCCACAGCCTTGCAGCTCCCCTGCCCGACCAAACCCGCAGATGACCAGGAGAAGGTACTCGTGCTCTGGAAGTTCATATCTGTCTCCCCACCGAGTGTGAAGACACCAGGACCAACCGGAGCTGTGCAGCACCAACCCCTGGGGTACCGGACGGCCTGCACCAAAGACAAAGCAGCCATTGAGGGACGTCAGCATCACTGAGACCGACTTCGAGAGAGGCCCAGCTGGCTTGATTTCTCCTCTTCCAGCTGTTTGTCCCTGACCGCGAGGTGCATCTTTGTGCACCAGTCCAGCCGACCAAACTATTCTGCTCCCAAGCCCAGGTCCCGACGAACCCCGGCTGTGCCCTTGTGTGCCAAGACCCCATGCGATCTGAGCCCCCATTTGGAATCTCTTGGACTTGCCCGCAAGTCCCCCTGTGCAGCCTCTTTTCCTGTGGCTCCCCTTCTCCATAGCGTGCCAGGTACCAGCCTCACCAGCACCCTGCTCCTGGTAGAACCCGGGTGGTTCCCAAAGAACTGCTGGTAGTACTTTGAACCTTGCCCACTATTATTACAATTCTAAAACGTGAACCACTGAAACCAATGGTACCTACCTTATATGCATCTTTCACATTTCCTCCCATAGGATTGCATTGCGCTTAAAAGTGCACAGGTTTAAACGCTTTACTTACCTGATCATATTTTTATAGAAAGCTGTACTTACCTTGAAACTAAGTTCTTGAGTTTGAAATATATATACAAATAAGTGTTATTTTTCTAACGGTGGACTCCCCGGTGAAGGAGGAGGGCCTACCTGGGACCCGGTTCCTCACATATGGGGCAATAGAGGCAGCCATGAGGGGTCTCCGGGCTGGGGGTCAGTCAGAGCCTCAGACCCATGAGTTCCTGCAGGTCCACCTGACGTTTGGTCATGGGCACAAGCTGATCTCATGGGTCTGTAAATCAATGGAAGAAATGACTGCAGATGAACTGCCTCATAGGTGTGAGTGGTGGGAGGCGGCACTGGGCAGGAGACTTCAAGACAGGGAATGGATGATGGCCTTGGAGCAGGTTCACAAGGTTTCGCGAAACACTTGTTTCAAACACACACAATTCAATTACATACACACCACTTACCTGACTCCTCACTGAATAAATGTCATGAGGCTGACGGAACACATGCTGTGCCCTAGATGTACTCTCGGGGACGCTGGTTTCTTACATGTAGTTTGGGACTTACCTGTGGTCAGGCGCTTCTGGCACTCAGTGGCTACAGACGTGGAGTGCACACTAAGTAGGAGGGATGTTGGTACCCTGGAGGTCTGCCTTTTGGGCGTTTACCGACGGAATAAGCTACACCAGGTTGGGGATCTGTTTCTAGATTTAACAATGGTCCTGGCAAAGCGGAAAATTACGCTGCATTGCAGGTCGCGGTAAGGTCTTCTGCATACTCGCTGATGATTATCCCTGGAGCCGTGGGCCTGCACGGAGGCTGCACATTGAGGGACGAAGAGAGGCGCAGAAACAACCTCTGATAGGCCTATGGTTGGAGGTTCTGGAGGCCTTTATGACTAGTGACGAGGAAGGGATTCCGGCGTTTAGGACCCACCGCTCCTTCCGTCACGGCCTGGGTGGCCGCGCTGCCACCATTCCCCTGGGGGATACTGAGTGAAAACGTAAAGGCCATTTCAATTGAAAATGTGTTGTCTGTAATGGCAGTGCAGTACCACACCGTGCATACTCCACACTATGCCACTCCACTTTACACCATACCAGTCTATGACACTCTATGCCATGGCACTCCACGACATGCCACGCCACTTGTGACACACCACTCCACTCTACACCCCTCCTCTCCACACCACTTACCCCACTATACTCCAATGTACCCCACTCCAATCTACCCCAAACCACTCTACCCCAAACCACTCTACCCCACTTCTCTACTCCAATCTACCCAACTTCACTCCAACCTAACATAACATGTGTATTTGTAAAGTGCACGTTCACACAGAAGGGTATCTTTATCTGAATAATAGATGTTTATTGTTATCTAACTCAATGGTACTCATTTTATCGACCTCAGAAGGATGAAAGGCTGGATCCGCCGGGATTTGAACCTGTGACCATGTGGTCAAACACAGGCCCCTACAGTGGACGCATTAGTCCACTAAACCACCAGACCCGGCTATTATACTACTCTACTACAGTCTACTCCACTACACTGCAATCTACCCCACTCCAATCTACTCCTTTCAGCCTACCACAATCTACCACACTCCACCCCAATCTAAACCACTCCAACCCAATCGAACCCACTCCACTCCAATCTACCCAGCTCCACCCCAATCTACCCCACTCCCCCCAATCTACCACTCCTGTCTACCCCAATCCACTTCAATCTACCCCACTCCAATTTACCACAATCCACTTCAGTCTACTACAATCTACCCCACTCCAATATACTCCACTCTACCCCACTCCAGTCCACTCACTCTACCCCAATCTAACCCACTCCACCACATTCAAATTTACCGCACACCACTCTAACCCAATATAACTCAATTCACGCCAATCTACAATCCAATCTACCCATCTCCACTACACTCCAATCTACCCCTCTCCACTACATTCCAGTCTACCCCACTCCAATCTACTCCACTACACTCCAATCTACTCCGCTCAGTCTACCACAATCTGGTAGAGACTCTATTTAGCCGCAGATTGCTTACCTTATAATTATCCCCAGGTGTCAGACTGGATCCGGAATTTTTTATGAGCAGTACCCCTGCGGGCTGGTGGGTAGCGTATTTGTGCTCCACGTGGAGTCATCCGCACCCAATGTGACGTGTGCGGTGCCTATATAGGTGCCACCCCAGCGCACTGAAGTCAGTTCTTTTCTTTCTGCGCCAGTCAGCGCAGATCCGGAGAGAGCTACCCCCAGTCAATTTTTGACTGACTTTTTTTTACTTTTGTCGAGACTTGTCTCCTGGTGTGGCAGGGATCTCCACGAAGAAGGCTGGATTCAAGGCCTGTGGCACCTGTCATCAGCAAATGTCGGTGACAGACCCGTACCTCCTCTGTCTCTGGTGCCTTGAGCACAGCCAAGACCTGCAAAGATTGTCGCGCCATGCACCCCAAGGCCTTGAGGGAGCGACCCCTCAGGCTCCTTGCCACTTGACGTGCAACGCCACAACAGTCTCGATCCCGGTCAAGAGGAATGTCCCGCGATCGGTCGCAGAGTCCTAGAACTTCATCATAGTCAAAATCGTTCCACTCTGGTAAGGCCCACAAAAAGAAAAAGAGCAAGAACTCAAAGAGCTCTTTGACTTTACCCCGCCCGTTGAAGTCATCCAACAAGGGAGCGTCGTCACTCGAGGCCTGGCTTCATGGTTGAGCCTGTGGCTTGGCGGTCCCCGCCCCTCCCCGACTTTCCCAGACCCGGAGTGACCCCCGCCCAACTCTGAGAATTTTATGAGGCACCGCAGGTTCAGAAGGGGCACCTACTGGTTCACCACTGGTGGGTCCGCCCTCAGCGCTAGTTGGACCCCTTGGATCCACAGATGAATTCGGACCGGCGCCAGTCGTACCACCTTGACCTTCACCAATGCAGGTCCCATTGTCGACGCTCCCGGCACCATCCCCATTCTTATCCCTGACTCCGACATAGAGCTGGAAAAGCATCGTCCAACAACGACTTGGGAGCAATCTGGAGTCATTTGCTCCAGGGCGGAGCCTGAGCCCTATTCCTATGGGCTATGACTTGAGGAAGATTGGGAGGGGCCACTGGATCCTAAAGAATACCCGCGCATAGATGCGAATATGGACTGTTGTTAGGAATTGGTGGATGCCAGTGGACTGGACACCCCACCCCCCCTTTGGATACTGGCTTGGTCTCTCCTCCTACCGTGGCCATGAGGAAGGGTGCCACATTTGCTATGGTGGTGAGGAGGACTGCCGAGGTCCTTGACTTTCAGTTGCCCTTTGTGACTGTCAAGACTAACGTCTTGATGGAGGTGCTTCAACCGGGAGTCACCGCTTCAGAACCACTTCTCCCATTTAATGAAGCCCTTATGATGGGCCATATTGTCCCAAGCGATTGCTGATGGGAGAGACGCAGCTAAGTTCACAATCGGATGTGGGCTGGACACGACCAACTTGCTTGCCAGAGCGTTTTCTTCATCAATGGCCTTATGGCGCCATACCTTGCTGAGGATACCTGGCTTTTTGGGGGATGTCCAGGGTTCGCCTATGGACATGCCCTTTTATGGCTGCCATTTCTTTGGAGACAAGGCGGACTCACCGTTGGAGCGCTTCAAGGACAGCTGAACTACGGGCAGATCCTTGGGCCTTTCCATGCCCCCCCCCCATCAACCCCAGTACGCATTCACTGCATTCACTGCTTTCGTGGCCACGGAAGGGGCTTCCAGCCGTGTCTCTAACTGGCCAGTCAACGTGGCCCGCTAGTTACCCAGCCCCTGTTTGGCTGAGGACATGGCACCCACAGAGCCTGTAGGTCAGCAAGCCAGAGGTTGGCCCAGTCTACCACCACCCCACCCCCCCCCCCCGGCTGACGCAGCCTCCAAGCTTCATTAGTTTGCCCTCTAACCATCATACACCAAAGCATGCACCACAGGAGGTCAATAACATCAGACCGCTGGGTTCTCCAGATTGTCTGAAAGGGCTACTCCTACCCCTCCATGCCCCTCCGTCCATGCCACCCACTTACAACATGCTGACGGAGGACCATCTATCTTTGGTCCACCAGCAAGTAGCTGCTCTCTTGGCCAAGGGAGCCATAGAGAGAGTGCCAGCAAAGAAGTAGGTTGTGGTTGCTATTCGTGCTACTTTTTGGTGCCCAAGAATGACGGAGGCCTTCGTCCTATCCTAGACTTGCGCCCTATCAATTCCTTCTTGAAAATGGAGAAATTCAAAATGCTCACTCTCGCACAAGTCTTGTCTGCCTTGAACCCGGGAGACTGGATTCTAGTGTTGGACTTGCAGGATGCTTATTTCCACATCTCCATCCTTCCTGCACCTAGGCGTTACCTGCGATTCACGGTAGGCCATGAGCACTTTGTTTGCTGTGCTACCCTCTGGCCTTACCAGCGCCCCTCAGGTGTTCACCAATGTAATGGCGGTGGTGGCAGCTCATCTGCGGATCAGGGGTGGCAATCTTCCCCTATCTCGATGACTAGCAATTGAAGGCGGGCTCATCCTACGCACTTTGTCTCCCACATCCAGACTACAATGGACCTTCTGCACTCGCCAGGGTTCATTATCAACATGCGGAAATCACACCTGACACCTCAGATGCTCCATTTGATCGGAGCTGTTCTGGACACAGTGCAATTTCAGGCTTATCCTCTTGAACGGCAAGTCCAGGACATTCAGACTATGATACTGATGTTTCAGACTCTATCCTGAGTTTTGGAGAGACTGACTCTGAAGCTGCTGGCCTCGTGGCTTCCTGCATCCTGCTTGTGACACATGCCTGGTGGCATATGCAGGTTCTGCAGTGGGACCTGAAGTTCCAGTGGGCGCAGCATCAGGGAAATCTTTCTGACATGGTCCAGACCTCAGAGGACACTGCAAAAGATCTGCAGGGATGGCTAATGAACCACGATTGAGTCAGTAGTAGACCCCTATCTTTTCCCTAACCAGATCCACCGGTAGTGAATTATGAGTCACTCCTGGGAGGGGGCAACCATCTGGGAGAGGTGGTAATCAGAGGCCCCTGGTCTCCGGCAGAATCCAGACTCCTCATCAACCTATTGGAGCTCCGAGGGATCCAGCTGACATTGCAAGCCTTTCTACCCTCCATCAAGTAAAGGTTAGTGCAGGTGTTCACAGACAACACCACTGCCCTGTGGTTCTGCAACAAATAAGGTGGGGTGCAGTTGTGGACCCTTTGTCAAGAGGCCCTGTGCCTCTGGACATGGCTGGAATGTCATGGCATAAACCTGATGGATCAACACCTGGCGGGCTCTTTGAATGCCAGGGTGGACAAACTTAGCCGAAGATGCCCAGCGGATCACGAATGGTGTCTCCATTCAGAGGTGGTGCAAGTTCTCTTTCAGCAGTGGCGAGAGCCTTTGTTTGATCTGTTCACTACCGCCAAGAATGAGCAATGTCAGCAGTTTTGCACGCTGGAGTTTCCAAGTTGGCTCTCGCTCAGAGACGCTTTTCGTCTCAAGTGGAGGTCAGGCCTCCTGGATGCCTTTCCGTCCATACCACTCTTGCCCAGAGTTCTCAAGAAGATCAGGAACAAGCAGCCTCAAGTCATCCTTGTGGCTCCAGACTGAGCTAAGAGAGTTTGGTATCCCGAGCTGTTGAGCATGGCTGTTGGTCCTCAAACCAGACTGCCCTATCTGGACGATCTTCTGTTGCAGCAGCAGGGGAGGGTTTGGTGACTGTTGATAGCTTCCGACCTTCTGCCCGAAGTCTCCAATGTTATTTTGGCAGCCAACGTCCCTCCACCAAGACAGTGCACGCCGGCTGTTGGAAAAAATTTGTGGTGTGCTGAGAAACAGATTGATCCCTTACATGCCCACCTTTCCCAGGTTCTTTTGTTTATCCTTACCCTAGCACAGCAGGGCTCTGGATTGGACACCTTGAAGGGCTATTTATCTGCTAGTTCCACCTTTCTGCGGCTGCCAGATCAGCCTATCCCTTTAAGTCCCCTATTGTAAATAGGTTCCTTAAAGGCCTACAACATGTTTCTCCCAGCTCCCTTTCTTATGCCTCAATGAGACCTTAACTTGGTTCTTACTGTCTTGATGTGCACTCCCTTTAAGCCGCTTCATTCTTGTTCTCTTAGGCTTCTCACTTCTTAGGTAAGGAATCTGCGGATAGAAGTCAGATGAACAAGTTAACAAGTTACTTACCTTTGGTAACGTCTTATCTGGTAGACTGTCTAACAGCAGATTCCTTACAGACCCACCCATCCTTCCCATTCTGCAAACAGAGCAAGATGGCCGCTTGAACTGTTGGCTCCGCTCCTAGCTTGCAGTGATAAAGGTGCGGAAACGCTGCAGAATGTAGTGGCACCTCTTCCATAGTACAGTAGAAACAAGGTTTACTATCGATAGCCTGAGATCTTGTGTGCCGACCGGATCACCCAGGATTTCAAGGATATGCACGGACAAGTGCGGGCGGGCTGACAAAATGGCAGCGCACTACCACGAGGATCTGAACCGCCCGGACTGTGTGCCCGATTAACCGCATGGTTTTGAAGTAAGAAGGAATAAGTTCTTACTGTAGGAGGCTGGCTTAGTATGTGGCGCACAAGTTAGTGGGACTTACAAATAAAGTGGCAAGTACCATCCCACTGTCACAGACAAGGACAGCCTGAGTGGGAGTTCTGACTAGGCCAGAACCCAAGGTTAAACCCACTAATCCCTTGGGGGCACTACTACTACTTGTATTGGTGCTAGGGGCGCTAGTTGCCCTAGGGGCAGTAATAGTAGGTTCTTTGGTGTTAGCTTTAGAGCAATTGGCGCTCTGTGGCCTTTTTCCTTACACAGGTAACACCAAGGTATCTTGCCAGAGTAAGAGGAGTTTTGGGACACACCACCAGAGGAAGTTTTTTGGCGACCTTGTGAAGACGCCTTTTTGTCTTTACCTTTCTCCCCAACCTTCTCTTGGGCCTTAGTAGAATCTTGCTTCTTCTGGTCACCTTCACCACCATTGTTTTCCTGCGTTGCCATGATACGGAGAATTTGTCTGCCTTCTTTCCCAATTCTTGGGGAGAGGTCAGATTAGAGTCCACCAGGTACTGGTGCAGCTGCTGATTTGGACAGTTATTAAGGATGTGCTCCCTCATCAATAAATTGTACAATCCCTCATAGTCATGCACATTACTTCCATGAAGCCAGCCTTCCAGAGCCTTAATAGCACTATCTACAAAGTCAACCCAGTCTTGGGTGTGTGACTTCTGTGTGTCCCTGAATTTAACCCTGTATTGCTCAGTGGTTAAACCAAACCCATCTATGCGAGCACTCTTCAAGACTGTATAGTTAGTTGTTAGCATCTACCTCCTTGACAGTGAGAAGTTTGTCTCTGCCTTTGGAGAGCCACAGGATAAGTGCCCACTGCCCTTGAGGGACCTTCTGTACTTTACAGTCCCTCTCCAAGACAGTGATCCATTTATGGATATCATCCCCCTAATGGTAAGGAGGGACTATCTTGCTTAGGTTCCTAGCATCAAGGGATTGCTTGCTGACCCTAGGGACACTAGTGCTGCCACCATGGGACTCTAGTCCCAAATTCTTCCTAGCCCTCTGTGCTTCCAAGGTTTCCTTATCAAGGGTTGGCTGCTCTTGCTTGATTCTAAGCTCGGCTCTCTCAAGCTTAAGCAGGTGGTATTCCCTATCTAAGAAATCCTCCCTCTGACTAGAGATGGAGGTCCCTATGGAATTATTAGAGGCATTGGAACAAACAGAGGAGGATCTAGACTTCCCCTGAATTCTCTGCACCCTCCCAGGAGGAATAAATGGGGACCTGCCTCTAGGGACACCCTCTGTACTATTGGTATTATTCCATGGGGGATCAGAGTTCACCAGTGTGGAGTTATCAGACTCCTCCTGGTCATGCTCAGAATTAGTGTCACCCCACCCACACTGTTCTGCCCCTCTGGCCTCCCAGTTTTCTGGAGGTCATCTTGCAGCAGCAGCTCTAAGAGTTGTTGAGTGTTAGGGTTACTACCTTTTTTTAACTTCCTTGATGCAGCCAGGGTCCTAAGTTCCTGGAACTTAAGACCGCTCAAGACTGCTCTATCTAGAAGATTGGGACCCACTGGCTTCTACAACTAAAGACATGGCATGCTAGGTGTAGTGTGGTGTTGCACCTACCCACCCTAGTGGAAACTAAACTTCTAAAGGATTGTAGAAAGGGTTGTGCTAGACCCTCAACTAACAATCCAAAAAGTTCAGTAGAACTTACTACTTTACACAAAGTATTCTTATATATACCTAATACTAGTGATGGTTTTTCATCTAACCACACCTAGATTAGCTGGTAAAACAGTGTAGGCTTAAATCCCAACCGCTGCACACCAATGTAGGAGGCTGGCTTAGTATATGGTGCACACTTATTTAAGTGAAGCACCTTGCACTAATCCAGACAACCATTATGGTAGTTTTAGTGGTCTTAGACAACCTTAGAAAGCTCTCTAAGTGGTAGCTGTGAGAGCAGCCTCCAGGCTTAATCCAGAAGGTGAGTTAAGCAGCTTGTTTTACCAGGTCTAATCATGTAGTGTAGGTTAAACGAAAAAGAACCACACACTTTATATATAAAAATATGTCTATTTATTACACAACACTCACTAACAAATTGGTATATCTCCTACCCGGGGATATCAACACAAATACACAAGAATACTTCAATTGCAAGAGGTAAGTAAGCACAATACACAGTGGTCTCCTGGGGGAGACCAAATCAAATACTAAGAAAGTAGAATGCTAACTGCGACCGAAGTCGGAACTTGGACCAGGAGACTCAGAAGAGCTGGGGACACCAGGAACCACCCAAGGTAAGTGCCCAGGAACCCCACGGAGGCTGTGTGCAGAGTGGAAACACAGCCGCATAC
The DNA here is from genome assembly GCA_963921515.1 of Calotriton arnoldi. Taxonomy (NCBI): domain Eukaryota; kingdom Metazoa; phylum Chordata; class Amphibia; order Caudata; family Salamandridae; genus Calotriton; species Calotriton arnoldi. Next base: position 5,947,202 of record CAWUFW010000113.1, on the reverse strand, counting down.
TCAATAGAAGTCAACGGGAAAGATGCGGTTGCAGTTTTGAAGAAGGAGGACCCTTCCCAGTGGACCCTGAAGAAACCCCATGGAAGACAGAAGGTTGGAGAGTCACCCCCTATGTGGATACCCCAGGAACCAGGATACCTACATCAGGGAAGCTGGGTGCATAGGTGCGAAGTGACATCAGAAACCGCCGTAGACCACAATGGAGAACTTCAGTAAAGATGCCGCTGGCAAAGACTGTGCAAGAGTCCGGTGGAATCCAAGGGTGTATTCGTGAAGAGAAGAACCTGCAAGCAGAGGAGGCAGAGTCTATGCCACTCGGAGGTGACCAAGAGGCACGGAAGAGCAATGCCTACCAATATCATATGATGATGCAGGAGTGATGACGGTGACCTTGTGGCTGCAGCTGTGGGGACCATGCAACACTGAGGAAGACCAGGAGCCATGCATGAGGTGTCCCACATCAGATGTCGAGAACCAAGTGGTCAGTGTCCGGCAGGATCACCAACAAGCCCTGGCGGCTGCAACAGGCGTGGAAAGCGAAGAAGGAGCAATGTTGGGACCAGCAAGGCCCAAGGGACTCACCACGTGTATGGAGAGTCAAAGCAGGCTTGAAGCAAGCAGAGGAGCCCACTGAAGTAGGAGAAGACCCTCGAGAGGACCCACAGGCCAAAGGCACAGAAGTCGCAAGAGGACCTCAAGCAGCTCACAAAAGATGAAGGCCCACAGTGCAGAGGATGTGATGAGGATGCTGATCTTGGCAGGAAGAGATGCTGGAGGCTGGAGCTTCTTGTAGCCTGAAGATCTCTGGAGTGCAGAGCCAACAAGCCTTGGCAACGGCAAGTCGACACCGTGCACAGGGGTTCGGTCCCAGCAGTTCTGATGATGGATACTAGCCTCAAAATAGCAGGGAGGACAGGTCAGGGCTCAAGGGAGTTGCAGAACTACCACCTGTGTTGCTGAGCCTTTTGAAGTCTGTTGGACATCAGGACAGCAGACCAGTCAGCTTTGTTGCGGTGCCTGCAGATAAAGGGAAATGACTCCTTCACTCCAAGGGAGATTACTTCGGGTGACCTTGATGCCCACAGGTCTGTTAAAGATCCTGGAAGAAACACAGACACAGACGATGAAGAAGACTTGCAGAACAGCGAGACCAGGAGCAGCAGGAGTCTTCCATGATGCAGTCTCGGTTCCAGGCATATTCCAGCGAAGTTCGTGTCCAGATGGTCAAAGAGTGACGTTGTTTCAGGCTTGAGTCTTGTCCCACAATGAATCTGAGGACCCACCCACAGGTAAGCCATTTTATACCCTAAGAAAGGGGTTAGGACGACTCAGGGGTCCCTCCCAGAGGAGGGGCTGGACAGAGGGGAGAATACTCCAATGTCCTTTGTCCAGATTTGCGACAGAGCGGGAGCCAGGGGCTCCCAGAACTCGTTCCAACTGGAGTAAGCAAAGAGGGCACCAAATGTGTCCTTCAAAGCAGTCTCGTGGCACTGGAAAGTGCCCCCAGCCCAGCCCAATACACTAAGTACTGTCTGGGAGGTGGTCACACCTCCCTGTAACAGGAAGCCTATTGTTCTACTTATCCCTGATTGAGCTCAGCAGCAGGAGGGCAGAAGTGTGTCTGGGATCGGCAGCAGCACTAGCTTGCTGGCAGACCCTGGAAGGCTGTTATTGGGAATACTGGGGGCTTCCTGGAGGAGCCCTCAGTGCATGGAATCATACCTCCAACAACGGTAACGGTGTATGGGTATGATTCCAGCATGTTTGATACCAAACATGCCCAGGGACGGCACAGCCATTATATAGTTAGCCATCTCGTAATGACGGATGGCCACTATATGTATCAAAATGGCTGACTGCACTTACAAAGCCTGGAGAATCGACTCCTGGGTTAGTAGGGCGTGTCCTGCTCATGCAGGGCACCCTCACACTTAGAACCAAGCACCCTGCCTTCAGGATTGAAAGGCCTACCTTAGGGGTGACATAGGTTTTAAGTGCAGTGACCTCAGATATAAGGAAACCTTTATCTGTGGTGAGTGGTGCTAGCACCAGCTCACACAGGCTGCAATGGCAGGCCTGTTGTCATAGTTTAAGTTGTCTCTTATGGGTGGCATAATACATGCTGCAGCCCACGGGAGACCCCTGGTGTACCTATGACCTGGGTACCTTAGTACCATATACTAGGGACTTATAGGGGTACACCAGTAGCCAATTAGGAAGGTACCAAAGTACTTACCATTGTCAAATTTAGGGAGAAAGCACAATGACTTGCAGTAGAAGTTTGCAGGAGTTGTTCTGTGCATGCATTAGTTTAAATTCTGCTTTCAGACAGGCGGGATGGTCTGGGTGGTTTATGTCCTGGCAACCTGTACACATTGTCCTATGTTAAATGAGATGACACTGAGCTGTATATCATCTAAATGTGGACGATGCCTGTTCTGTGTTGTTGCTCTTGCAAATCAATTTTTACATTTCGCCCAAGACAATGCACATGCACGGTCAGCTAAATCTTTTGTCAACAAAAAACAGCTTAGAGTTTTCCCATTACTTACCATTGGTTGGCTTTGGCGTCACTCTTGTTTCCTTGCTTTCTATTGTTCATCAAATCTTGCTCACCTCCTACTTCCTGCTGGGTCTTCAAGTGTTTGACCCAACCATGGAGCATGGACCAAGTAGAATTTCCTGTTTATGGCCAGTGTCCTTCCTCTGGCTGCACGCTTCTGTAGGTACTTTTACTTTCTTGTGTGTGTTTTTTATATGCGCTCCATACAAGTGTATGTGTCTACAGTCCCTCCCTCCTCCCACCGTCTGTGCTCATGCTGTACCCTCACCCTCAGTTCTGTTGCTATTCCCTCCCTCCTTCCCCACACCTCCATTGTGTTGCTTGACCCCCCCAGTGGTGTTGCTGCTCCCTTCTGCCTCTCCCACACCACTCTCGTGTTGCTTTACTCTCGCCCTCCTCCCCATGTCGGTTGTGTTGCTAACCGCCACCCCGCCATGGTTCTCCCTGCCCCCTACAACCCTCCCAACCCCACAAAAAGCATTAAAGAAAGCCAAATAGCTCTTGCGGAATGCGAGTGCTATTTGGCTTCGTCTAATGTTTTTTAGACACATTGTACAGCAACGTGGGCTGCTGTGCAACACGGCTTAAAGAAAAAAAATCTCTGTGACATAGTCAACACTGGCCGCGTCTTAGCGTTTTTTGTTTTTTTTACTTTAAGCCATATTGTACAGCAGTCTGCGCTGGGTGAAACCTACTGGCTTTGCCAATCCTTGTTATCTCTGCCAGCTATTTACTCTACTCTCCTTTGTATCTATTAACCCTCAAATTTTAAATTTTGCATTAATCCCATTGAAATATATATATATATATATATCTATATCTATATATATATTCACTGAAAAACAATAGGTTTCAGGGGCGTTATAGTTACTTGGACATTGCACTCGTACAAAACCCGTGAAATTCCCCCGTTATAGTTAGTTCAGCTAACTATAACTCGCGCCCCCGCAATGCACTGCTGATGACGTCACATATTACATCACTCATGACATGGTCAGTGACATCACTGATGACATCTCAAATGACATCACTGATGACATCATCCAGTGACTGTGTGTTTCTGTAAAGTTTAAATATGTTTAATATATATAGGGAAAGGCGTATTGAAGAGTGAGTGGGTGTATAAGTGTCTGAATGGATGATTTAGTAGGTGCGTGACTGAGTCTATAAGTGAGTGATTAAACATATCTTACTGAATGCATGGGTTAGTGACTAAACTTGGGTGAATGTCTGTATCCGTCTGTCTGTTGCTGTGTAAGTGGCTGCATGGGTTTGTGAATAGCTACATGAGTGTCTATATGAGTTATTGATTGGTTGTCTGAGTATCTGTATGGGTGCCTGACTGTTTGTGTGGGTGGGGTGTGTGCGACTCTGTACATAGATGTGTGAGTGGGTGATTCACTGGGTGCATGATTTGAAGAGTGCGTCTGTGATGGACTGCTTGGGTGGGTGAGTGTGTGTATGGGTGTGTTAGTGAGTGAATGTATATCTCCGTGGTACATGTGCGAGTAACTACATATGTAAAAGGAAGTATATATGTGTGTTAGAGTATTTAAAAGGCTATACGTGAGAGTGTGTGATTGTGAGAGTGGCTGTATGGATGCGTGTGTGCTTGTATCAGTTATTGTATAAGAGCGTAAGAATGTGCTAGTATTTGTATGAGTTATTGAGCTGGTGTGTGTATAACTCTATAGGTGAGTAAATGGGTGTGTGATTAATTTTTTGCATGACTGACTAGGTGTGTGAGTACGTCTATGGATGAGTGGCGGTGTGTCAGTGTTTATATAGGTGTATGAGTGCATATGATAGTCCTGTACTGAGTGACTGTAAGTATGAGTGACTGTACGGGTGAGTGAGTGGATGTGTGCGTAGTCCTAACAATCAGTGAGTTGGTATGTAGTTATTGGTATTGGAGTGTCTATGGTTTTGAGAATGGCAGTCTGTAATTTAGAGTGGGTGTATCAAAAGTTATATTAGGGTCTGAGAAGATGCATGAAATTATCACATGGATGATGTCATCAGTGATGTCATTTGAGATGTCATCAGTGATGTCATCAGTGATGTCACTGACCATGTCATGAGTGATGTAATATGTGACGTCATCAGCAGTGCATTGCGGGGGCGCGAGTTATAGTTAGATGAACTAACTATAACGGGGGAATTTCACGGGTTTTGTACGAGTGCAATGTCCAAGTAACTATAACGCCCCTGAAACCTATGGTTTTTTCAGTGAATTTGAAAGGTTTTTTAAATGCTAATTCCTAACTATAACGCCCCTGAAACCTATGGTTTTTTCAGTGAATTTCAAAGGTTTTTTAAATGCTAATTCCTAACTATAACGTGCCTGAAACCTATGGTTTTTTCTGTGAATTTCTAAGGTTTTTTAAATGCTAATTCCTAACTATAACGTGCCTGAAACCTATGGTTTTTTCAGTGAATTTCAAAGGTTTTTTAAAAGCTAATATTTAAGTGTAATAATAGTTATACTTATGTTTCTTGTACTGAATTTCTTTAGTTTTTTATATTTATTTGTAAATATATTATTTATTAAACAATATTGTATATTTTTATGTATTTTGCAAAAAAAATATATTTAATAAATTTAAAAGTAAAATATTGTATAATTTTTTTCTGTTATATTTTTATTTTAATATATTTGTATTGTTTAATTTAAAAAAAAATGTTTTTTTGGAATCGCGCACCGAAAGCGTACCGAACGCGGCGAATACGCGTACCCCAGCCACCTATTTAAGGAACTCGTAAAGGATCCGCGTATGGTATGCGACGGGTGCGTGTTTCTAGTCACGTAACATACGTATATTACATGTGTGCGCGTTTGCTAAGCGACCGGTACGCGATTCCTGCTCCGGCTTATACGCGACACATACGAATTACCGTACGCGACGCTTGCGCGGTGGCAGGCCCCGCGTGACATCAAATACGTGCCCGGGCGCGCAGGGTGCGCGACTCCCGCGAAAGTTTTTATATTGAAAAATAATATGTATGTGTCTTTAATGTACATATGAAGGTAAGAGATTATCTAAGGTATTCATAAAAATAATATATTTCTACTTGTAATACACATATTACTTTTAAATGTATTTTCGCGAAACCGCGTCGGGTGCGCGCGCCTTGTGCGCACGGTGCGCGAATCCCATGTGACCTCCAAAAAAAGGATTTGATTGGTCCATAATATTTCCCACTGTAACTATTGAAGGACCCCACCCTTTTTAATTATTCTGTTTAGAGCACTTGATGAGACACATCTCTTCTCCCTCCAGAGCTGATTTTGTATTTTTTTGTGGTGTTTTGAAAAAATTGAATTACAGCAATGGCATCTGCTTCACAAGCTCCTCCTCATTCTTCTGAAGAAGATATCTTGGAGGAAGATCCACCCAAGAAGAGACCTGAGTCAGTGGTGTGGAAATTTTTTACCTTTCCTGCTGGAGAAAAAAAAGTCAACGCTAGGAAAGTTACATGCTCGCTGTGTGAAAGGGTCCTGTCACGAGGGAGTGACAAGAAATACTCCTGTGGAACAGCGAGTATGTACAAACATCTGCGGACCATTCACCCTCGTAATCTGGCACGAGAGGAAAAGAGACGTGCAGCAAATAATCCACCACCAGGCATTGCTAGCACCTCCGGAGCGTCCACATCGGCAACAGCAAAAGACATTCGCCCCGATTTTAGATAGATTTCATTTTCCCTCCTGCCTACCTCAGCTACAGACATCTTTTTATTACCTACATTGATCCCTTCAAGATGCTTTCAGTGTGGATTGTGGGACACAGCTATGTTTTCTGGTGCCAAAGGTATGCTGAAAGCAGAGGTATTGACAAAGATTTAGCTTTGCCAAATGTAGACATTAAATGGATTGGTCAGAGAGGATTAAAGTGGCACCAATTGATGCCATTGGTTAAATCCTTTTGCATCTCCAACACCCTGACCTCATAATTGTGCACTGTGGTGGCAATGACCTAGGCACTTTGACTGGGGTAGGTCTGGAAATGCTTATGAAGGACACCTTTGCAGAATTCATGTCACTTTTCCCCAAACTGCCTTTGTCTATTCGAACATATGCCAAAGACAGAAATGGCAGTGGTCCAATCATTTTTGTCCACAGTTTGAGAAAGCTAGGAAACATGTCAATAAAGCTGTTTCTGCTTATCTCAGAGATTATAGGATGGGGTCCATTTTCAACAACAATCTGCGTTTTAATATGGATGGCATCTATAGGAGAGACGGTGTACATTTTACAGATGAGGGTAACAGAGTCTTTCTCATCAACTTTAGACTCTGCATCGGTACTTACTTGTAGGTACCATAATCTGTCAATAAACACAAGGGCTCTTTTTAGAGCCACCCAAGATATAAACATATATACTTCATGTATATTTACTTTTTTTTAAAAAATATTTGGGGGATTCGCGCACCCAACGCGTTTACCTTGGAGTCGCGCACCCAACGCGTTTACACCAGGGGGCCGCGCTGGGAGTCGCGCACCCAACGCGTTCACACTAGGGGCCGCGCTGAGCGGCGCGCTGGGTGCGCGACTCCTTATTTCACCGTAAAATTTTTGTAAGCTCCTACCACTAATTTATATTCTCCCCGGGGACCCCATCCCCCGGGGCCTATACATAATAATGGAGACCGTGAGGGGAGCCCCAATGCCCCCACGGTCCCGCCGGTTCCCCGCGTCCTTCGAGAGCCGGCATTGCTTTTCCACATGGGGAGCTGCTGACATGCAGCTCCCCGTGTGGAAAAGCAATCTGCTTTGGATATTGAGGCGAGAGCAGGTTTCCTGCTCTCTCTTCCAATATCCAAAGCAAGTTTGCAATGACAGGACGGGAGCCGCGAGGCTCCCGTCCTGTCATTGCAAACAGCAGTGTCCCGGGGTAGGCACCCCGGGACACTGCAGGAGCCGGCCCTGGGGGGTGGCGGTCCCCAGGGCCACCAAGGGCTCCAGGAGGGGCCGCGCGGCCCCCCTCCCCACATCAGCAAAGCCCCGGGAGGTGGTGGTCCCCGGGGCTTCGGGGTCCAAAACGGACCCCCATTTTAAATTTTTAGTGCCCGGGGAGGTGGCGGTCCTCGGGGCGTGTGGGGGGGCTCAAGCCCCCCCACACAGGATTTTTTTTTAAAAAGAAGCCCCGGGGAGGTGGTGGTCCCCGGGGCTGCGGGAGGGCTGAGTGCCCTCCCGCACCATTGTAAAATGAAAGCCCCGGGGGTGGCGGTCCCCGGGCTTGGGGGGCCCTTGAGGCCCCCATACATAAATTTAACCCCCCACCATGCCCCCGGGACTTGGGCCACCCGGGGGCAAAATACAATCGAAGCACGGAGAGCGCGCTTCGATTTTTTTATCGGCAGGATCCGCGCACCCTGAGCGCATCCTGCCGTTTAAAAAAAAAATGCTTTTTCTGCCCAGGGGGTCCTTATGGGACCCCCTGAGCAGACCTAGGGGGTCAGGGTGTTTCTTCCCTGCCCCCTTTGTGCGCTTTGCGCACTTGTTTCTGTCCCTCGGTTCTACCGAGGGACAAAATGGTTGCCAACATTTCCTGAATCGGAATGTTGACAGCCAGCTGACAGCCAATTAGCATGCAGCTCGTGATCGGGACGGTGCGCGCAGGGTGCGCTCAGGGTGCGCGGATCCTCCGTGCCCATAGATATATATGTACTTTTACTTTTGATTTTCTCAGCAACTACTGAACGGATTTACACCATTTAACAAAAGGGTTCTTTCTGAACCAAGAACTACCTCTTTGCCAAATTTGGTGTAATTCCGTTCAGCAGTTCGGGCTGTAGCCGTGTCTAAAGTTTCCTATGGAAAAATGAATGGGGAAAACGCGTTTTGGGACCCCCTTTTTTCTCAGCCCCCGCTTGACGAATCCCCCCGAGACTTTCAGGGTAGGAGCGGACCGGAGCGCCCCACAAAGTTTGAAAATTTCGCAAAGATACGTCAACCGGCAAGAGAGTTATTTCAAATAGAATGTCACGGATTTCCTATGGAAAATAGGTCCTAACTATAACTATCTACTGGCGACCGCCAGTAGATAATATATATATATATATATATATATATATATATAGATCTATATATATATATATATAGATCTATATATACACACACACACAGAAAAAAACAAATGTTAAAGGGACGTCTAAGTTATGTGAAAATGTCAGTTAAAACATTCCATTTTAAAAGAAAAAAATCACTGGAATTCACCAGTTATAGTTATCTCAGTTAACTATAACTTGTGCTCTAATGTAACTATAACTCACACCCCTGCTATGCATAGTGTTATCAATGGTGTCATTTCAGATGTTGCAGTGATAGTATCAATGACGTCATAGAACATATTGGATTGAGTTATATGTGTGGTAATTAGTGTATGGCGAGGGCATGAGTTATAGTTACTTTGGAGCACGAGTTACAGTTACTTGATATAACTATAACTGGAGAATTTCAGTGGTTTTGTTTCATATTTCAGCTGGTTTTGTTAGTTTAAAATGGTATGATTTAACTGACATTTTGACCTAACTATAATGTCCCCGTAATCTTTTTTTTCAGTGAATTTCTAAGGGTTTTTTTTAAACATAAGTAACATATTATTACAATTTCTAACTATAATGTCGCTTTAAGCTTTGCTTTCTATGATTTTATTAACATAAAGTAAGATGTCCATCGCCATGTGCGGGATGGGGTTGGGCACCCAACACCCCAGGCGCACGCAGCCTTTGCCCATGTGCTGTGTGCCATGTGGGCATGGACAGCTATGTCATGTAACAATATAAACTGTGTCATTTTACGTAAGGCAGACCTAATGGCTTTGCCAAAGGTTCAAAACACCGAAATATAACAAGCAGGGGGCCTATTTGCTTTTTCAAGGGGTCAGCACATCAGCATGCATAAGGAAGACCTATTGGCTTCACAAAAAGTTTTCTCTAACTATAATCAAATGTTTATTTTACAAATTCACACCTTGCAATATTTAATAATAGTGATTGTCATAACATATTTTCAATTTAGCATTATTTAAAAAAAAACATTAAAAATGTCTTTGAGTCTTTAACAAAATATGGTAAGCTTTCCTGGTGTCATGGATTCAATGACCCAGGAGACTTACTGCATGGTTTTTTTTATGTTGCTGGTGGGCTGCTAGCAGCCCTCCACAACATAAAGAAAATGCTTGGTGATGCCCCTTCCAGGGGCACCACCAGGATCAAAAAACAATCAGTAAAAAGCCCTCGCAGGGCATTATGGGTCGCTCCATGCTGGAACAATGAATAATAAATGAGGGGCTCCTGCTGCATACTTATTATTCATTTTAAAAACTATTTTGGGTGCCCACCCGGGACACCCACTCATTGGATGCTCCAGGTTAAGTCTCCAGTGACCCGGTAGCCCCAGCTGGCTCCCCAGCTACCACAGCGGTGGGAGCAACTCTTTTAAAAAAAAAAAATTTTTTCAAGTAAGGGCCCGGTGCCCACCAGAGGCACCCACAACTACCACCATTGTTGGGGGGAGCTCTAATGCCCCACAGCCCCTGCCAGCTCCCCAGCCAGCACCAATTGTGGTGCTGGAGGGAGCCAGCACTTTTACTTTGCTCCTGCCCGGGCAGGATCAAAGTTGTGTTTCCTGCCTGGGAGAGTGCAGGCAAGGAATGTCCGCACTCTCATATGCAGGAAACAGCAGTGTCCCAGGGCGTAGGATCCTCGGGACATTGCTCACATTGGGCCCCTGGAGACGATTTATGGCTCGGGAGGGGGCCTGATGCCTCTCTCCCATAAGTTTAAGGAACGGCCCCGGGAGATGTGATCCCCATGGCCTCTAGAAGGCTCACAGAGGGGACCTGCGTGCTCCCTCCCCTAATTATAAGTATTTGCCCTGGGGAACGGGGTCCGCAGGGCCTCCATAAGGCTTGGAAAGGGGCACCACGCACCCCTCCCCTAATTATAAGTATTGGCCCTGGGGGATTTGGTCCCCAGGGCCTCAACATGGCTCAGGGGGGGGTGCCCCTCCTCCCCTTTTACTGAAATGTGGCCCGGGACCTGAAGAAGACTTTAGGGCTGGGGGGTGCAAGCCTCTCTTCATATCAATCAATCACATTTATAAAGTGTGGCAAATCACCTGTGAAGGTCTCGAGGTGCTTGAGATGTTGGCGGCTGGGAGGTGGTCTGTTCACTTGAACATCCACGTCTTGAGTTCCTTCCTGAATTGCTGGAGCGATGGTGAGTTCATGAGGTGCCGGGAAGGTTATTCCATGACTTAGCCGCCAGGCGCGAGAAGGAGTGTCCTCCGCTGTTGGTTTGGCGGATCCGTGGGGTATGTGCGAGGGAGAGGGAAGCGGATTGGAGGTGTCTGGTTGTTTGGTGGAAGGTCAGGTGTTTGTTGATATATGCTGGTCCTTTGTTGTGCAAGGCCTTGTAAGCATGGGTCAGCACATTGAACTGGCATCTCTTCTGGATCGGGAGCCAGTGTCATTTCTTGAGGTGGGGTGTGATGTGGGTACTTCTAGGGAGGTCGAGGATGACTCTTGCCGCTGAGTTTTGTATTTTCTGGAGTCTCTTCAGGAGGCATGCAGTGATTCCAACATAGTGTGTGTTTCTGTAGTCTAGTCTGCTGATGATGAGGGCCTGCATGATGGTCTTTCTGGTGTCAACTAGGAGCCACTTGAAGATCTTGCGGAGCATGAAAAGGTGTGGAAGCAGGCGGATGTGACTGCGTTGACTTGTTTCTTCATAAATAGCTTGCTGTCTAGGATGATGCAGAGGTTGCATGCGTAGTCTTTTAGGGCACGGAGTGGGCCGAGTTCCGCGGGCCACCATGCGTTGTTCCATGGCGAGGTGTTGTTCCCAAAGATGAGGGCTTTTATCTTGTTCGTGTTGAGTTCGAGATAGTTGTCCTTCATCAATTCCGACATTCATCATGCATCTGTGGAAGTTGGCTCTGCTGGTGGAGAGGTCTTTGGACAGTGAGAGGATGAGCTGGGTGTCATCGGCGTAGGAGATGATGTTGAATCGGTGCAATCTGAAGGTGTCATCCAGGGGGGTCATGTAGGTGTTGAAGAGGGTGGGGCTGAGGGACAATCCCTGGGGACTCCGCAGGTGATCCTCTTGGGCTCTGAGCTGAACAGAGGGATATGGATCCTTAGGGTACTACCGGTGAGGTATAAGGTGACCCATTTGAGGGTGTCTCCCTGGACCCCGATGTTAGGGTGATCAACCGTCCATAAATTTCACGGACCATCCGTAATTTGGACCTCACTTCCATTGTCCATGAGGATCCCGTTTACGGACACCTTTTGTCCATAACTTTGGGCCTTGCAGGGAGCAGAGCTGTTCTCCTGCGAGAGGCCCATTCCCTGATGGGGCCGCCTCGCATTCATCCTCTGAGCACAAAAGCAGTCCCACCCCGTCCATTGTCATTCTGTATGCGGCTGATTGCCACATACAGAATGACAATGGGCCAGTTTGAGCTGTTACAGCATGTGGTGGCCTCCTCCTGCCGCAGTCTAATTTCCACTCCCTCTCCCTTCTCTTCTATATTTTTAAGCACCACAGCAAAACAGCAATACGAATCTGAAAAACTCATTCGTTTAAACAAGAAACATATTAGGACGGAACTCCACGGGCATTTCTTGCTTGAACATTTAAAAGCTGGTACAATTCCCTGGGGTCTCCAGATCAAAAACGTGCCAGTCCTTTTTACTGAAGATCCCGAATACAAGAAAGGGTTTAGCTTCATAAGCACTAAGTGTAGCCGTGACCTCATGGTCCATACTATAGAAACAGCTGCCAGAATTTGTCAAAAAGAACTTGAAGAACTCGACAGTCCGACTCAAATCATCAAGAATAACCATACTACATCTGAAGCAAAAGCCTTGCTTGAGAAGATCGACAAAGAAATCCAAACGTTCAAGGACAACACCATAAACTTCAAAACCACTAAGTTTGAAAAGGACACTAAGGGCCATATGTAGGTAATTTTTATTTACCGATTCCTAAATACCGAATTTTACCGATTCGGTATTTAAGAATCGGTAAATAGTATGTAGGTAAACATTCGGTAAATTTTACTGATTCGGTAATATTCGGTATTACCGATTCGGTATTTACCGAATCGGTAATAGTGAATGGCTTCCCATTCATTCCTATGGGCCTGGAGGCCCATAGGAATGAATGGGAAGCCATTCACTTTTTTTTTTTTATAAATATTTTTTATTAATTTGCAACTCACATAACCCCCACTCATAATACACATTGTCATTGGGAGGTACATTCCTTATTACATTGCATAATTATCCATCATCCACCAGTGAATTAGTGTCCTCATCTCTCTCAATACTACGGGATCCCACCCGTCATCCTCGCTTCGTGTGGATATCAATATCAATATATGCGTTCCGTACCTTCCCCAACCATAACTGTTCCCCAACGTGGTTCCCCCCCCGCGCTAGCCCCTCCCTCCCCCTTCCCCCTATTCCCTTCCACCGGTGTGCTCCAAGTAGTTTAAACAGAAATAATTAATCATCTTTATCGTGCTAGGGTGTGCCAATCTCCAGTCTTTTTTAGGTTGTACTCCTATTCCCGCTGGCCTCTCACTGACACCTTTTCCCCTTTTATCAGCTCAAGCCTGGTTATGATCTATGTAAGCCACCATTGTCCTGAGGAGCCTCGAGGGAATCTGTATCCGAGTCCGACTCTGGGAGCTTCAGCCGGGCCACCAATGTGTCCCATGCCTGCGCAGCCTCTATCGCCTTTTCATTTTTCGCTCTCCTGGCCTGTTGCAGTCGTACCATACTCTCACTGGCCGCCCAATTCGCGAGCTCCACCCTCCAACTCGCCACTCTAGGGCCCAGCGTAGATTTCCACTGCCTTGTTAGTTCCCGTTTAGCTAACAAAAGCCCCAAGTCAATAAACTTGCTCGTAATCCTAGTACACGCCGTGTGCGGAAACCAATGCAGTATACATGCCCCCATGTCTGGCTCTATTTGCCTATCCGTCACTCCACATAGGACCTCTACCACCTCCTCCCAGTACGTGCCAAGCTGCGGGCAGCTCCACATCATATGTCGAAAGTCTGCCACAGTCGTGTTGCATCTGGGGCAGCGGGCCGACTCCACCTGGAAATATTTAGTTATCTGCTCCGGTGTTAAATATGCCCTGTGTAGGACATAAAAATGGATAAGTTGGAATCTGGCGTTCCGCGTGCCCTTCCACGCCCGTTCCACTATTTTAGTCCATGTCGACTCGGGAATAACCTTACCCAGGTCCGTTTCCCATTTTACCCGCAACTGAGTCAGTGGCTGTAGTCCCTCCTCCACCAACTGTCTGCCCAGGCATGTTACTGCCTTTACCGTCCCCGCTGCCATTACCACATATTGACACGTCGGGGAGGTTTGTGGCTCTGATAGCCCTTCCCCCAAGTATTTCTGAATCGCAGTCGCCAATGTGGCATGCAGCAAAAAGGCGCCTCTAGGTAAGCCATACCTATCCCGTAGTGCTTGAAAGGGCACAAGGGCTCGCTCCCTCATAGAGATCCCCGATCATTTGCAGCCCCAGTTTCTCCCACTCCCTTAGCTCAGACCAATCTCCTCCATGCGGGAAGGCCGTGCACATGCCCAGGGGAATCTCCGGTGCATATGGACGAGCGATTCCACCCCTACGCTTGTACCTATTCCAACATGCTCTTAGTGTTTTCTCTTCATTCGTCAGAGAATCCGCACGCAATCGCTGGCCGAGAACTACAAACGATAGAACATGTCTCGGTATCCAACGGTCTTCTGGGCCATCCGGTCCTCTAAATTCCCGAGCCACTGCTTGGGTGAGCCAGCGTAGCTGGGCAGCTAAGTAATACACTTCAAAGTCCGGAACCGCCCATCCTCCCTCCGCTCTAGGTCTCATCATCGTGGTCAGTGCCACTCGCCTCCTGCCACTCCCCCACAGAAATCCTCCCACCATTGATCTAAGCATCTTAAACACCGCACCTGTTATCCAAATCGGCAGCGTCCTGAAGTAATATAAGAGTCTAGGCAATGCTACCATTTTCAGCAGTGCCACTCTACCCGCCACTGAGAGTGGCAAGGTACTCCAAAATGCCATGCTCCCTCTTATCCCTCGCACTGCTCTGTTCACATTGCCCTCCAATAGATCCGCCTGCTCATGGTAGATACGTGTCCCTAAATATTGTAAGCAACAGGGTTCCCACCTTATTTTTTCCAATCTAGGAGGAGGGTTCAGCTCCCTACATGCCGGGAACAGGCAGGTCTTCTCCCAGTTCACGCACAGCCCCGATACTTCCCCAAACATCTGCAACAACTCCGTCGCTCCCTTGGTCCCCTCTTCGGGGCTGCCAAAAACATCAGCAGATCATCTGCATACAGCGATATGTACTGCACTTCACCACGTATCTCCAACCCAGCATAGTGCCTCCCTGATCTAGCTCGCATCGCCAATGGTTCGATCGCCAGTGCGAACAGGGAGCGGAGACAGCGAGCAGCCCTGGCGCATCCCTCTTCCCACTGGGCAGGGGGATGACACCGTCCCCCCCGTTCGCACTCTGGCCGTCGCTGAGTTATATAGTATTCGAGTCCACCTCATGAATGCCTCACCGAGACCCAGCTTGCACATTACCTGAAAGAGATATGGCCCCTCCAGGCTATCGAATGCTTTCTCTATGTCCACTGATAGGATCAAAGCGGTCGATGCCGGTTCCTGGTTTTCCTCCATGATTCTCAGCAATCGCCTCACATTAATGGCTGTGTCACGTTTCGGTATAAACCCCGATTGATCCCGGTGGACCAGCTGCGACATGTAGGGGAGTAGGCGGGATGCCAGTATCCTGCTCAGGATTTTGTAGTCAGTCGTCAACATTGATAGTGGGCGGTAGGCCTTCAGATCCGTAGCTTCCCTTCCAGGCTTTAAGAGAGGGATGACAATAGCCTCCCTAGTGGACGCAGGCAGCCGCCCTACTTTATGCGCTTCTTGATATACCACCTGTAGGCGCGGTGCCAGACATTCCGCGTATTGAGAATAAAATTCTATGGGAAGACCATCCACCCCTGGCGTCTTGTTACGGGCCATCTGCTTGATCGCGCTCCTGATCTCTCCCACCGTAATCTCACCGCCCAGCAAGTCTCCCTGCTCCTTCCCCAAGCTCGGCAAGTCCACCCCCTCGAGATACTCCCCTATGCCATCGGCATCCCTGGTGAGTTGGGTACTGTAGAGCTCAGCGTAATATTCCAAAAACAGTTTGTTAATCCCTGCCTGCGTGGTCACCATCTCCCCTGTGGGAGCTATCAAGCCCAGTATCGGCTCTCCCCTGGGCACCGGATTGGCCAACCATGCCAACAGAGCGCTCGATTTGTCCCCCTCCGCATGCATCCGCGCTCTATAATTCTTATAGTCGAAGGAGCGCAGTCTCTCCATCTGTACTGCCACTGCCTCTCTAGCCTCTAATACCTCAGTCTGTGCCCCTGGTCGCCCAGGTCGGTCTTTCTCCTCGTCCCGCAATCGGCTTTCAGCTTTCTCCAAGTCCGCTAATAACGTTTTCCTTACTCCCACCACCTTGCTAATACAGATTCCCCTGACCACAACCTTAAACGCGTCCCATTCAATTGCCGCCGATGTCGCTGTCCCCTCATTCTTCTCAAAGTATTGAGCAATACCCGCCCCCAACTCCGCACTAAAGACCGGGTCTTCCAACGCCTCCGGTCGTAGCCGCCAGGTCGGTATGAGTGGCCTCTCTCGGCTCCATCGTATCCGCACTAGTAGCGGGTTGTGGTCCGATACCGTTCTCGCTAGATACTCACTACTTATCACCTTAGTGTGGATATCAGGTGTGCATAGCATGGCGTCCAATCGCACATGCAGGTCGTGAAGGCCAGAGTAATAGGAATAATCCCTCTCCTCCATATGCTGGGCACGCCAGGTGTCCACCAGCCCCCAATGTGATTGCCACTCTCTCCTCGCCCTTGTGACCCTGTGCACTGGCGCCTCTGGGAGCGGAGGGTGGGATCTGTCTTTGTTCACATCCGCTATTGAGTTGAAGTCTCCCCCCATTATTGTCGCACCCGTTAAGTATGGAGCCAAGCACCCCGACAAGTTCTCTAGAAAGGAGGGCTGGTCGACATTAGGCGCATACACACTGCACAGGGCCACATCCACTCCATTTAGCCTCCCCAGCACCGCCACGAACCTTCCCTCTGGGTCGATCAGTTGTTGTGTTGGCTGAAAAGGGACAATAAGTCACCTGTACGCCTTAGACAGAGGAAAAAGAAAACAGGATCCTAGGTTAGAGGGGACCCACTCTAAAGAGGAAGAACAAGTCTTGCCTCTTGTTGCCCTCACACACCCCGAAAGGTGTCATGCTTCATCATCGGGCGTTGCTCCTCGTGGGGCCGGCGCTGCAATTCCCCACGGGTCCCCCGAAGGGTCACTTTGTCAGAGATCTTTTATATTGCCGGATGATGCATGCGGGTGTGGGGAGTGTGGGTCCTATGTGGGAAATGAAAGTACGTGCATAAAGATTAAAACTGGCAGGGGAATCTTCAAAAGAGAGATTGGGTTTTGCAACGCCCTTGCCAGAAATAAAAACCCATAAAAATGGTGTTGTCCCAGAGGCACACTGTGCCCAGGTGTAAAGTCAACATGTTTCGCGCATTTGTCGCCAAAAACGGTCATTTGCGCTTCTTCAGGACCAAAGCAATAGTAAGTGAAGTGCACGTGAATAATTTGTTAAAAATTAGTACCCACAGTGATTATCAGGGCGGGCGATAAGCTGCTCCTGAAGGAACCTAGGAAAGAAAGCAAGCAAAAAATGTGCATTAGACTTGCTTAATGCAACATAGTGTGCCACCTACGTGTGCACATAAAACCATCAAAAGAAAAGGAAACATTTGAGACATTTAAAGTGTAATGGTCTCCTAAAGTTATTGAAGGTCAAAAGCGGGATCTCGGTGATATTACCAAATAAACCACAGGGTGCATTGCGCCACAAATTAAGGGTAAACAGGCTCTCTGTAAGGTCTCCTCATGCTTACCATCCTCACATTCCTTACTTACAGATATACTCGGTGTAGAGTCAAAAAGGCATCTGACTCGTTCGGCCGCCTGCCGTTAGTGAAAAGGCAGTGGACGATCAAGGGCTAGATATAGGTAGCATTCCCTGATGCCTGGGCGGTTACTATATCCGGGACGCGCTATCAGGTGGTGGGAAGAGTGCTTGCATGAAAGCAGGCCTCTAATACGCATGCGCCCAGGTGGAAAACTAATCTCCTGCGCACGGGCGTGCCGGAGAAGGGCTCCTTGTAATGGCATAAACAGGAAATACGTCAAGTATGCGTATTCCGGCGTACACCCGATGGTAACACTGATGTTAAGGCATGAGTCTCACCACTAAAAAGTATGTATATATGTAAAAATTATTATCAACCCCTCTATTGCCATAGATCATGTGTTAATGTCAATTGAATGAAAGAATTAAATAATAATAATAACATATTGCAATTGGCCAAGGTAAATACAATATTATATGGTGACTCCGTCCTATCTTAGGTGAGGTGATAAATAAGCGAAAGATGTAACTATTCCCAAGTCATATGCCCAATAGGAAACCCTGGTGATACCCATGTTAGGGAGAAAACATGTCTCAAATGTTGGAGAAAAAAAAAAAGGAGAAAAGAAAGGGAATAGGAAAGAAGTATGGTCCCTCGGCTGAGCCGCCGTGCTACAATTTAAGAAAAAGAGAGGGGGGGGACCATGGAGCCAATTAAGGTCCAGTGTCCATGCTCCATATGTAATATCTTTAAACCAAAAAAGGCACTGTTCCTGTGGCGAGGTGCAATAAGTCACCTGTACGCCTTAGACAGAGGAAAAAGAAAACAGGATCCTAGGTTAGAGGGGACCCACTCTAAAGAGGAAGAACAAGTCTTGCCTCTTGTTGCCCTCACACACCCCGAAAGGTGTCATGCTTCATCATCGGGCGTTGCTCCTCGTGGGGCCGGCGCTGCAATTCCCCACGGGTCCCCCAAAGGGTCACTTTGTCAGAGATCTTTTTATATTGCCGGATGATGCATGCGGGTGTGGGGAGTGTGGGTCCTATGTGGGAAATGAAAGTACGTGCATAAAGATTAAAACTGGCAGGGGAATCTTCAAAAAGAGAGATTGGGTTTTGCAACGCCCTTGCCAGAAATAAAAACCCATAAAAATGGTGTTGTCCCAGAGGCACACTGTGCCCAGGTGTAAAGTCAACATGTTTCGCGCATTTGTCGCCAAAAACGGTCATTTGCGCTTCTTCAGGACCAAAGCAATAGTAAGTGAAGTGCACGTGAATAATTTGTTAAAAATTAGTACCCACAGTGATTATCAGGGCGGGCGATAAGCTGCTCCTGAAGGAACCTAGGAAAGAAAGCAAGCAAAAAATGTGCATTAGACTTGCTTAATGCAACATAGTGTGCCACCTACGTGTGCACATAAAACCATCAAAAGAAAAAGGAAACATTTGAGACATTTAAAGTGTAATGGTCTCCTAAAGTTATTGAAGGTCAAAAGCGGGATCTCGGTGATATTACCAAATAAACCACAGGGTGCATTGCGCCACAAATTAAGGGTAAACAGGCTCTCTGTAAGGTCTCCTCATGCTTACCATCCTCACATTCCTTACTTACAGATATACTCGGGTGTAGAGTCAAAAAAGGCATCTGACTCGTTCGGCCGCCTGCCGTTAGTGAAAAGGCAGTGGACGATCAAGGGCTAGATATAGGTAGCATTCCCTGATGCCTGGGCGGTTACTATATCCGGGACGCGCTATCAGGTGGTGGGAAGAGTGCTTGCATGAAAGCAGGCCTCTAATACGCATGCGCCCAGGTGGAAAACTAATCTCCTGCGCACGGGCGTGCCGGAGAAGGGCTCCTTGTAATGGCATAAACAGGAAATACGTCAAGTATGCGTATTCCGGCGTACACCCGATGGTAACACTGATGTTAAGGCATGAGTCTCACCACTAAAAAGTATGTATATATGTAAAAATTATTATCAACCCCTCTATTGCCATAGATCATGTGTTAATGTCAATTGAATGAAAGAATTAAATAATAATAATAACATATTGCAATTGGCCAAGGTAAATACAATATTATATGGTGACTCCGTCCTATCTTAGGTGAGGTGATAAATAAGCGAAAGATGTAACTATTCCCAAGTCATATGCCCAATAGGAAACCCTGGTGATACCCATGTTAGGGAGAAAACATGTCTCAAATGTTGAAAAAAAAAGGAGAAAAGAAAGGGAATAGGAAAGAAGTATGGTCCCTCGGCTGAGCCGCCGTGCTACAATTTAAGAAAAGAGAGGGGGGACCATGGAGCCAATTAAGGTCCAGTGTCCATGCTCCATATGTAATATCTTTAAACCAAAAAAGGCACTGTTCCTGTGGCGAGGTGCAATAAGTCACCTGTACGCCTTAGACAGAGGAAAAAGAAAACAGGATCCTAGGTTAGAGGGGACCCACTCTAAAGAGGAAGAACAAGTCTTGCCTCTTGTTGCCCTCACACACCCCGAAAGGTGTCATGCTTCATCATCGGGCGTTGCTCCTCGTGGGGCCGGCGCTGCAATTCCCCACGGGTCCCCCGAAGGGTCACTTTGTCAGAGATCTTTTTATATTGCCGGATGATGCATGCGGGTGTGGGGAGTGTGGGTCCTATGTGGGAAATGAAAGTACGTGCATAAAGATTAAAACTGGCAGGGGAATCTTCAAAAGAGAGATTGGGTTTTGCAACGCCCTTGCCAGAAATAAAAACCCATAAAAATGGTGTTGTCCCAGAGGCACACTGTGCCCAGGTGTAAAGTCAACATGTTTCACGCATTTGTCGCCAAAAACGGTCATTTGCGCTTCTTCAGGACCAAAGCAATAGTAAGTGAAGTGCACGTGAATAATTTGTTAAAAATTAGTACCCACAGTGATTATCAGGGCGGGCGATAAGCTGCTCCTGAAGGAACCTAGGAAAGAAAGCAAGCAAAAAATGAGCATTAGACTTGCTTAATGCAACATAGTGTGCCACCTACGTGTGCACATAAAACCATCAAAAGAAAAAGGAAACATTTGAGACATTTAAAGTGTAATGGTCTCCTAAAGTTATTGAAGGTCAAAAGCGGGATCTCGGTGATATTACCAAATAAACCACAGGGTGCATTGCGCCACAAATTAAGGGTAAACAGGCTCTCTGTAAGGTCTCCTCATGCTTACCATCCTCACATTCCTTACTTACAGATATACTCGGGTGTAGAGTCAAAAAGGCATCTGACTCGTTCGGCCGCCTGCCGTTAGTGAAAAGGCAGTGGACGATCAAGGGCTAGATATAGGTAGCATTCCCTGATGCCTGGGCGGTTACTATATCCGGGACGCGCTATCAGGTGGTGGGAAGAGTGCTTGCATGAAAGCAGGCCTCTAATACGCATGCGCCCAGGTGGAAAACTAATCTCCTGCGCACGGGCGTGCCGGAGAAGGGCTCCTTGTAATGGCATAAACAGGAAATACGTCAAGTATGCGTATTCCGGCGTACACCCGATGGTAACACTGATGTTAAGGCATGAGTCTCACCACTAAAAAGTATGTATATATGTAAAAATTATTATCAACCCCTCTATTGCCATAGATCATGTGTTAATGTCAATTGAATGAAAGAATTAAATAATAATAATAACATATTGCAATTGGCCAAGGTAAATACAATATTATATGGTGACTCCGTCCTATCTTAGGTGAGGTGATAAATAAGCGAAAGATGTAACTATTCCCAAGTCATATGCCCAATAGGAAACCCTGGTGATACCCATGTTAGGGAGAAAACATGTCTCAAATGTTGAAAAAAAAAAGGAGAAAAGAAAGGGAATAGGAAAGAAGTATGGTCCCTCGGCTGAGCCGCCGTGCTACAATTTAAGAAAAGAGAGGGGGGGACCATGGAGCCAATTAAGGTCCAGTGTCCATGCTCCATATGTAATATCTTTAAACCAAAAAAGGGCACTGTTCCTGTGGCGAGGTGCAATAAGTCACCTGTACGCCTTAGACAGAGGAAAAAGAAAACAGGATCCTAGGTTAGAGGGGACCCACTCTAAAGAGGAAGAACAAGTCTTGCCTCTTGTTGCCCTCACACACCCCGAAAGGTGTCATGCTTCATCATCGGGCGTTGCTCCTCGTGGGGCCGGCGCTGCAATTCCCCACGGGTCCCCCGAAGGGTCACTTTGTCAGAGATCTTTTTATATTGCCGGATGATGCATGCGGGTGTGGGTCCTATGTGGGAAATGAAAGTACGTGCATAAAGATTAAAACTGGCAGGGGAATCTTCAAAAAGAGAGATTGGGTTTTGCAACGCCCTTGCCAGAAATAAAAACCCATAAAAATGGTGTTGTCCCAGAGGCACACTGTGCCCAGGTGTAAAGTCAACATGTTTCGCGCATTTGTCGCCAAAAACGGTCATTTGCGCTTCTTCAGGACCAAAGCAATAGTAAGTGAAGTGCACGTGAATAATTTGTTAAAAATTAGTACCCACAGTGATTATCAGGGCGGGCGATAAGCTGCTCCTGAAGGAACCTAGGAAAGAAAGCAAGCAAAAAATGTGCATTAGACTTGCTTAATGCAACATAGTGTGCCACCTACGTGTGCACATAAAACCATCAAAAGAAAAGGAAACATTTGAGACATTTAAAGTGTAATGGTCTCCTAAAGTTATTGAAGGTCAAAAGCGGGATCTCGGTGATATTACCAAATAAACCACAGGGTGCATTGCGCCACAAATTAAGGGTAAACAGGCTCTCTGTAAGGTCTCCTCATGCTTACCATCCTCACATTCCTTACTTACAGATATACTCGGGTGTAGAGTCAAAAAGGCATCTGACTCGTTCGGCCGCCTGCCGTTAGTGAAAAGGCAGTGGACGATCAAGGGCTAGATATAGGTAGCATTCCCTGATGCCTGGGCGGTTACTATATCCGGGACGCGCTATCAGGTGGTGGGAAGAGTGCTTGCATGAAAGCAGGCCTCTAATACGCATGCGCCCAGGTGGAAAACTAATCTCCTGCGCACGGGCGTGCCGGAGAAGGGCTCCTTGTAATGGCATAAACAGGAAATACGTCAAGTATGCGTATTCCGGCGTACAACCGATGGTAACACTGATGTTAAGGCATGAGTCTCACCACTAAAAAGTATGTATATATGTAAAAATTATTATCAACCCCTCTATTGCCATAGATCATGTGTTAATGTCAATTGAATGAAAGAATTAAATAATAATAATAACATATTGCAATTGGCCAAGGTAAATACAATATTATATGGTGACTCCGTCCTATCTTAGGTGAGGTGATAAATAAGCGAAAGATGTAACTATTCCCAAGTCATATGCCCAATAGGAAACCCTGGTGATACCCATGTTAGGGAGAAAACATGTCTCAAATGTTGAAAAAAAAAAGGAGAAAAGAAAGGGAATAGGAAAGAAGTATGGTCCCTCGGCTGAGCCGCCGTGCTACAATTTAAGAAAAAGAGAGGGGGGACCATGGAGCCAATTAAGGTCCAGTGTCCATGCTCCATATGTAATATCTTTAAACCAAAAAAGGGCACTGTTCCTGTGGCGAGGTGCAATAAGTCACCTGTACGCCTTAGACAGAGGAAAAAGAAAACAGGATCCTAGGTTAGAGGGGACCCACTCTAAAGAGGAAGAACAAGTCTTGCCTCTTGTTGCCCTCACACACCCCGAAAGGTGTCATGCTTCATCATCGGGCGTTGCTCCTCGTGGGGCCGGCGCTGCAATTCCCCACGGGTCCCCCGAAGGGTCACTTTGTCAGAGATCTTTTTATATTGCCGGATGATGCATGCGGGTGTGGGGAGTGTGGGTCCTATGTGGGAAATGAAAGTACGTGCATAAAGATTAAAACTGGCAGGGGAATCTTCAAAAAGAGAGATTGGGTTTTGCAACGCCCTTGCCAGAAATAAAAACCCATAAAAATGGTGTTGTCCCAGAGGCACACTGTGCCCAGGTGTAAAGTCAACATGTTTCGCGCATTTGTCGCCAAAAACGGTCATTTGCGCTTCTTCAGGACCAAAGCAATAGTAAGTGAAGTGCACGTGAATAATTTGTTAAAAATTAGTACCCACAGTGATTATCAGGGCGGGCGATAAGCTGCTCCTGAAGGAACCTAGGAAAGAAAGCAAGCAAAAAATGTGCATTAGACTTGCTTAATGCAACATAGTGTGCCACCTACGTGTGCACATAAAACCATCAAAAGAAAAAGGAAACATTTGAGACATTTAAAGTGTAATGGTCTCCTAAAGTTATTGAAGGTCAAAAGCGGGATCTCGGTGATATTACCAAATAAACCACAGGGTGCATTGCGCCACAAATTAAGGGTAAACAGGCTCTCTGTAAGGTCTCCTCATGCTTACCATCCTCACATTCCTTACTTACAGATATACTCGGGTGTAGAGTCAAAAAGGCATCTGACTCGTTCGGCCGCCTGCCGTTAGTGAAAAGGCAGTGGACGATCAAGGGCTAGATATAGGTAGCATTCCCTGATGCCTGGGCGGTTACTATATCCGGGACGCGCTATCAGGTGGTGGGAAGAGTGCTTGCATGAAAGCAGGCCTCTAATACGCATGCGCCCAGGTGGAAAACTAATCTCCTGCGCACGGGCGTGCCGGAGAAGGGCTCCTTGTAATGGCATAAACGGGAAATACGTCAAGTATGCGTATTCCGGCGTACACCCGATGGTAACACTGATGTTAAGGCATGAGTCTCACCACTAAAAAGTATGTATATATGTAAAAATTATTATCAACCCCTCTATTGCCATAGATCATGTGTTAATGTCAATTGAATGAAAGAATTAAATAATAATAATAACATATTGCAATTGGCCAAGGTAAATACAATATTATATGGTGACTCCGTCCTATCTTAGGTGAGGTGATAAATAAGCGAAAGATGTAACTATTCCCAAGTCATATGCCCAATAGGAAACCCTGGTGATACCCATGTTAGGGAGAAAACATGTCTCAAATGTTGAAAAAAAAAAAAAAAGGAGAAAAGAAAGGGAATAGGAAAGAAGTATGGTCCCTCGGCTGAGCCGCCGTGCTACAATTTAAGAAAAAGAGAGGGGGGGGACCATGGAGCCAATTAAGGTCCAGTGTCCATGCTCCATATGTAATATATTTAAACCAAAAAAGGGCACTGTTCCTGTGGCGAGGTGCAATAAGTCACCTGTACGCCTTAGACAGAGGAAAAAGAAAACAGGATCCTAGGTTAGAGGGGACCCACTCTAAAGAGGAAGAACAAGTCTTGCCTCTTGTTGCCCTCACACACCCCGAAAGGTGTCATGCTTCATCATCGGGCGTTGCTCCTCGTGGGGCCGGCGCTGCAATTCCCCACGGGTCCCCGAAGGGTCACTTTGTCAGAGATCTTTTATATTGCCGGATGATGCATGCGGGTGTGGGGAGTGTGGGTCCTATGTGGGAAATGAAAGTACGTGCATAAAGATTAAAACTGGCAGGGGAATCTTCAAAAAGAGAGATTGGGTTTTGCAACGCCCTAGCCAGAAATAAAAACCCATAAAAATGGTGTTGTCCCAGAGGCACACTGTGCCCAGGTGTAAAGTCAACATGTTTCGCGCATTTGTCGCCAAAAACGGTCATTTGCGCTTCTTCAGGACCAAAGCAATAGTAAGTGAAGTGCACGTGAATAATTTGTTAAAAATTAGTACCCACAGTGATTATCAGGGCGGGCGATAAGCTGCTCCTGAAGGAACCTAGGAAAGAAAGCAAGCAAAAAATGTGCATTAGACTTGCTTAATGCAACATAGTGTGCCACCTACGTGTGCACATAAAACCATCAAAAGAAAAAGGAAACATTTGAGACATTTAAAGTGTAATGGTCTCCTAAAGTTATTGAAGGTCAAAAGCGGGATCTCGGTGATATTACCAAATAAACCACAGGGTGCATTGCGCCACAAATTAAGGGTAAACAGGCTCTCTGTAAGGTCTCCTCATGCTTACCATCCTCACATTCCTTACTTACAGATATACTCGGGTGTAGAGTCAAAAAAGGCATCTGACTCGTTCGGCCGCCTGCCGTTAGTGAAAAGGCAGTGGACGATCAAGGGCTAGATATAGGTAGCATTCCCTGATGCCTGGGCGGTTACTATATCCGGGACGCGCTATCAGGTGGTGGGAAGAGTGCTTGCATGAAAGCAGGCCTCTAATACGCATGCGCCCAGGTGGAAAACTAATCTCCTGCGCACGGGCGTGCCGGAGAAGGGCTCCTTGTAATGGCATAAACAGGAAATACGTCAAGTATGCGTATTCCGGCGTACACCCGATGGTAACACTGATGTTAAGGCATGAGTCTCACCACTAAAAAGTATGTATATATGTAAAAATTATTATCAACCCCTCTATTGCCATAGATCATGTGTTAATGTCAATTGAATGAAAGAATTAAATAATAATAATAACATATTGCAATTGGCCAAGGTAAATACAATATTATATGGTGACTCCGTCCTATCTTAGGTGAGGTGATAAATAAGCGAAAGATGTAACTATTCCCAAGTCATATGCCCAATAGGAAACCCTGGTGATACCCATGTTAGGGAGAAAACATGTCTCAAATGTTGAAAAAAAAAAAAGGAGAAAAGAAAGGGAATAGGAAAGAAGTATGGTCCCTCGGCTGAGCCGCCGTGCTACAATTTAAGAAAAAGAGAGGGGGGACCATGGAGCCAATTAAGGTCCAGTGTCCATGCTCCATATGTAATATCTTTAAACCAAAAAGGGCACTGTTCCTGTGGCGAGGTGCAATAAGTCACCTGTACGCCTTAGACAGAGGAAAAAGAAAACAGGATCCTAGGTTAGAGGGGACCCACTCTAAAGAGGAAGTACAAGTCTTGCCTCTTGTTGCCCTCACACACCCCGAAAGGTGTCATGCTTCATCATCGGGCGTTGCTCCTCGTGGGGCCGGCGCTGCAATTCCCCACGGGTCCCCGAAGGGTCACTTTGTCAGAGATCTTTTTATATTGCCGGATGATGCATGCGGGTGTGGGGAGTGTGGGTCCTATGTGGGAAATGAAAGTACGTGCATAAAGATTAAAACTGGTAGGGGAATCTTCAAAAAGAGAGATTGGGTTTTGCAACGCCCTTGCCAGAAATAAAAACCCATAAAAATGGTGTTGTCCCAGAGGCACACTGTGCCCAGGTGTAAAGTCAACATGTTTCGCGCATTTGTCGCCAAAAACGGTCATTTGCGCTTCTTCAGGACCAAAGCAATAGTAAGTGAAGTGCACGTGAATAATTTGTTAAAAATTAGTACCCACAGTGATTATCAGGGCGGGCGATAAGCTGCTCCTGAAGGAACCTAAGAAAGCAAGCAAAAAATGTGCATTAGACTTGCTTAATGCAACATAGTGTGCCACCTACGTGTGCACATAAAACCATCAAAAGAAAAAGGAAACATTTGAGACATTTAAAGTGTAATGGTCTCCTAAAGTTATTGAAGGTCAAAAGCGGGATCTCGGTGATATTACCAAATAAACCACAGGGTGCATTGCGCCACAAATTAAGGGTAAACAGGCTCTCTGTAAGGTCTCCTCATGCTTACCATCCTCACATTCCTTACTTACAGATATACTCGGGTGTAGAGTCAAAAAGGCATCTGACTCGTTCGGCCGCCTGCCGTTAGTGAAAAGGCAGTGGACGATCAAGGGCTAGATATAGGTAGCATTCCCTGATGCCTGGGCGGTTACTATATCCGGGACGCGCTATCAGGTGGTGGGAAGAGTGCTTGCATGAAAGCAGGCCTCTAATACGCATGCGCCCAGGTGGAAAACTAATCTCCTGCGCACGGGCGTGCCGGAGAAGGGCTCCTTGTAATGGCATAAACAGGAAATACGTCAAGTATGCGTATTCCGGCGTACACCCGATGGTAACACTGATGTTAAGGCATGAGTCTCACCACTAAAAAGTATGTATATATGTAAAAATTATTATCAACCCCTCTATTGCCATAGATCATGTGTTAATGTCAATTGAATGAAAGAATTAAATAATAATAATAACATATTGCAATTGGCCAAGGTAAATACAATATTATATGGTGACTCCGTCCTATCTTAGGTGAGGTGATAAATAAGCGAAAGATGTAACTATTCCCAAGTCATATGCCCAATAGGAAACCCTGGTGATACCCATGTTAGGGAGAAAACATGTCTCAAATGTTGAAAAAAAAAAGGAGAAAAGAAAGGGAATAGGAAAGAAGTATGGTCCCTCGGCTGAGCCGCCGTGCTACAATTTAAGAAAAAGAGAGGGGGGGGACCATGGAGCCAATTAAGGTCCAGTGTCCATGCTCCATATGTAATATCTTTAAACCAAAAAAGGGCACTGTTCCTGTGGCGAGGTGCAATAAGTCACCTGTACGCCTTAGACAGAGGAAAAAGAAAACAGGATCCTAGGTTAGAGGGGACCCACTCTAAAGAGGAAGTACAAGTCTTGCCTCTTGTTGCCCTCACACACCCCGAAAGGTGTCATGCTTCATCATCGGGCGTTGCTCCTCGTGGGGCCGGCGCTGCAATTCCCCACGGGTCCCCCGAAGGGTCACTTTGTCAGAGATCTTTTTATATTGCCGGATGATGCATGCGGGTGTGGGGAGTGTGGGTCCTATGTGGGAAATGAAAGTACGTGCATAAAGATTAAAACTGGTAGGGGAATCTTCAAAAGAGAGATTGGGTTTTGCAACGCCCTTGCCAGAAATAAAAACCCATAAAAATGGTGTTGTCCCAGAGGCACACTGTGCCCAGGTGTAAAGTCAACATGTTTCGCGCATTTGTCGCCAAAAACGGTCATTTGCGCTTCTTCAGGACCAAAGCAATAGTAAGTGAAGTGCACGTGAATAATTTGTTAAAAATTAGTACCCACAGTGATTATCAGGGCGGGCGATAAGCTGCTCCTGAAGGAACCTAGGAAAGAAAGCAAGCAAAAAATGTGCATTAGACTTGCTTAATGCAACATAGTGTGCCACCTACGTGTGCACATAAAACCATCAAAAGAAAAGGAAACATTTGAGACATTTAAAGTGTAATGGTCTCCTAAAGTTATTGAAGGTCAAAAGCGGGATCTCGGTGATATTACCAAATAAACCACAGGGTGCATTGCGCCACAAATTAAGGGTAAACAGGCTCTCTGTAAGGTCTCCTCATGCTTACCATCCTCACATTCCTTACTTACAGATATACTCGGGTGTAGAGTCAAAAAGGCATCTGACTCGCTCGGCCGCCTGCCGTTAGTGAAAAGGCAGTGGACGATCAAGGGCTAGATATAGGTAGCATTCCCTGATGCCTGGGCGGTTACTATATCCGGGACGCGCTATCAGGTGGTGGGAAGAGTGCTTGCATGAAAGCAGGCCTCTAATACGCATGCGCCCAGGTGGAAAACTAATCTCAGATTCCCCTGCCAGTTTTAATCTTTATGCACGTACTTTCATTTCCCACATAGGACCCACACTCCCCACACCCGCATGCATCATCCGGCAATATAAAAAGATCTCTGACAAAGTGACCCTTCGGGGGACCCGTGGGGAATTGCAGCG
This sequence comes from Calotriton arnoldi, assembly GCA_963921515.1. Lineage (NCBI taxonomy): Eukaryota > Metazoa > Chordata > Amphibia > Caudata > Salamandridae > Calotriton > Calotriton arnoldi. The sequence goes on along the minus strand of CAWUFW010000113.1, from coordinate 5,918,025 downwards.
CCGGCCCCACGAGGAGCAACGCCCGATGATGAAGCATGACACCTTTCGGGGTGTGTGAGGGCAACAAGAGGCAAGACTTGTTCTTCCTCTTTAGAGTGGGTCCCCTCTAACCTAGGATCCTGTTTTCTTTTTCCTCTGTCTAAGGCGTACAGGTGACTTATTGCACCTCGCCACAGGAACAGTGCCCTTTTTTGGTTTAAAGATATTACATATGGAGCATGGACACTGGACCTTAATTGGCTCCATGGTCCCCCCCTCTCTTTTTCTTAAATTGTAGCACGGCGGCTCAGCCGAGGGACCATACTTCTTTCCTATTCCCTTTCTTTTCTCCTTTTTTTTTTCAACATTTGAGACATGTTTTCTCCCTAACATGGGTATCACCAGGGTTTCCTATTGGGCATATGACTTGGGAATAGTTACATCTTTCGCTTATTTATCACCTCACCTAAGATAGGACGGAGTCACCATATAATATTGTATTTACCTTGGCCAATTGCAATATGTTATTATTATTATTTAATTCTTTCATTCAATTGACATTAACACATGATCTATGGCAATAGAGGGGTTGATAATAATTTTTACATATATACATACTTTTTAGTGGTGAGACTCATGCCTTAACATCAGTGTTACCATCGGGTGTACGCCGGAATACGCATACTTGACGTATTTCCTGTTTATGCCATTACAAGGAGCCCTTCTCCGGCACGCCCGTGCGCAGGAGATTAGTTTTCCACCTGGGCGCATGCGTATTAGAGGCCTGCTTTCATGCAAGCACTCTTCCCACCACCTGATAGCGCGTCCCGGATATAGTAACCGCCCAGGCATCAGGGAATGCTACCTATATCTAGCCCTTGATCGTCCACTGCCTTTTCACTAACGGCAGGCGGCCGAACGAGTCAGATGCCTTTTTGACTCTACACCCGAGTATATCTGTAAGTAAGGAATGTGAGGATGGTAAGCATGAGGAGACCTTACAGAGAGCCTGTTTGCCCTTAATTTGTGGCGCAATGCACCCTGTGGTTTATTTGGTAATATCACCGAGATCCCGCTTTTGACCTTCAATAACTTTAGGAGACCATTACACTTTAAATGTCTCAAATGTTTCCTTTTTCTTTTGATGGTTTTATGTGCACACGTAGGTGGCACACTATGTTGCATTAAGCAAGTCTAATGCACATTTTTTGCTTGCTTTCTTTCCTAGGTTCCTTCAGGAGCAGCTTATCGCCCGCCCTGATAATCACTGTGGGTACTAATTTTTAACAAATTATTCACGTGCACTTCACTTACTATTGCTTTGGTCCTGAAGAAGCGCAAATGACCGTTTTTGGCGACAAATGCGCGAAACATGTTGACTTTACACCTGGGCACAGTGTGCCTCTGGGACAACACCATTTTTATGGGTTTTTATTTCTGGCAAGGGCGTTGCAAAACCCAATCTCTCTTTTTGAAGATTCCCCTGCCAGTTTTAATCTTTATGCACGTACTTTCATTTCCCACATAGGACCCACACTCCCCACACCCGCATGCATCATCCGGCAATATAAAAAGATCTCTGACAAAGTGACCCTTCGGGGACCCGTGGGGAATTGCAGCGCCGGCCCCACGAGGAGCAACGCCCGATGATGAAGCATGACACCTTTCGGGGTGTGTGAGGGCAACAAGAGGCAAGACTTGTTCTTCCTCTTTAGAGTGGGTCCCCTCTAACCTAGGATCCTGTTTTCTTTTTCCTCTGTCTAAGGCGTACAGGTGACTTATTGCACCTCGCCACAGGAACAGTGCCCTTTTTTGGTTTAAAGATATTACATATGGAGCATGGACACTGGACCTTAATTGGCTCCATGGTCCCCCCTCTCTTTTTCTTAAATTGTAGCACGGCGGCTCAGCCGAGGGACCATACTTCTTTCCTATTCCCTTTCTTTTCTCCTTTTTTTTTTCAACATTTGAGACATGTTTTCTCCCTAACATGGGTATCACCAGGGTTTCCTATTGGGCATATGACTTGGGAATAGTTACATCTTTCGCTTATTTATCACCTCACCTAAGATAGGACGGAGTCACCATATAATATTGTATTTACCTTGGCCAATTGCAATATGTTATTATTATTATTTAATTCTTTCATTCAATTGACATTAACACATGATCTATGGCAATAGAGGGGTTGATAATAATTTTTACATATATACATACTTTTTAGTGGTGAGACTCATGCCTTAACATCAGTGTTACCATCGGGTGTACGCCGGAATACGCATACTTGACGTATTTCCTGTTTATGCCATTACAAGGAGCCCTTCTCCGGCACGCCCGTGCGCAGGAGATTAGTTTTCCACCTGGGCGCATGCGTATTAGAGGCCTGCTTTCATGCAAGCACTCTTCCCACCACCTGATAGCGCGTCCCGGATATAGTAACCGCCCAGGCATCAGGGAATGCTACCTATATCTAGCCCTTGATCGTCCACTGCCTTTTCACTAACGGCAGGCGGCCGAACGAGTCAGATGCCTTTTTTGACTCTACACCCGAGTATATCTATAAGTAAGGAATGTGAGGATGGTAAGCATGAGGAGACCTTACAGAGAGCCTGTTTGCCCTTAATTTGTGGCGCAATGCACCCTGTGGTTTATTTGGTAATATCACCGAGATCCCGCTTTTGACCTTCAATAACTTTAGGAGACCATTACACTTTAAATGTCTCAAATGTTTCCTTTTTCTTTTGATGGTTTTATGTGCACACGTAGGTGGCACACTATGTTGCATTAAGCAAGTCTAATGCACATTTTTTGCTTGCTTTCTTTCCTAGGTTCCTTCAGGAGCAGCTTATCGCCCGCCCTGATAATCACTGTGGGTACTAATTTTTAACAAATTATTCACGTGCACTTCACTTACTATTGCTTTGGTCCTGAAGAAGCGCAAATGACCGTTTTTGGCGACAAATGCGCGAAACATGTTGACTTTACACCTGGGCACAGTGTGCCTCTGGGACAACACCATTTTTATGGGTTTTTATTTCTGGCAAGGGCGTTGCAAAACCCAATCTCTCTTTTTGAAGATTCCCCTGCCAGTTTTAATCTTTATGCACGTACTTTCATTTCCCACATAGGACCCACACTCCCCACACCCGCATGCATCATCCGGCAATATAAAAAGATCTCTGACAAAGTGACCCTTCGGGGACCCGTGGGGAATTGCAGCGCCGGCCCCACGAGGAGCAACGCCCGATGATGAAGCATGACACCTTTCGGGGTGTGTGAGGGCAACAAGAGGCAAGACTTGTTCTTCCTCTTTAGAGTGGGTCCCCTCTAACCTAGGATCCTGTTTTCTTTTTCCTCTGTCTAAGGCGTACAGGTGACTTATTGCACCTCGCCACAGGAACAGTGCCCTTTTTTGGTTTAAAGATATTACATATGGAGCATGGACACTGGACCTTAATTGGCTCCATGGTCCCCCCCTCTCTTTTTCTTAAATTGTAGCACGGCGGCTCAGCCGAGGGACCATACTTCTTTCCTATTCCCTTTCTTTTCTCCTTTTTTTTTTTCAACATTTGAGACATGTTTTCTCCCTAACATGGGTATCACCAGGGTTTCCTATTGGGCATATGACTTGGGAATAGTTACATCTTTCGCTTATTTATCACCTCACCTAAGATAGGACGGAGTCACCATATAATATTGTATTTACCTTGGCCAATTGCAATATGTTATTATTATTATTTAATTCTTTCATTCAATTGACATTAACACATGATCTATGGCAATAGAGGGGTTGATAATAATTTTTACATATATACATACTTTTTAGTGGTGAGACTCATGCCTTAACATCAGTGTTACCATCGGGTGTACGCCGGAATACGCATACTTGACGTATTTCCTGTTTATGCCATTACAAGGAGCCCTTCTCCGGCACGCCCGTGCGCAGGAGATTAGTTTTCCACCTGGGCGCATGCGTATTAGAGGCCTGCTTTCATGCAAGCACTCTTCCCACCACCTGATAGCGCGTCCCGGATATAGTAACCGCCCAGGCATCAGGGAATGCTACCTATATCTAGCCCTTGATCGTCCACTGCCTTTTCACTAACGGCAGGCGGCCGAACGAGTCAGATGCCTTTTTTGACTCTACACCCGAGTATATCTGTAAGTAAGGAATGTGAGGATGGTAAGCATGAGGAGACCTTACAGAGAGCCTGTTTACCCTTAATTTGTGGCGCAATGCACCCTGTGGTTTATTTGGTAATATCACCGAGATCCCGCTTTTGACCTTCAATAACTTTAGGAGACCATTACACTTTAAATGTCTCAAATGTTTCCTTTTTCTTTTGATGGTTTTATGTGCACACGTAGGTGGCACACTATGTTGCATTAAGCAAGTCTAATGCACATTTTTTGCTTGCTTTCTTTCCTAGGTTCCTTCAGGAGCAGCTTATCGCCCGCCCTGATAATCACTGTGGGTACTAATTTTTAACAAATTATTCACGTGCACTTCACTTACTATTGCTTTGGTCCTGAAGAAGCGCAAATGACCGTTTTTGGCGACAAATGCGCGAAACATGTTGACTTTACACCTGGGCACAGTGTGCCTCTGGGACAACACCATTTTTATGGGTTTTTATTTCTGGCAAGGGCGTTGCAAAACCCAATCTCTCTTTTTGAAGATTCCCCTGCCAGTTTTAATCTTTATGCACGTACTTTCATTTCCCACATAGGACCCACACTCCCCACACCCGCATGCATCATCCGGCAATATAAAAAGATCTCTGACAAAGTGACCCTTCGGGGACCCGTGGGGAATTGCAGCGCCGGCCCCACGAGGAGCAACGCCCGATGATGAAGCATGACACCTTTCGGGGTGTGTGAGGGCAACAAGAGGCAAGACTTGTTCTTCCTCTTTAGAGTGGGTCCCCTCTAACCTAGGATCCTGTTTTCTTTTTCCTCTGTCTAAGGCGTACAGGTGACTTATTGCACCTCGCCACAGGAACAGTGCCCTTTTTTGGTTTAAAGATATTACATATGGAGCATGGACACTGGACCTTAATTGGCTCCATGGTCCCCCCTCTCTTTTTCTTAAATTGTAGCACGGCGGCTCAGCCGAGGGACCATACTTCTTTCCTATTCCCTTTCTTTTCTCCTTTTTTTTTTCAACATTTGAGACATGTTTTCTCCCTAACATGGGTATCACCAGGGTTTCCTATTGGGCATATGACTTGGGAATAGTTACATCTTTCGCTTATTTATCACCTCACCTAAGATAGGACGGAGTCACCATATAATATTGTATTTACCTTGGCCAATTGCAATATGTTATTATTATTATTTAATTCTTTCATTCAATTGACATTAACACATGATCTATGGCAATAGAGGGGTTGATAATAATTTTTACATATATACATACTTTTTAGTGGTGAGACTCATGCCTTAACATCAGTGTTACCATCGGGTGTACGCCGGAATACGCATACTTGACGTATTTCCTGTTTATGCCATTACAAGGAGCCCTTCTCCGGCACGCCCGTGCGCAGGAGATTAGTTTTCCACCTGGGCGCATGCGTATTAGAGGCCTGCTTTCATGCAAGCACTCTTCCCACCACCTGATAGCGCGTCCCGGATATAGTAACCGCCCAGGCATCAGGGAATGCTACCTATATCTAGCCCTTGATCGTCCACTGCCTTTTCACTAACGGCAGGCGGCCGAACGAGTCAGATGCCTTTTTTGACTCTACACCCGAGTATATCTGTAAGTAAGGAATGTGAGGATGGTAAGCATGAGGAGACCTTACAGAGAGCCTGTTTACCCTTAATTTGTGGCGCAATGCACCCTGTGGTTTATTTGGTAATATCACCGAGATCCCGCTTTTGACCTTCAATAACTTTAGGAGACCATTACACTTTAAATGTCTCAAATGTTTCCTTTTTCTTTTGATGGTTTTATGTGCACACGTAGGTGGCACACTATGTTGCATTAAGCAAGTCTAATGCACATTTTTTGCTTGCTTTCTTTCCTAGGTTCCTTCAGGAGCAGCTTATCGCCCGCCCTGATAATCACTGTGGGTACTAATTTTTAACAAATTATTCACGTGCACTTCACTTACTATTGCTTTGGTCCTGAAGAAGCGCAAATGACCGTTTTTGGCGACAAATGCGCGAAACATGTTGACTTTACACCTGGGCACAGTGTGCCTCTGGGACAACACCATTTTTATGGGTTTTTATTTCTGGCAAGGGCGTTGCAAAACCCAATCTCTCTTTTTGAAGATTCCCCTGCCAGTTTTAATCTTTATGCACGTACTTTCATTTCCCACATAGGACCCACACTCCCCACACCCGCATGCATCATCCGGCAATATAAAAAGATCTCTGACAAAGTGACCCTTCGGGGGACCCGTGGGGAATTGCAGCGCCGGCCCCACGAGGAGCAACGCCCGATGATGAAGCATGACACCTTTCGGGGTGTGTGAGGGCAACAAGAGGCAAGACTTGTTCTTCCTCTTTAGAGTGGGTCCCCTCTAACCTAGGATCCTGTTTTCTTTTTCCTCTGTCTAAGGCGTACAGGTGACTTATTGCACCTCGCCACAGGAACAGTGCCCTTTTTTGGTTTAAAGATATTACATATGGAGCATGGACACTGGACCTTAATTGGCTCCATGGTCCCCCCCTCTCTTTTTCTTAAATTGTAGCACGGCGGCTCAGCCGAGGGACCATACTTCTTTCCTATTCCCTTTCTTTTCTCCTTTTTTTTTTCAACATTTGAGACATGTTTTCTCCCTAACATGGGTATCACCAGGGTTTCCTATTGGGCATATGACTTGGGAATAGTTACATCTTTCGCTTATTTATCACCTCACCTAAGATAGGACGGAGTCACCATATAATATTGTATTTACCTTGGCCAATTGCAATATGTTATTATTATTATTTAATTCTTTCATTCAATTGACATTAACACATGATCTATGGCAATAGAGGGGTTGATAATAATTTTTACATATATACATACTTTTTAGTGGTGAGACTCATGCCTTAACATCAGTGTTACCATCGGGTGTACGCCGGAATACGCATACTTGACGTATTTCCTGTTTATGCCATTACAAGGAGCCCTTCTCCGGCACGCCCGTGCGCAGGAGATTAGTTTTCCACCTGGGCGCATGCGTATTAGAGGCCTGCTTTCATGCAAGCACTCTTCCCACCACCTGATAGCGCGTCCCGGATATAGTAACCGCCCAGGCATCAGGGAATGCTACCTATATCTAGCCCTTGATCGTCCACTGCCTTTTCACTAACGGCAGGCGGCCGAACGAGTCAGATGCCTTTTTTGACTCTACACCCGAGTATATCTGTAAGTAAGGAATGTGAGGATGGTAAGCATGAGGAGACCTTACAGAGAGCCTGTTTACCCTTAATTTGTGGCGCAATGCACCCTGTGGTTTATTTGGTAATATCACCGAGATCCCGCTTTTGACCTTCAATAACTTTAGGAGACCATTACACTTTAAATGTCTCAAATGTTTCCTTTTTCTTTTGATGGTTTTATGTGCACACGTAGGTGGCACACTATGTTGCATTAAGCAAGTCTAATGCACATTTTTTGCTTGCTTTCTTTCCTAGGTTCCTTCAGGAGCAGCTTATCGCCCGCCCTGATAATCACTGTGGGTACTAATTTTTAACAAATTATTCACGTGCACTTCACTTACTATTGCTTTGGTCCTGAAGAAGCGCAAATGACCGTTTTTGGCGACAAATGCGCGAAACATGTTGACTTTACACCTGGGCACAGTGTGCCTCTGGGACAACACCATTTTTATGGGTTTTTATTTCTGGCAAGGGCGTTGCAAAACCCAATCTCTCTTTTTGAAGATTCCCCTGCCAGTTTTAATCTTTATGCACGTACTTTCATTTCCCACATAGGACCCACACTCCCCACACCCGCATGCATCATCCGGCAATATAAAAAGATCTCTGACAAAGTGACCCTTCGGGGACCCGTGGGGAATTGCAGCGCCGGCCCCACGAGGAGCAACGCCCGATGATGAAGCATGACACCTTTCGGGGTGTGTGAGGGCAACAAGAGGCAAGACTTGTTCTTCCTCTTTAGAGTGGGTCCCCTCTAACCTAGGATCCTGTTTTCTTTTTCCTCTGTCTAAGGCGTACAGGTGACTTATTGCACCTCGCCACAGGAACAGTGCCCTTTTTTGGTTTAAAGATATTACATATGGAGCATGGACACTGGACCTTAATTGGCTCCATGGTCCCCCCCTCTCTTTTTCTTAAATTGTAGCACGGCGGCTCAGCCGAGGGACCATACTTCTTTCCTATTCCCTTTCTTTTCTCCTTTTTTTTTTCAACATTTGAGACATGTTTTCTCCCTAACATGGGTATCACCAGGGTTTCCTATTGGGCATATGACTTGGGAATAGTTACATCTTTCGCTTATTTATCACCTCACCTAAGATAGGACGGAGTCACCATATAATATTGTATTTACCTTGGCCAATTGCAATATGTTATTATTATTATTTAATTCTTTCATTCAATTGACATTAACACATGATCTATGGCAATAGAGGGGTTGATAATAATTTTTACATATATACATACTTTTTAGTGGTGAGACTCATGCCTTAACATCAGTGTTACCATCGGGTGTACGCCGGAATACGCATACTTGACGTATTTCCTGTTTATGCCATTACAAGGAGCCCTTCTCCGGCACGCCCGTGCGCAGGAGATTAGTTTTCCACCTGGGCGCATGCGTATTAGAGGCCTGCTTTCATGCAAGCACTCTTCCCACCACCTGATAGCGCGTCCCGGATATAGTAACCGCCCAGGCATCAGGGAATGCTACCTATATCTAGCCCTTGATCGTCCACTGCCTTTTCACTAACGGCAGGCGGCCGAACGAGTCAGATGCCTTTTTTGACTCTACACCCGAGTATATCTGTAAGTAAGGAATGTGAGGATGGTAAGCATGAGGAGACCTTACAGAGAGCCTGTTTACCCTTAATTTGTGGCGCAATGCACCCTGTGGTTTATTTGGTAATATCACCGAGATCCCGCTTTTGACCTTCAATAACTTTAGGAGACCATTACACTTTAAATGTCTCAAATGTTTCCTTTTTCTTTTGATGGTTTTATGTGCACACGTAGGTGGCACACTATGTTGCATTAAGCAAGTCTAATGCACATTTTTTGCTTGCTTTCTTTCCTAGGTTCCTTCAGGAGCAGCTTATCGCCCGCCCTGATAATCACTGTGGGTACTAATTTTTAACAAATTATTCACGTGCACTTCACTTACTATTGCTTTGGTCCTGAAGAAGCGCAAATGACCGTTTTTGGCGACAAATGCGCGAAACATGTTGACTTTACACCTGGGCACAGTGTGCCTCTGGGACAACACCATTTTTATGGGTTTTTATTTCTGGCAAGGGCGTTGCAAAACCCAATCTCTCTTTTTGAAGATTCCCCTGCCAGTTTTAATCTTTATGCACGTACTTTCATTTCCCACATAGGACCCACACTCCCCACACCCGCATGCATCATCCGGCAATATAAAAAGATCTCTGACAAAGTGACCCTTCGGGGGACCCGTGGGGAATTGCAGCGCCGGCCCCACGAGGAGCAACGCCCGATGATGAAGCATGACACCTTTCGGGGTGTGTGAGGGCAACAAGAGGCAAGACTTGTTCTTCCTCTTTAGAGTGGGTCCCCTCTAACCTAGGATCCTGTTTTCTTTTTCCTCTGTCTAAGGCGTACAGGTGACTTATTGCACCTCGCCACAGGAACAGTGCCCTTTTTTGGTTTAAAGATATTACATATGGAGCATGGACACTGGACCTTAATTGGCTCCATGGTCCCCCCCTCTCTTTTTCTTAAATTGTAGCACGGCGGCTCAGCCGAGGGACCATACTTCTTTCCTATTCCCTTTCTTTTCTCCTTTTTTTTTTTCAACATTTGAGACATGTTTTCTCCCTAACATGGGTATCACCAGGGTTTCCTATTGGGCATATGACTTGGGAATAGTTACATCTTTCGCTTATTTATCACCTCACCTAAGATAGGACGGAGTCACCATATAATATTGTATTTACCTTGGCCAATTGCAATATGTTATTATTATTATTTAATTCTTTCATTCAATTGACATTAACACATGATCTATGGCAATAGAGGGGTTGATAATAATTTTTACATATATACATACTTTTTAGTGGTGAGACTCATGCCTTAACATCAGTGTTACCATCGGGTGTACGCCGGAATACGCATACTTGACGTATTTCCTGTTTATGCCATTACAAGGAGCCCTTCTCCGGCACGCCCGTGCGCAGGAGATTAGTTTTCCACCTGGGCGCATGCGTATTAGAGGCCTGCTTTCATGCAAGCACTCTTCCCACCACCTGATAGCGCGTCCCGGATATAGTAACCGCCCAGGCATCAGGGAATGCTACCTATATCTAGCCCTTGATCGTCCACTGCCTTTTCACTAACGGCAGGCGGCCGAACGAGTCAGATGCCTTTTTTGACTCTACACCCGAGTATATCTGTAAGTAAGGAATGTGAGGATGGTAAGCATGAGGAGACCTTACAGAGAGCCTGTTTACCCTTAATTTGTGGCGCAATGCACCCTGTGGTTTATTTGGTAATATCACCGAGATCCCGCTTTTGACCTTCAATAACTTTAGGAGACCATTACACTTTAAATGTCTCAAATGTTTCCTTTTTCTTTTGATGGTTTTATGTGCACACGTAGGTGGCACACTATGTTGCATTAAGCAAGTCTAATGCACATTTTTTGCTTGCTTTCTTTCCTAGGTTCCTTCAGGAGCAGCTTATCGCCCGCCCTGATAATCACTGTGGGTACTAATTTTTAACAAATTATTCACGTGCACTTCACTTACTATTGCTTTGGTCCTGAAGAAGCGCAAATGACCGTTTTTGGCGACAAATGCGCGAAACATGTTGACTTTACACCTGGGCACAGTGTGCCTCTGGGACAACACCATTTTTATGGGTTTTTATTTCTGGCAAGGGCGTTGCAAAACCCAATCTCTCTTTTTGAAGATTCCCCTGCCAGTTTTAATCTTTATGCACGTACTTTCATTTCCCACATAGGACCCACACTCCCCACACCCGCATGCATCATCCGGCAATATAAAAAGATCTCTGACAAAGTGACCCTTCGGGGGACCCGTGGGGAATTGCAGCGCCGGCCCCACGAGGAGCAACGCCCGATGATGAAGCATGACACCTTTCGGGGTGTGTGAGGGCAACAAGAGGCAAGACTTGTTCTTCCTCTTTAGAGTGGGTCCCCTCTAACCTAGGATCCTGTTTTCTTTTTCCTCTGTCTAAGGCGTACAGGTGACTTATTGCACCTCGCCACAGGAACAGTGCCCTTTTTTGGTTTAAAGATATTACATATGGAGCATGGACACTGGACCTTAATTGGCTCCATGGTCCCCCCCTCTCTTTTTCTTAAATTGTAGCACGGCGGCTCAGCCGAGGGACCATACTTCTTTCCTATTCCCTTTCTTTTCTCCTTTTTTTTTTCAACATTTGAGACATGTTTTCTCCCTAACATGGGTATCACCAGGGTTTCCTATTGGGCATATGACTTGGGAATAGTTACATCTTTCGCTTATTTATCACCTCACCTAAGATAGGACGGAGTCACCATATAATATTGTATTTACCTTGGCCAATTGCAATATGTTATTATTATTATTTAATTCTTTCATTCAATTGACATTAACACATGATCTATGGCAATAGAGGGGTTGATAATAATTTTTACATATATACATACTTTTTAGTGGTGAGACTCATGCCTTAACATCAGTGTTACCATCGGGTGTACGCCGGAATACGCATACTTGACGTATTTCCTGTTTATGCCATTACAAGGAGCCCTTCTCCGGCACGCCCGTGCGCAGGAGATTAGTTTTCCACCTGGGCGCATGCGTATTAGAGGCCTGCTTTCATGCAAGCACTCTTCCCACCACCTGATAGCGCGTCCCGGATATAGTAACCGCCCAGGCATCAGGGAATGCTACCTATATCTAGCCCTTGATCGTCCACTGCCTTTTCACTAACGGCAGGCGGCCGAACGAGTCAGATGCCTTTTTTGACTCTACACCCGAGTATATCTGTAAGTAAGGAATGTGAGGATGGTAAGCATGAGGAGACCTTACAGAGAGCCTGTTTACCCTTAATTTGTGGCGCAATGCACCCTGTGGTTTATTTGGTAATATCACCGAGATCCCGCTTTTGACCTTCAATAACTTTAGGAGACCATTACACTTTAAATGTCTCAAATGTTTCCTTTTTCTTTTGATGGTTTTATGTGCACACGTAGGTGGCACACTATGTTGCATTAAGCAAGTCTAATGCACATTTTTTGCTTGCTTTCTTTCCTAGGTTCCTTCAGGAGCAGCTTATCGCCCGCCCTGATAATCACTGTGGGTACTAATTTTTAACAAATTATTCACGTGCACTTCACTTACTATTGCTTTGGTCCTGAAGAAGCGCAAATGACCGTTTTTGGCGACAAATGCGCGAAACATGTTGACTTTACACCTGGGCACAGTGTGCCTCTGGGACAACACCATTTTTATGGGTTTTTATTTCTGGCAAGGGCGTTGCAAAACCCAATCTCTCTTTTTGAAGATTCCCCTGCCAGTTTTAATCTTTATGCACGTACTTTCATTTCCCACATAGGACCCACACTCCCCACACCCGCATGCATCATCCGGCAATATAAAAAGATCTCTGACAAAGTGACCCTTCGGGGGACCCGTGGGGAATTGCAGCGCCGGCCCCACGAGGAGCAACGCCCGATGATGAAGCATGACACCTTTCGGGGTGTGTGAGGGCAACAAGAGGCAAGACTTGTTCTTCCTCTTTAGAGTGGGTCCCCTCTAACCTAGGATCCTGTTTTCTTTTTCCTCTGTCTAAGGCGTACAGGTGACTTATTGCACCTCGCCACAGGAACAGTGCCCTTTTTTGGTTTAAAGATATTACATATGGAGCATGGACACTGGACCTTAATTGGCTCCATGGTCCCCCCCTCTCTTTTTCTTAAATTGTAGCACGGCGGCTCAGCCGAGGGACCATACTTCTTTCCTATTCCCTTTCTTTTCTCCTTTTTTTTTTCAACATTTGAGACATGTTTTCTCCCTAACATGGGTATCACCAGGGTTTCCTATTGGGCATATGACTTGGGAATAGTTACATCTTTCGCTTATTTATCACCTCACCTAAGATAGGACGGAGTCACCATATAATATTGTATTTACCTTGGCCAATTGCAATATGTTATTATTATTATTTAATTCTTTCATTCAATTGACATTAACACATGATCTATGGCAATAGAGGGGTTGATAATAATTTTTACATATATACATACTTTTTAGTGGTGAGACTCATGCCTTAACATCAGTGTTACCATCGGGTGTACGCCGGAATACGCATACTTGACGTATTTCCTGTTTATGCCATTACAAGGAGCCCTTCTCCGGCACGCCCGTGCGCAGGAGATTAGTTTTCCACCTGGGCGCATGCGTATTAGAGGCCTGCTTTCATGCAAGCACTCTTCCCACCACCTGATAGCGCGTCCCGGATATAGTAACCGCCCAGGCATCAGGGAATGCTACCTATATCTAGCCCTTGATCGTCCACTGCCTTTTCACTAACGGCAGGCGGCCGAACGAGTCAGATGCCTTTTTTGACTCTACACCCGAGTATATCTGTAAGTAAGGAATGTGAGGATGGTAAGCATGAGGAGACCTTACAGAGAGCCTGTTTACCCTTAATTTGTGGCGCAATGCACCCTGTGGTTTATTTGGTAATATCACCGAGATCCCGCTTTTGACCTTCAATAACTTTAGGAGACCATTACACTTTAAATGTCTCAAATGTTTCCTTTTTCTTTTGATGGTTTTATGTGCACACGTAGGTGGCACACTATGTTGCATTAAGCAAGTCTAATGCACATTTTTTGCTTGCTTTCTTTCCTAGGTTCCTTCAGGAGCAGCTTATCGCCCGCCCTGATAATCACTGTGGGTACTAATTTTTAACAAATTATTCACGTGCACTTCACTTACTATTGCTTTGGTCCTGAAGAAGCGCAAATGACCGTTTTTGGCGACAAATGCGCGAAACATGTTGACTTTACACCTGGGCACAGTGTGCCTCTGGGACAACACCATTTTTATGGGTTTTTATTTCTGGCAAGGGCGTTGCAAAACCCAATCTCTCTTTTGAAGATTCCCCTGCCAGTTTTAATCTTTATGCACGTACTTTCATTTCCCACATAGGACCCACACTCCCCACACCCGCATGCATCATCCGGCAATATAAAAAGATCTCTGACAAAGTGACCCTTCGGGGGACCCGTGGGGAATTGCAGCGCCGGCCCCACGAGGAGCAACGCCCGATGATGAAGCATGACACCTTTCGGGGTGTGTGAGGGCAACAAGAGGCAAGACTTGTTCTTCCTCTTTAGAGTGGGTCCCCTCTAACCTAGGATCCTGTTTTCTTTTTCCTCTGTCTAAGGCGTACAGGTGACTTATTGCACCTCGCCACAGGAACAGTGCCCTTTTTTGGTTTAAAGATATTACATATGGAGCATGGACACTGGACCTTAATTGGCTCCATGGTCCCCCCCTCTCTTTTTCTTAAATTGTAGCACGGCGGCTCAGCCGAGGGACCATACTTCTTTCCTATTCCCTTTCTTTTCTCCTTTTTTTTTTTCAACATTTGAGACATGTTTTCTCCCTAACATGGGTATCACCAGGGTTTCCTATTGGGCATATGACTTGGGAATAGTTACATCTTTCGCTTATTTATCACCTCACCTAAGATAGGACGGAGTCACCATATAATATTGTATTTACCTTGGCCAATTGCAATATGTTATTATTATTATTTAATTCTTTCATTCAATTGACATTAACACATGATCTATGGCAATAGAGGGGTTGATAATAATTTTTACATATATACATACTTTTTAGTGGTGAGACTCATGCCTTAACATCAGTGTTACCATCGGGTGTACGCCGGAATACGCATACTTGACGTATTTCCTGTTTATGCCATTACAAGGAGCCCTTCTCCGGCACGCCCGTGCGCAGGAGATTAGTTTTCCACCTGGGCGCATGCGTATTAGAGGCCTGCTTTCATGCAAGCACTCTTCCCACCACCTGATAGCGCGTCCCGGATATAGTAACCGCCCAGGCATCAGGGAATGCTACCTATATCTAGCCCTTGATCGTCCACTGCCTTTTCACTAACGGCAGGCGGCCGAACGAGTCAGATGCCTTTTTTGACTCTACACCCGAGTATATCTGTAAGTAAGGAATGTGAGGATGGTAAGCATGAGGAGACCTTACAGAGAGCCTGTTTACCCTTAATTTGTGGCGCAATGCACCCTGTGGTTTATTTGGTAATATCACCGAGATCCCGCTTTTGACCTTCAATAACTTTAGGAGACCATTACACTTTAAATGTCTCAAATGTTTCCTTTTTCTTTTGATGGTTTTATGTGCACACGTAGGTGGCACACTATGTTGCATTAAGCAAGTCTAATGCACATTTTTTGCTTGCTTTCTTTCCTAGGTTCCTTCAGGAGCAGCTTATCGCCCGCCCTGATAATCACTGTGGGTACTAATTTTTAACAAATTATTCACGTGCACTTCACTTACTATTGCTTTGGTCCTGAAGAAGCGCAAATGACCGTTTTTGGCGACAAATGCGCGAAACATGTTGACTTTACACCTGGGCACAGTGTGCCTCTGGGACAACACCATTTTTATGGGTTTTTATTTCTGGCAAGGGCGTTGCAAAACCCAATCTCTCTTTTTGAAGATTCCCCTGCCAGTTTTAATCTTTATGCACGTACTTTCATTTCCCACATAGGACCCACACTCCCCACACCCGCATGCATCATCCGGCAATATAAAAAGATCTCTGACAAAGTGACCCTTCGGGGGACCCGTGGGGAATTGCAGCGCCGGCCCCACGAGGAGCAACGCCCGATGATGAAGCATGACACCTTTCGGGGTGTGTGAGGGCAACAAGAGGCAAGACTTGTTCTTCCTCTTTAGAGTGGGTCCCCTCTAACCTAGGATCCTGTTTTCTTTTTCCTCTGTCTAAGGCGTACAGGTGACTTATTGCACCTCGCCACAGGAACAGTGCCCTTTTTTGGTTTAAAGATATTACATATGGAGCATGGACACTGGACCTTAATTGGCTCCATGGTCCCCCCTCTCTTTTTCTTAAATTGTAGCACGGCGGCTCAGCCGAGGGACCATACTTCTTTCCTATTCCCTTTCTTTTCTCCTTTTTTTTTTTCAACATTTGAGACATGTTTTCTCCCTAACATGGGTATCACCAGGGTTTCCTATTGGGCATATGACTTGGGAATAGTTACATCTTTCGCTTATTTATCACCTCACCTAAGATAGGACGGAGTCACCATATAATATTGTATTTACCTTGGCCAATTGCAATATGTTATTATTATTATTTAATTCTTTCATTCAATTGACATTAACACATGATCTATGGCAATAGAGGGGTTGATAATAATTTTTACATATATACATACTTTTTAGTGGTGAGACTCATGCCTTAACATCAGTGTTACCATCGGGTGTACGCCGGAATACGCATACTTGACGTATTTCCTGTTTATGCCATTACAAGGAGCCCTTCTCCGGCACGCCCGTGCGCAGGAGATTAGTTTTCCACCTGGGCGCATGCGTATTAGAGGCCTGCTTTCATGCAAGCACTCTTCCCACCACCTGATAGCGCGTCCCGGATATAGTAACCGCCCAGGCATCAGGGAATGCTACCTATATCTAGCCCTTGATCGTCCACTGCCTTTTCACTAACGGCAGGCGGCCGAACGAGTCAGATGCCTTTTTTGACTCTACACCCGAGTATATCTGTAAGTAAGGAATGTGAGGATGGTAAGCATGAGGAGACCTTACAGAGAGCCTGTTTACCCTTAATTTGTGGCGCAATGCACCCTGTGGTTTATTTGGTAATATCACCGAGATCCCGCTTTTGACCTTCAATAACTTTAGGAGACCATTACACTTTAAATGTCTCAAATGTTTCCTTTTTCTTTTGATGGTTTTATGTGCACACGTAGGTGGCACACTATGTTGCATTAAGCAAGTCTAATGCACATTTTTTGCTTGCTTTCTTTCCTAGGTTCCTTCAGGAGCAGCTTATCGCCCGCCCTGATAATCACTGTGGGTACTAATTTTTAACAAATTATTCACGTGCACTTCACTTACTATTGCTTTGGTCCTGAAGAAGCGCAAATGACCGTTTTTGGCGACAAATGCGCGAAACATGTTGACTTTACACCTGGGCACAGTGTGCCTCTGGGACAACACCATTTTTATGGGTTTTTATTTCTGGCAAGGGCGTTGCAAAACCCAATCTCTCTTTTGAAGATTCCCCTGCCAGTTTTAATCTTTATGCACGTACTTTCATTTCCCACATAGGACCCACACTCCCCACACCCGCATGCATCATCCGGCAATATAAAAAGATCTCTGACAAAGTGACCCTTCGGGGGACCCGTGGGGAATTGCAGCGCCGGCCCCACGAGGAGCAACGCCCGATGATGAAGCATGACACCTTTCGGGGTGTGTGAGGGCAACAAGAGGCAAGACTTGTTCTTCCTCTTTAGAGTGGGTCCCCTCTAACCTAGGATCCTGTTTTCTTTTCCTCTGTCTAAGGCGTACAGGTGACTTATTGCACCTCGCCACAGGAACAGTGCCCTTTTTTGGTTTAAAGATATTACATATGGAGCATGGACACTGGACCTTAATTGGCTCCATGGTCCCCCCCTCTCTTTTTCTTAAATTGTAGCACGGCGGCTCAGCCGAGGGACCATACTTCTTTCCTATTCCCTTTCTTTTCTCCTTTTTTTTTTTCAACATTTGAGACATGTTTTCTCCCTAACATGGGTATCACCAGGGTTTCCTATTGGGCATATGACTTGGGAATAGTTACATCTTTCGCTTATTTATCACCTCACCTAAGATAGGACGGAGTCACCATATAATATTGTATTTACCTTGGCCAATTGCAATATGTTATTATTATTATTTAATTCTTTCATTCAATTGACATTAACACATGATCTATGGCAATAGAGGGGTTGATAATAATTTTTACATATATACATACTTTTTAGTGGTGAGACTCATGCCTTAACATCAGTGTTACCATCGGGTGTACGCCGGAATACGCATACTTGACGTATTTCCTGTTTATGCCATTACAAGGAGCCCTTCTCCGGCACGCCCGTGCGCAGGAGATTAGTTTTCCACCTGGGCGCATGCGTATTAGAGGCCTGCTTTCATGCAAGCACTCTTCCCACCACCTGATAGCGCGTCCCGGATATAGTAACCGCCCAGGCATCAGGGAATGCTACCTATATCTAGCCCTTGATCGTCCACTGCCTTTTCACTAACGGCAGGCGGCCGAACGAGTCAGATGCCTTTTTTGACTCTACACCCGAGTATATCTGTAAGTAAGGAATGTGAGGATGGTAAGCATGAGGAGACCTTACAGAGAGCCTGTTTACCCTTAATTTGTGGCGCAATGCACCCTGTGGTTTATTTGGTAATATCACCGAGATCCCGCTTTTGACCTTCAATAACTTTAGGAGACCATTACACTTTAAATGTCTCAAATGTTTCCTTTTTCTTTTGATGGTTTTATGTGCACACGTAGGTGGCACACTATGTTGCATTAAGCAAGTCTAATGCACATTTTTTGCTTGCTTTCTTTCCTAGGTTCCTTCAGGAGCAGCTTATCGCCCGCCCTGATAATCACTGTGGGTACTAATTTTTAACAAATTATTCACGTGCACTTCACTTACTATTGCTTTGGTCCTGAAGAAGCGCAAATGACCGTTTTTGGCGACAAATGCGCGAAACATGTTGACTTTACACCTGGGCACAGTGTGCCTCTGGGACAACACCATTTTTATGGGTTTTTATTTCTGGCAAGGGCGTTGCAAAACCCAATCTCTCTTTTTGAAGATTCCCCTGCCAGTTTTAATCTTTATGCACGTACTTTCATTTCCCACATAGGACCCACACTCCCCACACCCGCATGCATCATCTGGCAATATAAAAAGATCTCTGACAAAGTGACCCTTCGGGGGACCCGTGGGGAATTGCAGCGCCGGCCCCACGAGGAGCAACGCCCGATGATGAAGCATGACACCTTTCGGGGTGTGTGAGGGCAACAAGAGGCAAGACTTGTTCTTCCTCTTTAGAGTGGGTCCCCTCTAACCTAGGATCCTGTTTTCTTTTCCTCTGTCTAAGGCGTACAGGTGACTTATTGCACCTCGCCACAGGAACAGTGCCCTTTTTTGGTTTAAAGATATTACATATGGAGCATGGACACTGGACCTTAATTGGCTCCATGGTCCCCCCCTCTCTTTTTCTTAAATTGTAGCACGGCGGCTCAGCCGAGGGACCATACTTCTTTCCTATTCCCTTTCTTTTCTCCTTTTTTTTTTCAACATTTGAGACATGTTTTCTCCCTAACATGGGTATCACCAGGGTTTCCTATTGGGCATATGACTTGGGAATAGTTACATCTTTCGCTTATTTATCACCTCACCTAAGATAGGACGGAGTCACCATATAATATTGTATTTACCTTGGCCAATTGCAATATGTTATTATTATTATTTAATTCTTTCATTCAATTGACATTAACACATGATCTATGGCAATAGAGGGGTTGATAATAATTTTTACATATATACATACTTTTTAGTGGTGAGACTCATGCCTTAACATCAGTGTTACCATCGGGTGTACGCCGGAATACGCATACTTGACGTATTTCCTGTTTATGCCATTACAAGGAGCCCTTCTCCGGCACGCCCGTGCGCAGGAGATTAGTTTTCCACCTGGGCGCATGCGTATTAGAGGCCTGCTTTCATGCAAGCACTCTTCCCACCACCTGATAGCGCGTCCCGGATATAGTAACCGCCCAGGCATCAGGGAATGCTACCTATATCTAGCCCTTGATCGTCCACTGCCTTTTCACTAACGGCAGGCGGCCGAACGAGTCAGATGCCTTTTTTGACTCTACACCCGAGTATATCTGTAAGTAAGGAATGTGAGGATGGTAAGCATGAGGAGACCTTACAGAGAGCCTGTTTACCCTTAATTTGTGGCGCAATGCACCCTGTGGTTTATTTGGTAATATCACCGAGATCCCGCTTTTGACCTTCAATAACTTTAGGAGACCATTACACTTTAAATGTCTCAAATGTTTCCTTTTTCTTTTGATGGTTTTATGTGCACACGTAGGTGGCACACTATGTTGCATTAAGCAAGTCTAATGCACATTTTTTGCTTGCTTTCTTTCCTAGGTTCCTTCAGGAGCAGCTTATCGCCCGCCCTGATAATCACTGTGGGTACTAATTTTTAACAAATTATTCACGTGCACTTCACTTACTATTGCTTTGGTCCTGAAGAAGCGCAAATGACCGTTTTTGGCGACAAATGCGCGAAACATGTTGACTTTACACCTGGGCACAGTGTGCCTCTGGGACAACACCATTTTTATGGGTTTTTATTTCTGGCAAGGGCGTTGCAAAACCCAATCTCTCTTTTTGAAGATTCCCCTGCCAGTTTTAATCTTTATGCACGTACTTTCATTTCCCACATAGGACCCACACTCCCCACACCCGCATGCATCATCCGGCAATATAAAAAGATCTCTGACAAAGTGACCCTTCGGGGGACCCGTGGGGAATTGCAGCGCCGGCCCCACGAGGAGCAACGCCCGATGATGAAGCATGACACCTTTCGGGGTGTGTGAGGGCAACAAGAGGCAAGACTTGTTCTTCCTCTTTAGAGTGGGTCCCCTCTAACCTAGGATCCTGTTTTCTTTTCCTCTGTCTAAGGCGTACAGGTGACTTATTGCACCTCGCCACAGGAACAGTGCCCTTTTTTGGTTTAAAGATATTACATATGGAGCATGGACACTGGACCTTAATTGGCTCCATGGTCCCCCCCCTCTCTTTTTCTTAAATTGTAGCACGGCGGCTCAGCCGAGGGACCATACTTCTTTCCTATTCCCTTTCTTTTCTCCTTTTTTTTTTTTCTTTTCAACATTTGAGACATGTTTTCTCCCTAACATGGGTATCACCAGGGTTTCCTATTGGGCATATGACTTGGGAATAGTTACATCTTTCGCTTATTTATCACCTCACCTAAGATAGGACGGAGTCACCATATAATATTGTATTTACCTTGGCCAATTGCAATATGTTATTATTATTATTTAATTCTTTCATTCAATTGACATTAACACATGATCTATGGCAATAGAGGGGTTGATAATAATTTTTACATATATACATACTTTTTAGTGGTGAGACTCATGCCTTAACATCAGTGTTACCATCGGGTGTACGCCGGAATACGCATACTTGACGTATTTCCTGTTTATGCCATTACAAGGAGCCCTTCTCCGGCACGCCCGTGCGCAGGAGATTAGTTTTCCACCTGGGCGCATGCGTATTAGAGGCCTGCTTTCATGCAAGCACTCTTCCCACCACCTGATAGCGCGTCCCGGATATAGTAACCGCCCAGGCATCAGGGAATGCTACCTATATCTAGCCCTTGATCGTCCACTGCCTTTTCACTAACGGCAGGCGGCCGAACGAGTCAGATGCCTTTTTTGACTCTACACCCGAGTATATCTGTAAGTAAGGAATGTGAGGATGGTAAGCATGAGGAGACCTTACAGAGAGCCTGTTTACCCTTAATTTGTGGCGCAATGCACCCTGTGGTTTATTTGGTAATATCACCGAGATCCCGCTTTTGACCTTCAATAACTTTAGGAGACCATTACACTTTAAATGTCTCAAATGTTTCCTTTTTCTTTTGATGGTTTTATGTGCACACGTAGGTGGCACACTATGTTGCATTAAGCAAGTCTAATGCACATTTTTTGCTTGCTTTCTTTCCTAGGTTCCTTCAGGAGCAGCTTATCGCCCGCCCTGATAATCACTGTGGGTACTAATTTTTAACAAATTATTCACGTGCACTTCACTTACTATTGCTTTGGTCCTGAAGAAGCGCAAATGACCGTTTTTGGCGACAAATGCGCGAAACATGTTGACTTTACACCTGGGCACAGTGTGCCTCTGGGACAACACCATTTTTATGGGTTTTTATTTCTGGCAAGGGCGTTGCAAAACCCAATCTCTCTTTTGAAGATTCCCCTGCCAGTTTTAATCTTTATGCACGTACTTTCATTTCCCACATAGGACCCACACTCCCCACACCCGCATGCATCATCTGGCAATATAAAAAGATCTCTGACAAAGTGACCCTTCGGGGGACCCGTGGGGAATTGCAGCGCCGGCCCCACGAGGAGCAACGCCCGATGATGAAGCATGACACCTTTCGGGGTGTGTGAGGGCAACAAGAGGCAAGACTTGTTCTTCCTCTTTAGAGTGGGTCCCCTCTAACCTAGGATCCTGTTTTCTTTTTCCTCTGTCTAAGGCGTACAGGTGACTTATTGCACCTCGCCACAGGAACAGTGCCCTTTTTTGGTTTAAAGATATTACATATGGAGCATGGACACTGGACCTTAATTGGCTCCATGGTCCCCCCCTCTCTTTTCTTAAATTGTAGCACGGCGGCTCAGCCGAGGGACCATACTTCTTTCCTATTCCCTTTCTTTTCTCCTTTTTTTTTTCAACATTTGAGACATGTTTTCTCCCTAACATGGGTATCACCAGGGTTTCCTATTGGGCATATGACTTGGGAATAGTTACATCTTTCGCTTATTTATCACCTCACCTAAGATAGGACGGAGTCACCATATAATATTGTATTTACCTTGGCCAATTGCAATATGTTATTATTATTATTTAATTCTTTCATTCAATTGACATTAACACATGATCTATGGCAATAGAGGGGTTGATAATAATTTTTACATATATACATACTTTTTAGTGGTGAGACTCATGCCTTAACATCAGTGTTACCATCGGGTGTACGCCGGAATACGCATACTTGACGTATTTCCTGTTTATGCCATTACAAGGAGCCCTTCTCCGGCACGCCCGTGCGCAGGAGATTAGTTTTCCACCTGGGCGCATGCGTATTAGAGGCCTGCTTTCATGCAAGCACTCTTCCCACCACCTGATAGCGCGTCCCGGATATAGTAACCGCCCAGGCATCAGGGAATGCTACCTATATCTAGCCCTTGATCGTCCACTGCCTTTTCACTAACGGCAGGCGGCCGAACGAGTCAGATGCCTTTTTTGACTCTACACCCGAGTATATCTGTAAGTAAGGAATGTGAGGATGGTAAGCATGAGGAGACCTTACAGAGAGCCTGTTTACCCTTAATTTGTGGCGCAATGCACCCTGTGGTTTATTTGGTAATATCACCGAGATCCCGCTTTTGACCTTCAATAACTTTAGGAGACCATTACACTTTAAATGTCTCAAATGTTTCCTTTTTCTTTTGATGGTTTTATGTGCACACGTAGGTGGCACACTATGTTGCATTAAGCAAGTCTAATGCACATTTTTTGCTTGCTTTCTTTCCTAGGTTCCTTCAGGAGCAGCTTATCGCCCGCCCTGATAATCACTGTGGGTACTAATTTTTAACAAATTATTCACGTGCACTTCACTTACTATTGCTTTGGTCCTGAAGAAGCGCAAATGACCGTTTTTGGCGACAAATGCGCGAAACATGTTGACTTTACACCTGGGCACAGTGTGCCTCTGGGACAACACCATTTTTATGGGTTTTTATTTCTGGCAAGGGCGTTGCAAAACCCAATCTCTCTTTTGAAGATTCCCCTGCCAGTTTTAATCTTTATGCACGTACTTTCATTTCCCACATAGGACCCACACTCCCCACACCCGCATGCATCATCTGGCAATATAAAAAGATCTCTGACAAAGTGACCCTTCGGGGGACCCGTGGGGAATTGCAGCGCCGGCCCCACGAGGAGCAACGCCCGATGATGAAGCATGACACCTTTCGGGGTGTGTGAGGGCAACAAGAGGCAAGACTTGTTCTTCCTCTTTAGAGTGGGTCCCCTCTAACCTAGGATCCTGTTTTCTTTTTCCTCTGTCTAAGGCGTACAGGTGACTTATTGCACCTCGCCACAGGAACAGTGCCCTTTTTTGGTTTAAAGATATTACATATGGAGCATGGACACTGGACCTTAATTGGCTCCATGGTCCCCCCCTCTCTTTTTCTTAAATTGTAGCACGGCGGCTCAGCCGAGGGACCATACTTCTTTCCTATTCCCTTTCTTTTCTCCTTTTTTTTTTCAACATTTGAGACATGTTTTCTCCCTAACATGGGTATCACCAGGGTTTCCTATTGGGCATATGACTTGGGAATAGTTACATCTTTCGCTTATTTATCACCTCACCTAAGATAGGACGGAGTCACCATATAATATTGTATTTACCTTGGCCAATTGCAATATGTTATTATTATTATTTAATTCTTTCATTCAATTGACATTAACACATGATCTATGGCAATAGAGGGGTTGATAATAATTTTTACATATATACATACTTTTTAGTGGTGAGACTCATGCCTTAACATCAGTGTTACCATCGGGTGTACGCCGGAATACGCATACTTGACGTATTTCCTGTTTATGCCATTACAAGGAGCCCTTCTCCGGCACGCCCGTGCGCAGGAGATTAGTTTTCCACCTGGGCGCATGCGTATTAGAGGCCTGCTTTCATGCAAGCACTCTTCCCACCACCTGATAGCGCGTCCCGGATATAGTAACCGCCCAGGCATCAGGGAATGCTACCTATATCTAGCCCTTGATCGTCCACTGCCTTTTCACTAACGGCAGGCGGCCGAACGAGTCAGATGCCTTTTTTGACTCTACACCCGAGTATATCTGTAAGTAAGGAATGTGAGGATGGTAAGCATGAGGAGACCTTACAGAGAGCCTGTTTACCCTTAATTTGTGGCGCAATGCACCCTGTGGTTTATTTGGTAATATCACCGAGATCCCGCTTTTGACCTTCAATAACTTTAGGAGACCATTACACTTTAAATGTCTCAAATGTTTCCTTTTTCTTTTGATGGTTTTATGTGCACACGTAGGTGGCACACTATGTTGCATTAAGCAAGTCTAATGCACATTTTTTGCTTGCTTTCTTTCCTAGGTTCCTTCAGGAGCAGCTTATCGCCCGCCCTGATAATCACTGTGGGTACTAATTTTTAACAAATTATTCACGTGCACTTCACTTACTATTGCTTTGGTCCTGAAGAAGCGCAAATGACCGTTTTTGGCGACAAATGCGCGAAACATGTTGACTTTACACCTGGGCACAGTGTGCCTCTGGGACAACACCATTTTTATGGGTTTTTATTTCTGGCAAGGGCGTTGCAAAACCCAATCTCTCTTTTGAAGATTCCCCTGCCAGTTTTAATCTTTATGCACGTACTTTCATTTCCCACATAGGACCCACACTCCCCACACCCGCATGCATCATCTGGCAATATAAAAAGATCTCTGACAAAGTGACCCTTCGGGGGACCCGTGGGGAATTGCAGCGCCGGCCCCACGAGGAGCAATGCCCGATGATGAAGCATGACACCTTTCGGGGTGTGTGAGGGCAACAAGAGGCAAGACTTGTTCTTCCTCTTTAGAGTGGGTCCCCTCTAACCTAGGATCCTGTTTTCTTTTTCCTCTGTCTAAGGCGTACAGGTGACTTATTGCACCTCGCCACAGGAACAGTGCCCTTTTTTGGTTTAAAGATATTACATATGGAGCATGGACACTGGACCTTAATTGGCTCCATGGTCCCCCCCCTCTCTTTTTCTTAAATTGTAGCACGGCGGCTCAGCCGAGGGACCATACTTCTTTCCTATTCCCTTTCTTTTCTCCTTTTTTTTTCAACATTTGAGACATGTTTTCTCCCTAACATGGGTATCACCAGGGTTTCCTATTGGGCATATGACTTGGGAATAGTTACATCTTTCGCTTATTTATCACCTCACCTAAGATAGGACGGAGTCACCATATAATATTGTATTTACCTTGGCCAATTGCAATATGTTATTATTATTATTTAATTCTTTCATTCAATTGACATTAACACATGATCTATGGCAATAGAGGGGTTGATAATAATTTTTACATATATACATACTTTTTAGTGGTGAGACTCATGCCTTAACATCAGTGTTACCATCGGGTGTACGCCGGAATACGCATACTTGACGTATTTCCTGTTTATGCCATTACAAGGAGCCCTTCTCCGGCACGCCCGTGCGCAGGAGATTAGTTTTCCACCTGGGCGCATGCGTATTAGAGGCCTGCTTTCATGCAAGCACTCTTCCCACCACCTGATAGCGCGTCCCGGATATAGTAACCGCCCAGGCATCAGGGAATGCTACCTATATCTAGCCCTTGATCGTCCACTGCCTTTTCACTAACGGCAGGCGGCCGAACGAGTCAGATGCCTTTTTTGACTCTACACCCGAGTATATCTGTAAGTAAGGAATGTGAGGATGGTAAGCATGAGGAGACCTTACAGAGAGCCTGTTTACCCTTAATTTGTGGCGCAATGCACCCTGTGGTTTATTTGGTAATATCACAGAGATCCCGCTTTTGACCTTCAATAACTTTAGGAGACCATTACACTTTAAATGTCTCAAATGTTTCCTTTTTCTTTTGATGGTTTTATGTGCACACGTAGGTGGCACACTATGTTGCATTAAGCAAGTCTAATGCACATTTTTTGCTTGCTTTCTTTCCTAGGTTCCTTCAGGAGCAGCTTATCGCCCGCCCTGATAATCACTGTGGGTACTAATTTTTAACAAATTATTCACGTGCACTTCACTTACTATTGCTTTGGTCCTGAAGAAGCGCAAATGACCGTTTTTGGCGACAAATGCGCGAAACATGTTGACTTTACACCTGGGCACAGTGTGCCTCTGGGACAACACCATTTTTATGGGTTTTTATTTCTGGCAAGGGCGTTGCAAAACCCAATCTCTCTTTTGAAGATTCCCCTGCCAGTTTTAATCTTTATGCACGTACTTTCATTTCCCACATAGGACCCACACTCCCCACACCCGCATGCATCATCCGGCAATATAAAAAGATCTCTGACAAAGTGACCCTTCGGGGGACCCGTGGGGAATTGCAGCGCCGGCCCCACGAGGAGCAACGCCCGATGATGAAGCATGACACCTTTCGGGGTGTGTGAGGGCAACAAGAGGCAAGACTTGTTCTTCCTCTTTAGAGTGGGTCCCCTCTAACCTAGGATCCTGTTTTCTTTTTCCTCTGTCTAAGGCGTACAGGTGACTTATTGCACCTCGCCACAGGAACAGTGCCCTTTTTTGGTTTAAAGATATTACATATGGAGCATGGACACTGGACCTTAATTGGCTCCATGGTCCCCCCCCTCTCTTTTTCTTAAATTGTAGCACGGCGGCTCAGCCGAGGGACCATACTTCTTTCCTATTCCCTTTCTTTTCTCCTTTTTTTTTTTTTTTTCTTTTCAACATTTGAGACATGTTTTCTCCCTAACATGGGTATCACCAGGGTTTCCTATTGGGCATATGACTTGGGAATAGTTACATCTTTCGCTTATTTATCACCTCACCTAAGATAGGACGGAGTCACCATATAATATTGTATTTACCTTGGCCAATTGCAATATGTTATTATTATTATTTAATTCTTTCATTCAATTGACATTAACACATGATCTATGGCAATAGAGGGGTTGATAATAATTTTTACATATATACATACTTTTTAGTGGTGAGACTCATGCCTTAACATCAGTGTTACCATCGGGTGTACGCCGGAATACGCATACTTGACGTATTTCCTGTTTATGCCATTACAAGGAGCCCTTCTCCGGCACGCCCGTGCGCAGGAGATTAGTTTTCCACCTGGGCGCATGCGTATTAGAGGCCTGCTTTCATGCAAGCACTCTTCCCACCACCTGATAGCGCGTCCCGGATATAGTAACCGCCCAGGCATCAGGGAATGCTACCTATATCTAGCCCTTGATCGTCCACTGCCTTTTCACTAACGGCAGGCGGCCGAACGAGTCAGATGCCTTTTTTGACTCTACACCCGAGTATATCTGTAAGTAAGGAATGTGAGGATGGTAAGCATGAGGAGACCTTACAGAGAGCCTGTTTACCCTTAATTTGTGGCGCAATGCACCCTGTGGTTTATTTGGTAATATCACCGAGATCCCGCTTTTGACCTTCAATAACTTTAGGAGACCATTACACTTTAAATGTCTCAAATGTTTCCTTTTTCTTTTGATGGTTTTATGTGCACACGTAGGTGGCACACTATGTTGCATTAAGCAAGTCTAATGCACATTTTTTGCTTGCTTTCTTTCCTAGGTTCCTTCAGGAGCAGCTTATCGCCCGCCCTGATAATCACTGTGGGTACTAATTTTTAACAAATTATTCACGTGCACTTCACTTACTATTGCTTTGGTCCTGAAGAAGCGCAAATGACCGTTTTTGGCGACAAATGCGCGAAACATGTTGACTTTACACCTGGGCACAGTGTGCCTCTGGGACAACACCATTTTTATGGGTTTTTATTTCTGGCAAGGGCGTTGCAAAACCCAATCTCTCTTTTTGAAGATTCCCCTGCCAGTTTTAATCTTTATGCACGTACTTTCATTTCCCACATAGGACCCACACTCCCCACACCCGCATGCATCATCTGGCAATATAAAAAGATCTCTGACAAAGTGACCCTTCGGGGGACCCGTGGGGAATTGCAGCGCCGGCCCCACGAGGAGCAACGCCCGATGATGAAGCATGACACCTTTCGGGGTGTGTGAGGGCAACAAGAGGCAAGACTTGTTCTTCCTCTTTAGAGTGGGTCCCCTCTAACCTAGGATCCTGTTTTCTTTTCCTCTGTCTAAGGCGTACAGGTGACTTATTGCACCTCGCCACAGGAACAGTGCCCTTTTTTGGTTTAAAGATATTACATATGGAGCATGGACACTGGACCTTAATTGGCTCCATGGTCCCCCCCCTCTCTTTTTCTTAGGCTGAAAAGGGACGCCCGCTCTGATCCACACCAGTGCACCCCTGGCAAATGCCGAATAAGTCGTATAGAATAGTTGCCCCTTCCATCTCCTCTTCAGTGCTGCTCCCTCGGACCGGTTCATATGTGTTTCCTGGAGGAATGCAACCTGCACCCCCCGCCGCACCAAGTAAGCATGCACTTTATGGCGCCTCTGCATTGTGTGGAGCCCCCTCACATTCCAGGTAATGCATTTCAAATCATGTAGCGTCCCCATTGATCAAGCATCCCCCCCGCACCCCTCCCCCATCTACGAGCACACCGGTGTCCCTAACTCCCCCCTGCCTCCTCCCAACCCCTCCCCAACTGCCTCCCCCCAGAACAGGCGCTACAACATTAGTACCCATCCAAACTATCACTCAACTGCTCCCTGGATGCCCTTTGGGAGCTAACCCCACTCAAACTTACGGGAGGTGAGCCCTCAGCTTCAGAGAATCAGACACCTAGTAGGTCTCCAATCCGCTCCCTATCCCCGTAATGTTGAACCAGTCCCCTCCAGGACCTCCCGTCAATGAGACTCCCTTCACATATTATTCACAGCCCCTGCTCAGTCCCCGGGCCTACTTAGGCCAATCCTAGCCATTCTAGCCCCTAGTGGCTTCTTCACCCATCCACAGTCTCGTCCGCCGTCCCAGCTGTCACATGCGGCAGTGTCAAGCTTCCTGCATCCGATTGTTCGTTGTCCTCTTCCATGGACCCCCCTTCCGATTCCGTTCTCGCCGGAGATGTGTCCCTTTCCTCTTGAGAGATAGCTGTGACTGCCTGCAAGGCGGCCGCTCGCTCCTTTACTGTCTGTATCTCTGTCGGTTTCTGGGCCGCTGGTTGACGTCGCCTGTTACGCCTCAATCTGCGCGGACGCGGCCCCTCCGCTCCTACTCCCACTCCACTCCCTGCTTCTCCAATACCAGCTTTATACCTCTCCAGCCAGTCCCAGGCCTATTCTGGGCTGCCAAGGAAAGACATTGTGCCATCCACCGTGATCTTTAAACGCGCTGGAAACATCAGAGAGTATTGAATACCTGCATCTCGTAGTGCCCTCTTAACTGCCACAAACGATATTCTGTGGTGCTGGACCTCTAGCGTGTAATCCAGAAACAAGGTCACCCTGCTATTGTTCACTGTGTAGGGGCCCGCCATCCTTGCCTTGTTCAGTAGATAGTCCCTGTCCTTGTAATGAAGCAGCCTTGCCACCACCGGCCTTGGCGGTCTTCCAGGTGCCATGGGTCTAGCCGGCACTCTGTGGGCTCTCTCCAGCATGAAGAAAGATGACAACCCTTCCGGCGCAACTGTCTCCTTTAGCCACTCCTCCAAATATCCCACCATGCTGGAACCTTCCACCCTTTCAGGTAGCCCTACCACCCGGATGTTGTTTCTTCGATTTCTCCCTTCTGCATCCTCTGCCCGCCTCTCCAGGGTCTGCAACCTGTTCTGAAACTCTACCATCTGCGCTGCCATCGACTTTTGAGCTGGTTCCAGGACTTCTATGGTCGTCTCCGTTTGTTTTACCCTATCAGCCAGTTTGGCGTGGTCCGCTCGGGAGCAATCCTAAGCCCTGTGTCACATGCGCAATGTCCAGCTGCAGGGCCTCCCTAGTATCTGTTATGGCCTTTAAAATTTGATCGACCTGTTGCTGGAGCATCCCCTCTGGGCGTTGTTGTGGTCCCTCTCGCGCCTCCCCAGTGGTCGTATCTTCCTCCTGGTCCACGGGCGCTCCCGCCTGCTTCCCTCTCGGTTTCCCCATGCTTCTACAGGTCTCGAGTTCCGCAAAGCCCTCGGATAACCTTCTATGCCACTCGTCCGCTCAGCGGGTCCCCACTATGCAGCCGCACCTCGGGTGCTCCCGTCGATCTCTCTTCTCCCCTTTGCGCCCTCTGTCAGATTCGCCCCCCTCGACGGGGTGATCTCCTGGCACAGCTGGCCTCGTCACGTCCACCGCTTCACCCCTCGGTTCCGGCCTCTCTCCAGCTGGGGCTCGAAGGATCACAGCCAGCAATGGGGCCCTCTTCTGGTCAATGGTCGACAGCTGCTGCACCTCTTCCAATATTATGTTCCCCGATCTCCCGCCTCATTAGGCAGACACAGCCGGCCTCATCTCCAGTTCAGTACCCACTCGTCTCAATCCCACGGCTCTGCAACACTCCCGTTCCACCTTGGCCTCGCCCGCTCGCCAAATGCCCTCTCTGCTGCGGCTCAGTAGTTCCAGCTGTCCGATCCCCCAATCAGAGGAGGGGGGGGGGGAGTACTCCAGTATGGGCATCCAGCCTCCCTCAGCTATCCGCACTCTTCTGCCATTGGGATCCCTGCAATGGCTGTATCGTCTGTAGTTTCGTTTTCGCCCCTCAGTTGGTCTTCATCACAGGCCGTTCCCGCCCAGGCGTGTGCTCCCCTCAGAGGTCCCACTTCCAGGACTGTCTCGTATCCCTTGCGCTCTGCACCTTCCGTCGTCTCACCTACATGGGGATCTAATCAGCCCCCAGCCACACTTGCCTGTTCCCGCCGGCCACCACAGTGCCACCAGTTCTACCTTCAGGGTAATAAAGGGGTGGGGGAGGGGCCGCCGGCCGCCGCACTACAGCACCCTCTGCCCTCACAGACCTCCAGCTGGCATCCCGGTCGCTGCAGCGGCTATTCAGTCCTCAGGTCACGTTCACTGCTTCCCCTCATCGCCGCTATTCAAACTTTGCCATCCGCTCCCGCCGCCATTTTGTTGCCGCACGGCCTCCGTAGTTTTTTATGCCCCCGGTTCGCAGCGGCTCTCTCTCTCCAGTCTCCCCCAGCTACATACACTCCGGTTCTTCGCGGGGGGGGGTCTTTCCTCGCCGGTTGCTTCCGCTGGTCGTCTCCGGCTGCTCCGCTCCTGCAACCAATACTGTTCAGAGCCCTCTCATCTCCATCTTGGGTCTGCGTCTCCAACTCGTCGTTCTTTTCGCGGAGCCCCAAATGGACTCTGCTTCCAGCCTCACTGGTACTGAGTGCTGGCGTCTCCAGGCCCTTTCCACCTTCTTCCCAGTGGCTCAGGGGCCTCGTCTAACGCCTCTGGTCAGGATTAAAGACGGGGTCGGCGCGGAGCTCTGTGCTCACACGTCCGTTCTCATCCGCCTCGTGGCCACGCCCCCCATGGGAAGCCATTCACTATTACCGATTCGGTAAATACCGAATCGGTAATAGGGGGAGCATATTCAAGGGTGGCAGGGTGTCAAATTGACACCCTGTTGCACCCCTGAATCGTGCATGTGTGCACATGTGGCGCACATACATGCCCTAAGGGCATGTTTGTCTGCCACATGGCACTTTTAAAAAAGCACAAAATTGCTTTTTAAAAGGTATTCAGTATTTACCACCAACTTGTAGTTGGTGGTAAATAACGAATCCTGAAACCAAAAATGCACTCACTTGAGTGCTCCCTACATAGGATTTAAGGAATCGGTAATTTACCGATTCCTTAAAATAACGAATCGGTAATTTACCGATTCCTTAAAATAACGAATCGGTAAATTACTGATTCCTTAAATCCGGCCTCCTACATCTCGATTGCCTAAATACCGGTCGGTAACGGGAGATTTACCGAATTTCGGCCGTTACCGACCGGTATTTAGCTACCTACATATGGCCCTAAATCCTTTAATATTGAAATGGTGTATCCGTATCTCAAGGACGATTATTATACACAAGTTGAGTCACGTAGGGCTCTAACCCAGTACCGAGGGAGATCAAAGAACCGATTCACGACATTCTCAGAATCTTCCTCCTCTGATTCATCAGGAGATACTAATCCCAGAGAAGGCCCATCCAAAAGACAGAACTCTTTTTTAGAGCAAGGCGACCCAAGAAATCGAGTACGGTTCAAGCCACAACAACCACAATGGGAAATGAGAACCCGCAGAAACTTTTACAAGACCTAAGAACAACAACAATAGTGAACTTATCATCCAAACGATTAACAAAAGCAGAAGAGTCAGTCTTAGAATTAGGTGTGAAATTTGTCCCCTCCACAATCACAGACTATGCCAACTTGAAGATAGAGGCCTTACAATTTTTTCGTAAAATTTGCCTTAAAGCTTTCTTTTATGGAAAGGAAAACCGTGGTAATACTGAACCATCTGGATTATCCAAGAAATCAAATTTCAATCCACCATCTCATATGATTCCGAAACAAATTTTAGCCTTTGAACAGGCAGTTCTGTCTCAATATCACAATTGGAAAAGAGCAGATCCTTCACAAAAATGAACATTACAAAACAACAGCATGAAGCCATTATGGACCTCCAAAGAGATGATTCCATAGTTATAAAACCTGCAGACAAGGGCGGAGCCCTTGTCTTATGGTCTAAAGAAATGTATGTAACTGAGGCAAAAAGTCAAATACACAATACGGAATGGTACCGTCAACTAAGCTAAGACCCCACACGCCAAATTGAAGGGGAGATTACCAACAAGCTCAAATGGGGATTAGAGCAAGGGATTTTAGGCCCTAAAGAATTTGAGTTCCTTAATAAATCACACCCAAGGATACCAGTAATTTATTTTCTCCCCAAGATCCATAAAAATTTGAGACAACCCCCTGGAAGACCAATTGTTTCTGGCTGTGAGTCGGTGCTGGAACCCATTGCAAAGTATGTGGACGTCTTCCTCAAACCATTCATGGACCAGGTACCCTCTTACATAAGAGACACCACTGATTTCATCAATAAGATTGAGGGACAACTATTTGATCCCTTGAACCAATGGCTAGTCTCCTTCGATGTAACTTCGCTATACACCCAAATCCCTCAGGACGAAGCACTGGAAACTATGGAATACTATTTGGAGACACGTCCTAAACCTCAGAGAGTCCCCACTGAATTCATATTGGATTTGGCCAGAATTGCGCTTAAGAAGAATTACTTTAAATTTGAGAATACATTCTTCATGCAAGTCAAAGGGACCGCGATGGGATGTCCCTTCGCCCCAGAGATGGCTGTATTGTTTATGGCACTGTTTGAGGATAAGTTCATCACCAACAACAATCCATTTATCGAATTTATTGCCCAATGGTACAGGTACATAGACGATGTCTGGTGCCTGTGGAGTGGCACAGAAGAGCATCTTGAACAATTTCATGAATGGCTAAACATGAGACACCGAGACATCAAATTCACTATCACAAAGAGCCGGACTGTCCTCACGTTTCTTGATGTGGAAGTATTTGTACACGATCAAAGATTGACAACAACGCTACATCGCAAACCCACGGATAGAAACACCATACTCCACTATCAAAGTTTTCATCCGCGGAGTTTAAAAGACAACTTACCTTATGGGCAACTATTAAGGATCCGGAGAAATTGTGCACAAAAAGAAGACTTTATGCTAAATGCCGAAGCCTTTTGTGACCAACTTAAAGAAAGAGGTTACCCAAGAAAAATGCTCAAACACGCCATCAAGAGAGCATGGTACACGCCGCGAGAGGTTCTACTTACGAAGAACGAAAAAACACCGATGCAGAAACTCGTATTTGTGTCCACGTTTGGCCCACACACTAACAAATTTCGCAAAATTGTGATGACAAATTGGCATCTCCTAAGTCAATTAGAATGCCCGATGGAGAGACCCTTGTTTGCAATGAAGAAGAACAAAAGCATCAGTCAAAGGATCATCAGAGCAGATATTGCTCATAATAACAAGAAGACAGACCTTCGAGCCCAATGGAACATGCAGCATATTGAAGGACATCACAAATGCGGCACTTGTTCCGCATGCAACACTACCATTGAAGGACATGAGTTCTCATACGATGCCATTAAATGGACCCACAAAGAATTTACTAATTGTAAAACTAAAAACACTGTTTATGCCATCTAGTGCCCTTGTCCAAAATTGTACATTGGGAAGACTAACCAGCAGATCAATCAAAGAATAGTGCAACATCGGTCTCGAATTAAAAAGCAGGTTTTAACAGCTCCGATGGTGTCACACTTTGTGGAAAATAACCATTCAGAGAAAGATTTCGTATGGACAGTTCTATCAGGAATAAAGCCACCTCCACGTGGAGGCAATGTTGAAAACATACTACTGCGAAGGGAAGCTTATTTAATTCTAAAATTCAATTGTATCCAAAACGGCCTCAATGAAATGTCAGAACTCAATCAAGCAGTGAATTAATATCCATGGCTCAACCCGTTCAAAACACTTAGGGGCCGATTCCGATTCGGGCCGGAATTCTCTCCGACCGAGCCGGACCCGGAGAGAATTCCGACCGAATCGGACCCTAGCAGTCCGACCGAACGAGTACGATGCGTTCGCATGCCATCGGACTCGATTCGGTCGGACTCCCATTGAAGTCAATGGGAGCCGGTCGTACGACGCGTACGCGGGCTCCCATTGACTCAATGGGTGCGAGGCGGTCAAGGGCGCCCCTACAGCGTGTACGCGTCCATGCGCATCGCGGCGTACATGCACAGGTAGGGGGACCCATGGGTCCCCCTGTGTGCGACTCGCGCGTCTACGCGTACAGGGGGTCCGACGCGGACCCCCAAAGTCCGGCTCCGACAGCTTTTTCGAGCCGGACGGCGCGAGTCGATCGGAGGGGTCGCGGCGCGCATCGTACTTACCCGGCCGGGAAACGTCTCCATAGCGCGGTGCGAGTCGTGTCCATGCGAGTCGGTCGGAGCGTGTTGAAGCCGCGTTCGAGTCGGTCGGAGATTTCGCGGGTGCCTGCATCGTACTCGCTCGGCCGGACTCGCGTACGATTCGGTCGGGAAACAGGGCTCCGAATCGGATCCGGTAAATCCGAATCTGATTCGGAGCACTACCGGCCGAGATCGGAATCGGCCCCTTAATGACCTGGAATGCAGCACTTCACCAATAACAACTAAGCCCAAAAGACTACAACTCCCATAAAACCACCGACAGCAACTTGAGACTTCCTGTATCCAAAAATTTTAAAAATCGGAAGTATCAGCACAAGTGCAATCGACCGACTGAAGAGTTACTCGAATGAATCAGCAGTAGAAGACGAAAAGAAGTGAGTACCAACCGCCTTTGAAGCGTGTTCATTCCAAGTATGCTCTGCCAAAAAAACATAGCGCAAAAATCTACTATATAAAGGGAATTGTATTGCTGGAAAAATATAATGAAAATGTTCTGGGAAATATTACTCAGGCAAAGTTTTACGGAGCTGACAACTTTGAAAAACTAAAGTTTGGCACCCTCTCAAAACTTTGCTGGTGGAACTATACTTTTGCACACTCCTTCTGGAAGAGACAAATTTTTACAAGAATGTTGGCACACAATATGCAATTGAAATGTATTAAGTGCTGAAGATGGTGCCCAAAATAAAGTAAACAATTAGAAAGGAATTGGGTATAAAGGTAAAGAAGCCGTTGAATTACAGGATCGGCTGCACCAGAGACTATGTCAGAAAAATCAATACTCATTTTTGAAATGGATAGCCAATGTTGTAATCATGGTGGAGCAACTGATGTCACCTTTAACTCTATTTCTTGCACAAGACTTGTAGAATATTTGAGCAGTTTTTCGTT
Source organism: Calotriton arnoldi (assembly GCA_963921515.1). NCBI lineage: Eukaryota > Metazoa > Chordata > Amphibia > Caudata > Salamandridae > Calotriton > Calotriton arnoldi. Next base: position 5,881,356 of record CAWUFW010000113.1, on the reverse strand, counting down.
GAGAATGCATGTGGTAACCTATGGTGTTGAACTGCTGAGTGACATGTACTGAATGGTGCCCCTGAGTAAGATGACTTGTAAGAAAAGATGGAGGCACACTGAATCATGCAAGGACTATCGTCAGCCTCGTGTGGGCCACTAGAGTGTCACTGAACAGGGCTTGGAAGGAAGACATGAGTACTTGCAAAGATCTTAGGTACTCTATTGTTGTCACGAATTCCTGGCCTGTATGATCTGGGCGGTATGTCAGAAGTTGGTATTGTGACGGCACGTCCCAATATATATTGTCTGATGCCAGTTTTACTTCCTCATCCGGTGTATGGATCAGGTTGGCATTAAATTTATGTCCCAGAGAGGATGCTCATTTCTTGCCTCTGAGACTTTTGTCAGTAGTAACAAGTTTAGTGCTTTTTTCTTATTGGAACTTGGGTGTAGGTATACGTTCATTAGTAGTACTGTTCTGGATTGAGAGTTGGTTTTGATTAATTGCAGAGCGGGATCTGGAGATTTGAGTTGTTCAGATGTCAAGTGATGTGGGCACATAGACTGCCAATCCTCCTTTTGGGTGGCCGCAGCGCTCCTTTTTTTCAGCTTCTACGAAGTAGTGAGTGTAACCATCCAGGGGCAAGTTGTCTAAGGCCCATGTCTCTTGGAGTGCTATTATATCATATGCTTCCCAGTCCTGGGGTGGTGTGCTGTCCTCTAACATTTTTTGCTCCCGCTATGTTCCATGAGAGGAGATGTAGATCGTCTTTATTGGCATGATCTCCTGGGTCATACTACCATGTGTGCGTTTAAAGTGGTGGCAAGCCAGTTTCACTGTGTTTGGTGAGGGTCAATTTGCATGTCAAAGTTACTCTTCTTTGGTGCAGGATTTGGGCTACTTCCTTATGCGTTCGGCAAGACCAAATAAACCTGAGTTTTCCCCAGTAGCTTAGTTGGGGATCACTGTTGTTAATGGTGTGCTTTTACCATTAGGGGTTGGGGTAGCATTTCTTCATTTGTTTTGTTAGTTTTATGTCCCAAGTTTTGTTGGAATATGCAGAAGGGTTCAGGTTTGTGCAGTAGAATGTGATGAGTTTTCAACTTCCAGAGAAAATATAGAGAGGACATGAGATGAGAGAACTCTCTTAAGGGCATACTTTTTGAGGAGGCCCTCTGCTTTTGATTGCAGTGGCTCAGTTTATTTGGTGATTCACAATTCCAATCATGGGTAAAACATGGCTTGTTGAACATAGATGAGATGTACTTGCAAATTGTTTGATTGCATATTGCATTTCAGGTTTTCAATTTGACCAATCCTTTGACTTCTTACCAACAAAATATGAGTGTCTTCCTGGTCGAGGACCACACTGCTTTTTCTCTTATCTGTCTTGTATCAAGACCCTGCTGGACTATGGGGTGAAAGAAAGCTTGAATAAGCAGCTACCTATGTTATATGACATCTCTTTATTAATGTAATAACTGCACTTTCACAATTGCTTTATTAACCTTCCTGCTTTCTCAAATTTGCTTGAAAATGCACCATTTGTCCACTCTTTTTCAAAACCCCTTCGGTTGTTCGGACTCGCTCGCTACGCTCGCTCGCTGTGGTGCAGTATGCCAATAATTTTATGCCCTACCACTTTCAACTGTCACCAGCCACCACTGTTCATTCGTTTGCTCGTCTAAAATAGCATAAGCACATGGTTCATCCTGAAGCGCCATGAACGTTAACTCCTACAGATCTGAAACATACACGCGACCGGCTGCCCTAGAGAACGCGGCGTTACAAAGTTGCAAGGCTTCATGCTGAAAATAGATAAGCAAGCCTGAACGAAACCGCATCTAAATGTCAGGAGCCAAGAATACCGGATACGCGCTAATTGAACCTAGATAATAATACCAGCATAAACGAAATGCGTAAGCGATCGGCTAACCAAGAGATCGCGGTGATACAATGTGGCAATGTTTCACGCTAGAAATAGATTAGCAATACGCGCGTGAAAGAAAACGCACCTACACGTTAGGAGCCAAGAATACTATACATGCGCCATGTAAACCGAAGAAAATAACAATGCCAATACCATGCGTTTTTTGTGTTTCAGGATCCAAACATATAAACACGGGCGCTGAGCGCCGACCTTCAATCACGCCAAGACACTAGAGGGTGAAAACAGTGAATTTCTAAGTAAGATTACTATCGTGAACCCCTAACAACTATAGGAATACCTGGTCTTTACACAATCTAAAATTCAAATGTGTTCGGTATTTCAGACACAGAGATGGCCTCACGACACCCCTGTAACAGACAAAACAAGCATTGGCGTAGCCAAAAGGTCTCGCCTTTGGGGCCTTATAAGTGTTTAGCCAGAGCTATTGACTTTGCCAATGTCTTCAAGCTGTGCTGTAGAGAAGTGTGGCTGCTGTGCGGCATGCTGAAAAGTTATAATAAAAAAGTGTCAGAAGCATTTTTGTTACTTTATATATGACCAAGAAGGCATTATGTAAAACTGAACGACCATATTAAAAAAGTATTTACAATAAAAAATGTCCTCAGTTTTCTTTTGTTCTTGCAATGCTGGCAACTTGTTTCTGCCTATTGCAATGGTTGTTTGTTAAAGCTTTTTTTTTTGAGGGGGCATAAACAATCGGAGGGTGAAGGTTGGGAACTAGTACCTGTATTATAACACTAGCAGCGGCCAGACGCTAGGGGAGAATCAACAGATGCCAGATTCCGAGAGCAGGCTGAGGTGGTGCTGAGTGATGCTGAGGTGGTAGTGGTGGTGGTGGTGGTGGTGGTGGTGACTGTTGCGGAGACGATGCTGAGGTGATGCTGAATGATACTCAGGTGTTGCTGAGTGATACTGCTGTGGTGCTGAGTGATGCTGTGGTGGTGCTGAGTGATATTGTCTTGGCGCTGAGTGATGCTGTGGCGGCGCTGAGTGATGCTGTGGCGGCGCTGAGCGATGCTGTGGCGGCGCTGAGCGATGCTGTGGCGGCGCTGAGCGATGCTGTGGCGGCGCTGAGCGATGCTGTGGCGGCGCTGAGCGATGCAGTGGCGGTGCTGAGCGATGCTGTGGCGGCGCTGAGCGATGCTGTGGCGGCACTGAGCGATGCTGTGGCGGCACTGAGCGATGCTGTGGTGTCGCTGAGCGATGCTGTGGTGTCGCTGAGCGATGCTGTGGTGGCGCTGAGTGATGCTATGGTGGCGCTGAGCGATGCTGTGGTGGTGCTGAGCGATGCTGTGGTGGCGCTGAGCGATGCTGTGGTGGCGCTGAGCGATGCTGTGGTGGCGCTGAGCGATGCTGTGGTGGCGCTGAGCGATGCTGTGGTGGCGCTGAGTGATGCTGTGGTTGCTTTGAGTGATGCTGTGATGGCGTTGAGTGATGCTGTGATGGCGTTGAGAGATGTTGTTGGTGCTGAGTGATGCTGTGCTGGCTCTGATTGATGCTGTGCTGGCTCTGATTGATGCTGTGGTTGCACTGAGTGATGCTGTGGTGTTGCCGAGTGAGAGATAGAGTGAAGATATAATGCCCAATTAGAGAGGGTGGTGAGAGAGAAAGAGAGAGAAAGGGTGTACATAGAATAAAGAGTGGAGCGGGATAGAGAGAAAGAAGGGGAGAGAGAGTGAATGAAGGAGTTTGAAAGAGAAACAGATAAAGGGGTGAGAGAGAATGAAAGGCTAAAAAAGATAGAGAGGGGAGAGTTAATTAAGTAGAGAGAGAATTAGAGAGGGGAGAGAAGGAGAGAGACAATAAGAGTGGGGGGTGTGGAGTTTAAATAGAGTGAAGAAGTGACGTGGAAAAAGTAACCTTAAATATAGCTTTGTGCTTTGCGCAAATAAATATTAAAAAAAAAAGTGAGAGACAAAAATACTGGTAATTAGGCTGTGACTCCCAATATAAAACAAATAGCGATATAAGGTGAAATCAACCCACCGAAGCAATATTTCTAACTAGACAAAAAAAAGCTTGCATTTCAATGCTAATCGCTGTTGTTTTTCATGTGACTGTAGTCCAGGGCCCTGAGTTGGTAATGTGAGCTGCTGCTGCGATTGAAACATCAGAGTCCAGAGAGTTAATGAGCCATGACGAGGAAATGAGGAAGAGATAGGAAACCCAGATGCCAGCTGCGCGTGCACGCCATTGTGAACTCAAGCTGGTCGCCAGCCGAAAGCCAGTGTTTGCACTTCCAAAACCCGCTTACTAAAACTCTCGGCCAGACCAGGCAAGCGCTGGTGCAGGCCAAGACCTAAAAAGTACCAGCGGTCACTTCCCCAATTCAAAATCGCCATTCACGAGTGGAATCACCAATTGGGAACAGTCTAATGCACAGGTAAGCAACCTAAGCATACAAGAGAAGCAAACATAACTGAAATTAAATAGAGTGCAAAATTAGATAATTTATAACCAATAACTCATTCTATTTAGGTTAGAAAACCTGATACATTGAGGTTGCTTCGAAGAAACGGCCAGGCAAGCAGTCTGCATGTCCACATCTGAAGTACAGGTACATCACAACCGACAACTAGGATATTAACATTTTAGAAGAGAAGGCCTACACCGGCTCTAAACAATTGTCTTATTTTTTCTTTTTTAACCTACACAGATTACACCGTGGTTCAGCCCTGATGATAATCCCCAAAATTGTATGGGGATTGGAAACGCGTCGGCATCTTCCTTTTCCCCTATGAGGGACATTACTCACACAGGACTCTAGAGAGGGTTGACAGTACAAACATTTCCCCCTAGAGACTTTGATCACTCCTTTCCCTATAGGGATAGGGAGCTCCTCTCCAAATAGAAGCAAAGTATAAGGTCCTTTGTCTTGAGAGAGCTTATGTGAAACCAATACGAACTGGTGTAATTGTCTGTAATATTTTGTACATAATTTTCACAATTGTTTTTGTGTAATCTACACGTTAATGTTTAAATGTCCGTTTTAATTTCATCCGGAAATTTAAGAATGTATCTTTTGAATGCTCCATTGAATACTGAAATGGTTGTATAAATATGCAAAAAAATATACAAAGTAATGAAGTAAAGTGCAGTGACTAAACGCACTGCTCTTCAGCCTGCTTAAATAAATAGCAGCCTTGCAAAGTGGTGGCCAGGTTTTCTATTTTTTCATACAGTGCAGTCTAGGGCAGGGCATTCTGTCAGATGGAAGAAATGTACAAAAACACCCCCATGCTGCTACGTGAGAATCCAGTTCATGAAAAGAAGGCGGCGAAACAAGTTAAAAAGAAGGGGTTATGGTTCTTTCAGTCTCATAATTTTAGAACTGACACATTTTAATATTATATATAACGAAGCCATAGTTGCTGCTTTTTTATTTTATGCAACTAACAACCATTGATAAAGCCAAAGTTCTGGCTTGTTGTAGGTGAAACATTACTTGTATTATATATCTGGATGCAATGACAGAAGCAGCAAAATACCAGTCGGGTGGCACACTGTGCTAAGCACAGATTTTTGGCTTAGCTGTTTTAAGCCATGCCCTTAATTACATCGAACACCCCCTTTGGAGAGACCCCCCCAGTTTTTTCATCCCACTTAAAGCTCTGGAAACAACACCATGTCACAGTCGCCTCACTTCCTGGCACTGTGCATCAAGCATGACTCATGACTTCCAAGGTTTCAGATTGCCTATTTGCAGGGGTATAGTGAACCCTCCCCCCACCCCACCCCTTGCTTTAGGAACTACAGCGAGGGTGGAGTTCTTGATGGGTCTCTTCTGTCTGCAACACTGCAGACAAAGGCTCAGCTCATAATTAATGTGAAAAGGTGGGTGAGTAAGTAAGTGAAGGGATGGGTGGATGGCTGGATGGATTAGTGAAAGGGTGAATGGATGAATGAAAGGGTGAATGGATTGATGGATCGTGAGAGAAAGGATGGATGGATGAGTGATTGGAAGGATGGATGAGAGAAAAGTTAATAGATGGATGTATGGGTGGAAGGGTGGATGGATGGGTAAAAGGATGGATGGATGAGTGAAAGGATGGATGAATTGATAAGTGAAAGGGTGAATGGATGGACGAATGAGTGAAAGGGAGGATGTAAGGCTGGATGAGTGAGTGAAAGGGAGGGTAGATGGGCAAAAGGATGGCTAGATGAGTGAAAGGGTGGATGGATCAGAGAGAGGATGGATGGATGAATGAAAGGATGGATGAGTGATAGGGATGTATTTGATCCAGCGCAATATTAGCCAACAGCATTCATACACCATATACTCACTAGGGCCCATACATTCACACTACACTAATACTTATGCTGGGTGTCAGATGTACTCTTTTATCAAAGTCCCTGCTACCAATTACCTTCTGATTGAAGAGTAATAACTTACCAATGGATCCTTTGCCAATTGGGAAATTTAAAATGAGTGACATTCAATATAGTTCATAATCCTGAAATAACCACTGAGTCAGGAAGTTTTAAAATGTTTATCTAAAGTTTTAGCAGAGTAAAATACAGAAAACACGGTACTTGATTGAAATACCCAAGAAAAAGCATAGAAATGATTTTGCTAATCAATGACGGTGTTTAAGGAAGAGGAGAAGATAGAGACAGCAGCGCAACTAAAGGTTGCAGTATAGTTACCTAAATGCGAGAACCAAGCCCCTTGGCCAAGGAGTTGGAAAAGATAGGACCCAGGAAGGATGAAGAGCAAAGACTTCTTCCAGGATCAGGACAGGACCGGTGACCTCTCTACAACGACGCCTGCGCCGTTCCCCTCTCTGATACCTCGACTTCTCCTCGATTCTCCCGTTCTAATGGACTCCGCCGCCCCCTCCTCAGGACCTCTTCTGGACAGGGATTCAGTCATCAACCGATCAGCATGGCAGTCTGGAGCTAAGAGCTCTCTCGCAGCATGGACACCTGTTCTTCGTGAAAGCATGCTCCGACTAATTAACTAATGCTATATTCTATTATACCCTTCTACGCCCATGTACCTCCCTTTAATGTTGCTAAAATATGGGACCACTACTTCTGATTGGACAGGGACAGGGGGTGGATTCTCGCACCATATCGATTTGGCCTAAATTGTAAAGCCTATTGTCTTTACGTTCCCTCCCCTTCAAATTAATACATTTGCTTTATTTCCCAACCGTCTCACGACAAATGTTATACATTTTACAGGGGAAAAGTATCATTTTGTCCACAGGAAACATAAAGTACAGCGTCTTCGGCCAATGGGTCAGGGCCTTGGGAGACGTCCAAGTTGACTTCTCTTGGCAGGCACACAGGACACATGCGCAGAACCATCTGTCTCTCGAGTTTCAAGTCACCAACCCAGGCCCAAGTTTACGAATTACTAAAAGTGCAAGAAGAAAATATTAAAATCACAAATAAAATGTTTCACTGTATGCCCACTTTCCCTACTCTATTCCCCATTAATTATTATACTATCCTGCATTAGTAGCATTAAGAAAACGACAATTTAATAATGACATGAGAGCAAGCTGAAGCATGTGAAAACATTTAGCGGCCATTTTAGTGCACACTGCGCAGAAGCAGAAGTTTCCCACCAAGCAAAGAAAGACGTCACACCATGTGATCAGGTTGCGACATGCGCAGTGAGGTTCCCGCGCTTTAGCGAACATTTTGGATTACAGACAAGCGTTATTCATTAGTAAAACACATAGGCAAGCTTCTGTCCCTCTTGTGTTTGTGAATGCAAAGGTTAGTATTGACAATACAAATTTAATAAGTTAATACTATGAGGAGGATTGCGTACAAGCAAGTTTCATTTTTGAAACCTTGCTCCATCAATCCCCTCTCTGATGGCGTTTCTGAGCCATCAAAAATACTACCCTCAATCAGATGCCAACTTCTAGCAATTCGTTTCATTCTCATTTTTACATTTTCTGTTTTTCACATCCCCTTTCAGCTTTTTGTATAATTCACTTCTCCATTCTTCAAGTTCTATTTCATCTAGTTTTCTCTTCTTTCCTTTTCCTGTCACTTTATATGTTCCACTCTTTTTACAGCATTTGCACCATATTGTTATTGGCAATATTATTATTGCTATCCCTGCTAGGGGTACTAATATTTGACCTATAAGTCCTTTTCCTATATTAGCAAACCAGGTTCCAATTGACGAGATACTATTTGTCAATCTTTCCCATACACTATCAACTTCCAGTGGTTTAAGTTCTTTCTCAAGTTTAGTTATGTTCTGAATATACGTTCCAATTTCTGCACTCTTATCAGGAATATAAGTGCAACAATGTTTCGTCTTCAATAATTTACAGACTCCTCCCTCTTTTGCCAATAGAATGTCAAGAGCACGTCGATTTTGCATCACCATAGATCTAATCGCAACCATCTCCGCATTAATCATTAGAAAACCTCCAGCAGTATCCGTTGATAAACTATCAACTACTGTAGACAATTTACATATTTTCCTTGAGTTAAGAATTATTCCCACTGAAGGTATCAATGCACCAAATATATCACCTACAATTTCTGAAAAACTAGCTCTTTTACTACGTATTAATTCATTATTGTTTTCATTGCTTCCAGTGTTTCTTTTTACGTGGTATATCTTTGGAAAAACTATTCCAAAATAACAACTTCCATACCACCGTGCAGGAAGCCTAAAGTAAGCCTTATTCCCGCATACATAATAAATTCCAGGAAAAACTGAATCTGTTCCTCCTTTGAGTCCCCAACCTCCAAGAATTAAAAAATTGTGTTCACATTCACTGGTACCGATGAAAACATTGTTATAATCAGTCTTTAACCTATGAAGACAAATTTTCCCTGTCTTTACGAAATCCAGAGCCATTGCAGCTTGAGCCTTGCCAGGTGTGTAACTACCTTCTTTCTCAGCCCAAGGTGGTAAACGAGCCTTATGCTCAGAAGCTTTCTTTTGAAAATCTTGTCTTCTATCTTCTACTAAATTCAAAAATATCTTTTCTTCTTCTAGTAAAGAACATGTTAGATTGTGTCTATGTGCATGTGTTATGTCTATCGATTTCATTGTTAAGAAAAACTCTCCCATAAACTGTGCGTCTTGACTACTAAGCACTGGGTTCATACTCTTGCGAATCAGAACCTCAGAAAATATCACATCTAAGTTTGAATAATAATACACTAGCCTACCTGTTCTATAAAATAAACTTGTTAATACACTACATGAGATGCCATATGTCAGTGGTAAATGATGGTATGTTAATCCTTCCGCTACTGATTCAGGTAACTTCATACAGACATAACAATTACTAACTTCCATTGTCTCTACATACTGAAACAATAACTTTGTGAAAACATTTAAACTAGTGTCGTTATCAGCTATTTCATGATGAATTTCTGCCTCATCTTCTGTCATTAATTCTACTCTATTGCCCTTTATGTTTGCTGTCCTCCCTTTAATTTCATTATTAATCTTCTTATCTATTATCATAAGGTAAGGAACTGCTACAATCAGGACTAACCATACTATAAGCACCAATACTAGACTACATATGCAGATTGCACAGTATCTCCTACAACAATTTCGTTTTGGTCTCCCAGTAACTCTATCGTCGGGCATTTTTCGACAAGGAAGATTGCTCTTCTTATCTCTTCTTCTTTTCTTTAGCGGATTCTTTTGTTTAGTCAGGGTGGTCTTGTTTCTTCTTTGTATGTTAGTTCTGCACTTGTTCCTTCGCCACCACTGTCACTTGACTCTGAGCTTTCAAAATCTTCAAGAATTATATAAGTCCAGTCAGGACCCTTGAATTTATTATTCACAAGTTTCAGTCTTTTGCTTTTTCTTTTCCCTGACTTTTTCTCTTGATCAGTTTGACTTGTTACTTCAGGTACTTGATCTGGATTTTCACTTCTGGTTGTTATGTGGTACTTTACTCTTTTAATGACACTTGGCCAATGATCTCCTTTTCTTGTTTTCTTTGTTGGCACTGTTTCTTTGCTTTCGTCTTCAGGGATCTCGTTAATTTCACTTTTTAGCACTGTTTCGTTTTCTTCAATTACTGTGTTTCTTGTTTGCTCCTTTTCAGGTCTAATTTGTTTTTCTTCAGTAGCTCCACAATGTCTTTCAAGATGTTGACCTTGTTCTTTTTTTATTTTTTATTTCTTTATGTTCATTTGTATTAACCCCTTTTTCTTTAGTGAATTCTTCTTGATCTAACTTCTTCTGATCAGGGCTTATTGAACTGTGAACTTCTGCAGCCTGACCGGATTCTTCTAGATCTGTCTGTCCCTGTTCAAAGTCTATTAGGGTTTCACTGTTTTGAGTCCAATTTTCTTTCCCTAGCTGACCTTGTTCAGGATTTCTTAATGTCTTTTCTTCTTGTTCCTGAACTGCTTCTTCTTCACCTATCTGATCTTCTTCTATTTCTTCCAATTTCGCTTGACTTCTTGTTCTGTGGTATACTTCAGGAACTTCTACCACTGGTATCCAATCCTGACTTGTGCTCGGTTGTTCTCCGTCAGCTTCTCTCGATCCTCGATCCTGAGATTCCTCTGCTGGGCAACCTTCAGCTTCTTCAGTGATTGGTGTTGTCTGTGAATTCTCCTCTTCAGGGTCTGGTACTCTCTTTGTGTGGCTTACGTGAATCCAATTAGGAAATCTTGCACACTTCACTGCTGTATTGGTGGTCAATATAACTTGACAAGGTCTGCTCCACCTGGGTGATAGACACGTTTCTCTGGTGTGATTCTTCACTACCACCCAATCACCAGGATTCAGATCATGTTCTAGTTCAGGCTGCCTGGAAACTGCGTCTTCTCCAACCTGATGAGAGACAGAACGCACTAGGTCAGCCAATCCTTTGCAATAATCCAGAACCATATCATCAGATAGATTCACTAATTTGTTTGTGGGAACATGTGTTTGTCTCATTGCTCTTCCCATCATTATTTCATGAGGGCTTAATCCTGTCGTTCTGTCAGGTATGCTTCTGAGTCCCATCAAAACAAGTGGCAATGTGTCTGGCCACTCTAATGATGTTGATGCACACATTTTTCCCAATCTTGACTTTATAGTGCCATTTAATTGTTCAACCACTCCAGAAGCCTCTGGGCGATATGCACAGTGCAATTTCTGCTTGATTTGAAATGCTTCACAGATTATCTGGATCACTTCGCTATTAAAGTGTTTTCCTCTATCTGATTCCAAAGATACTGGGAAACCAAATCTAGGTATGAGCTCACGTAACAACAGTTTTGCAACTGTAATACTGTCATTTCTCCTAGTAGGGTAAGCCTCCACCCACTTTGAAAACAGACACACTATGACTAGTACATATTTTAGTCCTCTGCATGGTGGTAACTGAATGAAGTCGAACTGGAGTCTTATAAATGGGCCCTCTGCCTTTCCAATCTTTCCAAACCCAATTATCGTTTTCCTGCCTGGATTATGCATTTGGCAAGTTAGACATCTCTGGCAAAGACTCTCTGCAACAGCCCTGAATTTGGGATTGTACCAATTTTGTCTGAACAGCCTAATCATTGCATCTCTCCCTATGTGTGTGTCTCCATGATGCATTCTGGCCATTTGTGAGAGTAAACAGTCTGGCATGACTGGTCTGCCATCTGCACTGATCCATACTTCATCCTCTCCTCTGTGGGAGCAACCCACTTTGATCCACAAATTCTTCTCACTTTCATCAACCTCATCTTGCAATTTCTTGACATCATTCCAAGTTTCAGGTGGCATATACAGCATAAGTTGGCAGCTGATTCCCATTCTTTCCACCCTCTTATTGACTGACATTCTGGTTTTGGCACAATGTTGAGCCACCAGATCCGCATATCTCTTGCCGACTACCACCCAATCATCTCCTGACTGGTGTGCGGCACATTTCACCACAGCCAATTCTTTTGGTGATTGTATTGCTTCTAGCAATTCCCTTACAAATTGTCCATTTTTAATGGGGGATCCTGAAGAAGTCATGAAATCCCTCTGCATCCACAGTTGGCCAAAATCATGCACAACCCCGTAACCATATTGACTATCTGTAAATATGGTCACTCTCTGATTCCTCCCAATTTTGCAAGCTTTTATCAAAGCAATCAATTCAGCTACTTGTGCAGATTTGACTCCTGGTAAATAGGATGCTTCAACTATTCCAGTTAATTCACATACCGCATAGGCAGCAGTTAGTTTACCATCTTCATGTCTTTGACATGAACCATCGACAAATAGCTCCCTGTCTGGCTTTTTAAGAGGCTGTTCCTCTATGTCTGGGTGTGGTTTTGTACATAATTCTGTAATTTGTACACAATCATGTTTATCTTCTTCGTCATCTTTATTTGTTTCATGATATGGGTCCGGCAATAAAGTTGCTGGATTTATTATTGTACACCTTACCATGGTCACATTTTCAGCACCCATTATTATCCTCTCATATTTAGTCAGCCGACTAGGAGTAAGATGCTGAGTTCGGGTTCTTGTCAACAGAATCACAACTGCATGTGGAACATACACTTTTACAGGATGTCCCATCACAATTGACTCGCTTTGTTCAATGCTCAAACAAGTTGCTGCCACTGCTTTTAAGCATCCTGGCAACGCGGCTGCTACTGGGTCCAATGTAGCAGAAAAGTACGCTATAGGACGTCTGTCTAGTCCATGTCTCTGAGTTAGGACAGAAAGTGCACAATTTTCTCTCTCTTGACAGAATAATGCGAATTCTCTTTTATAATCAGGCATGCCTAAGGCAGGTGCTGAACAAAGTGCGTTTCTCAATTTTACAAAAGCTTCTACACTTTCATCCTCCCACTCAACAGGGTCCTTTGCTTTCTTTTTCGTCATGTTAATTAAGGGCTTAGCTAACATGGAAAAATTTGGTATCCATTGTCGACAGTAGCCTACTATTCCTAGGAACATTTGCACTGGTCTTTGGGTTACAGGCATTTGCATTCTCTTTATTAATTCTACTCTTTCAGAGGTTATTCTTCTTTTTCCCCCTCTCAATTTGATGTCCCAGATATTTAACAGCTGTCCTGCAAAACTGTAACTTTTCAGGTGAGACTTTATGCCCTTCCTCAGCCAAAAGATTTAATAATGCTATGGAGTCAACAACACAGTCTTCTCTGGTGGTCGACGCCACCAATAAGTCGTCGATATATTGGACTAAGACTGAGCTTCCTGGCATCACTAGTTTTTCCAGGCACTTTTTCAGTATCTGGTTGAAGATGGAAGGACTTTCTGTGTACCCCTGAGGAACACGATTCCACACATAGACCTTGTTCTCAAATTTAAATGAGAAAAGATACTGGCTGTCTGGATGCAATGGTATTGAAAAGAATGCTTGACATAAATCAATTACTGTGAACCATCCTGCATTCCAAGGGATCTGGTATAGAATTACTGCAGGATTTGGTACTATGGGACAACATGGTTCCACAATCTTGTTTATTTTACGCAGGTCCTGAACAATCCTATATTTTCCACTAGGTTTCTTTAACCCCATTATAGGTGAATTACATGGGCTACTCCTTACTTCTTTTAGGATGTTTTGCTCTACCATTCGATTTATTTCTTCAATGACTCCTGTTTTTACTTCTGCACTCATTTTGTACTGTCTGGTATTTGGGAAAATTGCACCTTCTTTTACAGTAATTTTAACTGGATCTATTTTTGCCATAAGTCCTACTTCTTTTCCGGTGAAATCCCATACCATGGGGTTTACTGTACCTTTTATTTCTTCTGGCAACTCATCTCTTGTTATTAACGAAAACATTTCGTCTATTTCTGTACCTTGTTTTGCAACCAAAATGTTATATACATGGTCCTCATCTGGTGTCTGAACTGCCACACCATCTGGCGTGCAGAAAATTGTACAGTTCATTTTGCACAATAAATCCCTACCTAATAAATTCACTGGGCTAGAATCGCACACTACAAATTGGTGCATTTCTCTGAAGTTTCCTATTTTGACTTCCATTGGTTCTGTAAGAGGCGTTCTAATTCTTTGATTAGCTACCCCTACTACTTGGATATCTTCACCAGAGAGAGGAAGGTCTGGGATATCTGCTGATCTCACCGTAGACCTGGTAGCACCAGTGTCCAAAAGGAAAGTAATATCATTACCTTTCACATTTCCTTCAACATATGGACCAGACTGATCTACCTGTAAGGATGCGCCAAGTACGCACTCCTTCTTCCCCTCTCCTAGACACCGTCATGAGTTGAATTCACAGTAATTGTCCTGCAAAAGAAATTGTGATGTCATATAATCATTCTTACCACTCCCTCCTGGGTATCCAATGTCTGTACCGTGCTTTGCTCTGCTTACATTACCCTGAACAGGTGGAGGTGGTAATTGACTCTGGGGATTTACACCCTGCTGTGAATCATTCTGCGTCTGTGGATTTAAGTTTTGATTTGGGCCATTATTATTCCGAATCTTTTTACATTCGTCCTTCCAATGCCCCAATTTTCCGCATCCATGACAAGGAAATTTCTTTTTAGCTTCTTCGTCCTCTAAATTTTCCACCATTTCCCGTATCACCACTCGTTCCAGAATCTTTTCCTTGATTTTCACTCGGATTTTCCAAATTAATTCCCTGCTTCTCTGCCATTTTCACCTGTGCCCACATCACCTTTTCTTGTAATTTCTTGTGTCTATCCTCAATATCGTCACCACAATATTTCGCATATTTCAGAATTTCATCTATGGGCTTTCCCTGCCAACACAGCATGTGTTGTTTAATCATCTGGCAAATCTCTGGCTTCAGACCATAAACAAATCGATACACAAACTGACATGTTTTTGTCTCCAATGTCCTCAAATCCACTATACTGTTTAAACACCTGCAATAGACGCTCATAATAGGAATGTACTGATTCACTGGCTTCTTGGGTGGTTCGATCTATTTTCACCCAATCTGTTTCTTTCGGGGGTATTTTCCCTTTCAGGTATGTTATCACCTGCTGATACTTTTTCATTACATCATTTGACGGGGCACCTGTCTTCGGATCTCTAGGATATTCATCACTAGGCCAATCGACTGTAATTTTACAATCTGTCCACAAATCGGCAGGTACCACTATGTCAAACAAACCATCTAAATCCTTCAACAATACCTTTGACACCTTCACAAACCTTTCAACCTGCTTGTACCATTCAATTGGCTTTTCCCTCAGCTTTGGAAAATCATTCGTAAATGATCAAATATCCTGTCTACTCCATGGGACATGTACATATCCTCCTCCCGCAACTTCTGCATTGGATACATTTGATCTGCTTTTCCTGCTTCCTTCATCACATATTCTGATGCTGTTCTACTTGTTCGTGCTTCTTCCTTTTTCTTGGCCCACCTAGTTTTCCATTTATCTAGGTCTCCCCATTTTTGCAAAACTAACATTAATTCTCTTATTTGTAATCTTATTCCAGAGGCATTCATATTTTCTAAATCTTTGTCTGAAAATTCTGCTCTATAGGGTTTCTGTAGTACCTTTGATCTCCCTATTTGTATTCCCATCTGTAATGCTAAATTGGACAATTTTTCATGAAATAACCTTACATTTCTGGTGATACTCCTGCATAGGAACAATAATTCTTCTTCATCATAGGTATTTAAGCGTTCTAGTCCTACATTTCCTGCTATTATTTCTTCTAATTCGACTTTTAATTTATGAATGTCCATTATTTTCAGAGGTGTGCACTGTTTAACTGACCCTTGCACCCATCTTTCTAGATCTTCAGGTGTTACTATTGTAGCACTTTTTGCTCCCAATGAAATTACTAAACTTACATCTTTTGAACCTCCAGGTACATCTTTTCTTGGAGTACTATTTACAGAACCTCGAATAGGCAAGTCCATAAGTGATATTGTGGATTCACAGTCACTAAATTGATCCTCAATTATAACTGGAGCTTCAGGTTTGGGATTATTCACAGGAGTAGGTGTAAGTATCGGTGGAGGACAATTTCCCTGAGTACCATATAATGGAACTACTGGACCAATTGTTATAGGTATGGTCAACGAATCAGGATGTACTTTTATCTGGGTTATTTTCTGTATTAATTCTGCTCTGGTTTTTTCTAGGGCTTCTTTTTCTTTGTCATGAAGTATTCTACTCGTGGTGAATTCATGCATTACCTGTGGCACTAATGGAGTTTTTGGTGGTGCACTTGGGGTGCATCCACTTGTCCCTTCCTGATATGGTGGGGGATTTCTTAACATTTCCTCCATAAATTCGTCTTCAGACTCCTCATTTCTCATTAAATGTTTTGTCTTTTCTGTACATTTGCCTCCTGATTTCTCTCCTTCTGTGAATAATGGATACAGTCCTTCTGTAATCATTGCCTTTCTCCATTGTTTCATCTGACCCTGACTCGACTCACGTAAATATCTGGGGAAAAATACTGGGTAACTCCTATTACTTCTAGATCGATCCCGCTCAAATGCCTCAGTTTCCCATTCTTCTAGAGCTTCGTACTGAGTTAATCTAGGTCTGGGTTCTAAGTCATTCATCCTCAATCTCAAGTTCTGAAGAATTCGCCCATTGAACGTGCCATTCTGGGGAAATGCTAATATTCCATCATTTTTGGTGTATTCTATCCAATTCTCCATCCATACACAAGTATGATAACCTCTCTCCATCATCATAAATGATGCTGGCGTTTTAGCTGGTGGAATAATAATTCCTTCTCTAGTTTTGATTGGTTTGTCCTTTTTAAAATAATTCTTAATCTTTTGTAAGAATGACATTTTTCTCCTTTCTCCGTACATTCTATCTAATCTTCTGTGTACAAAATTATATTCTGCAAAACCTAGGAATCTCCTTTCCGGACGAGTTCCTGTTAAAGTCGGATCACGTTTTAACATGCAATCCTTATCCACTAAGAATGTTGCTTCTATAATTTCGACCAATCAAATGTCTGCTATCTTTTATTTCCGGGACAATCCTTGCGCGGCCTTTTGGTGACGTTTCTCTGTCAACCCCTCCTTTACAATCTGCTCTTTTCTGTCCTCGCTGGTTTAACCAATCCCAGCGCGGCACCTGTGACGTCAGTACTACTCCTGACCCCTCCTTTACAAGTGTCTCTCCACACCCGCTGTTTCAACCTACCACAGCGCGGCGTTTTGTGACGTCAGCTCCCTCTCCGGCAACTGACCCTCCCTTTACAAAAATTTACGCAAACTTATTTTCTCTATAAATCTTAATTAAATTTCAGTAACAACATAAAACATTCGCTATCGTGCCAGTTTCTTCGAATTTCGAAAAAGATAGTTTCTTCTCACACTTAGTAAAACTTTTCCGTTTACTAAAACATATACTACGAGTAAAACACTTCCGTCTACTCTTCACACAAGCTCCAGAAGTACCTGTTACTTCTCCAATGTTACCCTTACTAGGTGATATAACATCAAATTTTTTATCAGCGTACCCTTTTTGCTATTACTCACACGCTTAGAGTCCCTAACGAGTACTGAAAGTCCTGCTTAACTTTTCAGTACTAATTCTGCCTGACAGATAACCTCACTGCAGTATGGCTTCCACTTGCCACCCACTATTCTTTTTACCCCGGGGTATTCTGGACAACATAAAACAAAACTCAAAATTTAAGCGGATGTTAGTTCATAAAAATACAAATAAAAAATCTCATTACCCAATTAACAAAGAGTAACCATAACCGTCCTCTGCTTACCAGAAAACTGATCAAGCGCAATATTAGCCAACAGCATTCATACACCATATACTCACTTGGGCCCATACATTTACACTACACTAATACTTACGCTGGGTGTCAGATGTACTCTTTTATCAAAGTCCCTGCTACCAATTACCTTCTGATTGAAGAGTAATAACTTACCAATGGATCCTTTGCCAATTGGGAAATTTAAAATGAGTGACATTCAATATAGTTCATAATCCTGAAATAACCACTGAGTCAGGAAGTTTTAAAATGTTTATCTAAAGTTTTAGCAGAGTAAAATACAGAAAACACGGTACTTGATTGAAATACCCAAGAAAAAGCATAGAAATGATTTTGCTAATCAATGACGGTGTTTAAGGAAGAAAAGAAGATAGAGACAGCAGCGCAACTAAAGGTTGCAGTATAGTTACCTAAATGCGAGAACCAAGCCCCTTGGCCAAGGAGTTGGAAAAGATAGGACCCAGGAAGGATGAAGAGCAAAGACTTCTTCCAGGATCAGGACAGGACCGGTGACCTCTCTACAACGACGCCTGCGCCGTTCCCTCTCTGATACTCGACTTCTCCTCGATTCTCCCGTTCTAATGGACTCCGCCGCCCCCTCCTCAGGACCTCTTCTGGACAGGGATTCAGTCAGCAACCGATCAGCATGGCAGTCTGGAGCTAAGATCTCTCTCGCAGCATGGACGCCTGTTCTTCGTGAAAGCATGCTCCGACTAATTAACTAATGCTATATTCTATTATACCCTTCTACGCCCAAGTACCTCCCTTTAATGTTGCTAAAATATGGGACCACTACTTCTGATTGGACAGGGACAGGGGGTGGATTCTCGCACCATATCGATTTGGCCTAAATTGTAAAGCCTATTGTCTTTACGTTCCCTCCCCTTCAAATTAATACATTTGCTTTATTTCCCACCCGTCTCACGACAAATGTTATACATTTTACAGGGGAAGAGTATCATTTTGTCCACAGGAAACATAAAGTACAGCATCTTCGGCCAATGGGTCATGGCCTTGGGAGACGTCCAAGTTGACTTCACTTGGCAGGCACACAGGACACATGCGCAGAACCATCTGTCTCTCGAGTTTCAAGTCACCAACCCAGGCCCAAGTTTACGAATTACTAAAAGTGCAAGAAGAAAATATTAAAATCACAAATAAAATGTTTCACTGTATGCCCACTTTCCCTACTCTATTCCCCATTAATTATTATACTATCCTGCATTAGTAGCATTAAGAAAACGACAATTTAATAATGACATGAGAGCAAGCTGAAGCATGTGAAAACATTTAGCGGCCATTTTAGTGCACACTGCGCAGAAGCAGAAGTTTCCCACCAAGCAAAGAAAGACGTCACACCATGTGATCAGGTTGCGACATGCGCATTGAGGTTCCCGCGCTTTAGCAGACATTTTGGATTACAGACAAGCGTTATTCATTAGTAAAACACATAGGCAAGCTTCTGTCCCTCTTGTGTTTGTGAATGCAAAGGTTAGTATTGACAATACAAATTTAATAAGTTAATACTATGAGGAGGATTGCGTACAAGCACGTTTCATTTTTGAAACCTTGCTCCATCATATTCATGAGTGGATGAGTAGATGGATGGGTGGGTGTGTGGAAGGATGGATGGCTAAGTGAAAGGGTGATGGAGAGAGAAAGTGAGGATGGATGACTGAAAGGGTGAATGGGTGGAAGGATGAGTGAATGGGTGGATGAATGAGTAGGTGAAAGAATGGCTGGATGGGTAAATGGCTGGATGGATGAGTGAATGGATGGATGAGTGGATGGATGAGTGTACGGATGGATAGGGTGAAAGGGTGGATGGGTGGATAATGGATGGATGAGTGAAAGGGTGGATCGAGGGATGGATGAGTGAAGTGATGGATGGAAGGATACATGATGGATAGGTTTGTAAATGGTTGAATATGGACATGGATGAGCACACAGATGGAAGGACCAGTCAGCACCAGCTGAACAGAAATGGATGCATGAAGCGATCTGGCACATAAAGCTGGTCACTCGGAGGACTGCACTCTAGTCCAGCACTGCAGGTCCCAATTAGCTGCATCCTATGCTTGCCACTTTACATCTCACAATGTCTATCCGAGCAGATCTTCCCGACCATTAATCTCACCAAACATGCTTGCTCAGGACCATGAATTGTAAACAAAATATCAGACTGGACAACCAAGTGCAGTAACCATATAAATAGATTATTATTATATGAAATACTACAAAAAGACCTGCACAGTTGCTCAAAGCTGAGCACATACTGAAAAACCATGAAGTGCACAACGGTCTCAACCTAATATAAACTTATTTTGACTTGTACTTAAGTGGTTGTCTATTTACTTACTTATATACTAATGCGCGACCTCCTCTAATGCGTCTGTAAAACTTACCTTTTGTCCCTAAGTTTTGACCTGAATTTTGAAATCCTGTCCTGAATTTTTGTCCTGAATTTTGACCCTTTGTCCTAAATCTTTACACTCACCGTCCTGAATTTGCACCCATGCCAGTTGGTCACTCTACCCGATGTGGTGGAGCCTGTTGATCAGGATGTAATGGGAGATGGTGTCAAATGAGGCAGCCAGGTGCAGGAGGATGAGGGCTGCAGTTTCTCCGCAGTACAGGAGGGAGCTGCTGTCATGGGTGGCTGCAATCAGGGCTGTCTCGGTGCTGTGGTTAGCACGAAATCCGGATTGGGAGGGGTCCAGGAGGTTGTAGTATTCTAGGTATTGGGTGAGTTGCTGGTTGATCGCTTTCTTGTTGACCTCTGCTCGATAGGGGAGCAGAGAGATGGACCAGTAGTTCTTTGGTTCGGCTCAGCTGGTGGATGGTTTTTCAGGAGGGGCCTCACTTCAGCATGTTTCCAGTCATAAGGAAAGGAGGCCGAGGTAATAAAGGTGTTCAGGACTTTCCTGAGCTCGTTGCAGATTGTCTTTGTAGGAAAGTGCCACTTTTGGACATGGTTAGCCCCCGCTTTTTGCCTGAAAAATTATGTAATTTTGACTGGAAGTGCACAGGGTCCCTGCCAACCAGGTCTCCGGGGCCAGATCTCCTTCCCTAAACTGTACCTTTTGTTTCCACAATTGGCACCCCTTTAGCTCACATATAAGTCCCTAGTAAAAGGTACCCCTGGTATAAAGGGCCTTGTGGTTAAAGAGGGTCCCTAAGGGCAGCAGCACGAATTGTGCCACCCTAAGAACCCCTCACCAAGCACATGCAAACTGCCACTACAGCCTGCATATTTTGGTGCAGACAAAACTGAAGAGTCGACATGGCACACATTCCCACATACACTGCATGAGATATAGGTAAGACACCCCTCTGGCAGGCCTTAGCCCTAAGGCATGGTGCACTATATCTCCTGTGAGGGCATATCTGCATGAGCAGATATGACCCTGCAATATCCTTGTCGATTCCTGGATATTGTAAGTGGTCAGAAAAGCCATAGTAAGTACATGGGCTGGACACTCGTCATTATGAGTTTCCCAGCTCCATAATGGCTTCACTGAAATTTGGGATGTTTGGTACCAAACACCTCCGCATAATAAACCTGCACTGATTCCAGTGTCAGATGTATTAAAAACTGCACACAGAGGACCCCTTAGAACCTACCAATCCTTAGTGTGGGCAACAACTGGCTTGAGCCAGCCTGCTACCACCAGACAGTGTTTTAACCTGATGGGGAGAGTGCCTGCACACTCTGAGGCCGAGAGCAATGCCTTTCCTGAGTGGAAGTGTTCACACCTCCCCCTGGTAAGGAAGAGCCATCTGTGGCGGGGAGCTTCAAAGGCCTTGCCATCTTTGTAATGCGACCCCAGCTTCTCCTGTTAAAGGGAGCAGGCCCCCATCCTGTCCTCACCCCTTTTTTTGGCGGTAGGACAGGTGGGGAAATTTAGAAAGGATAGGTGTGCCCCCCCTCTGCCAGCTCCACCCCTCTGGTGCTGGAGGCGAGGTGAAGTACTCTTTTCAGTGGCCACCATTTTGAAAATGGTGGGACTCCCCCAATCAGGGATATGACCAGCCCCCACGTGGGGTGAGCATTTACAGGGTGTAGTCACCCTTAAGGTAAGTAGCCCATTGGCTACTACCTGGCACTCCTTTAAACGCCTTTAAATGTAATATTTAACTGTCCCCCTCCCCCCCCGAGCCCTGCACTTGAGTTCCTGACGACCTAAGAAGAGCTGGACACTACAGAGTCGCACCAGCAGGGAGGACTGCAGAAACCAACTGACTTGGCCCCAGTCCTCCCGGCCTGAATGCAGCCCTCTATGATCCTGCACCAAAAGACGACGACTCCTGCAGCCCAGCGACCTCCATAACCCTGGGAGGACTGAACTGCTTTCAGCAAAGATTAAGACTCACAAGAACAGTGTACCTATTCACCCAGCAACCACCTTCAAAGTAAAGACTCTGTGACCGGAAGAACTGCAAAGCCTGCCCCCGGTTCCACCTCTGCACCTGACACCTCCGGCCAGAGTCCAAGTGGCACACTGATTCCAGCAAGGTTCTCTAGCGATACAGAGTTCGAGTTCACCATCGGCTGACCTCTATTGGACTCCTCGACGTCACCTGCAGCCTCTGCACGGAGACCCCCCCCCAACCGCGTAAGCCGTTTCCAATGCCAAAAGATACTTCTGCACCTGCTGCCCTGGGTCTTGGTGAAGAAGGCCAAAGGTGTCTCTACGACCCGAGCATCACAACTTACCTCTGCAGCTGTTGGTTCCCTTTGACCGGCCTCCTGGCCTGAGCTTGCAGCCCTTTCTCAATTTGGCATTTCTTCATTGCCTTGTATTGGGCACCTGATGCTGTGTTGGCACCCGGCCGCCCCAATGCCGCTGGTGGTGTAGTGTTGGTGCTGCTTTGAGCCCTGTCCAGTGCTTGCTTCGACCCCTGGAGACTGGCCCCCCCAAACCACTGCTACTTACCTGTAAGCAGCCTCTGATCGATTGCCCCCAATCTCCATTGATTTGTGTTGGGCGCCCAACCTCGAGCTTGCACCCAGCACCTGTGCCGCTGGTGGTGCACTGTTGGTGCTGAACTGAACCTTGCCTAATACTAACCTTAACGTCCGAAGAATGGTCTTGTAAGTCGATATCCCTATGTATGCTGAATAATTTCTTCTTCCCATAGGTTAACATTGCAAAGTCGGAAAATTGCACTGTGTCCATTTTTGAAACTGAAAAGTATTTCTATTGAAAAACGTATTTACCTATGACGAAGTTCTGTGGTTCTGCAAAATAAATACTATTTTTATAATTTGGTCCTGAATTTATTTATTGAGTGTGTGTGTCATTTATTGCCACTGTGTGTACCGCAAATGCTTAACACTGCTCTCTGATAGCCTAACTGCCTGCCCGCCCACACTACCACAAAAGAGAGCATTAGTATTATCTACATTAGCCTCTGTAAAACTTCTGAGGATCCACTAGATTCTATGCACACTATACCTCATTTTGGTATAGTATATAGAATGCCAGCTTCCTTTATTGGTGGCCCAGAGGTGGGGTACACGACTTTGCGTTTATGGACCACTCTGATAACAAGCGACCACAGGATTAAATCCAAAAATTGCCTGTAGTTAAATTGTATTTTTTGCAAATTGACTATTTTCCAATTTTTAAAATAATTGTCAGGGCCCTGGTTAGGTCCCTTTTAGCATAACTGTTTTAAAAGTCCAACCCTTACTGTAGTTAGGAAACCAGTGTGGTTAGTTTTTTTCCTCTCCAAAACGTTTCCCAACTTAGTAAGAAATAATGAGTACCAGAAACAGTACTCCAGAGGATCTGATAGAGGTGGAGGAACTAGACCTCACATCTTACCTGTCCTGGTCGAAGACTGGGTCAACCCCTACGAAAGCACAGCTCTAGGAGCTTTTGGAAGGGTATGACAAAGAGCATCCAGAGGATGCCTCTGATCTTACAGAAGATCAAAACTCTGACAATGTGAGTGACAGTGTGACACCCAAATCAGAGAAGCACTCCCAGATGAGGAGCTTGCTCTGGAAAGTCTAGTCAGGAGGGCAGCTCTAAAAGCCTAACTCCTACCTATAGAAAGAGAGAGAAAAGAGTTGGGTCTAGGACCCATCTCTGGTGGCAACACAATCATAAATAGGGCGAGAGTAGATTCTTTTGACCCTAAAATGCCCAAAGGCATTGTCCCAAAATTATTTGAGGGTGATGATATAACCAAGTGGTTCATTCCTTTTGAGGGGGGCCTGTCTTAGCAGACAGGTCCACAGGAAGCTGTGGAGTGCTATTCTGTGGGAAATGTTCTTAGGAAAATGCAGTGATAGACTTCTGACACTCAATGAGAAAGAGGCTGAATCCTAGGACCTAATGAAGGGTACCCTAAATGAGAGCTTTGGGTTCACCACTGAGGAGTATAGGATCATATTCGGGGAGGCACAAAAAACCCAGAGCCAGACCTGGCTAGATTTTGTAGACTACCTAGTGAAAGTACTAGGAGGTTGATTACAAGGTGGTAATGTGCACGACCTTGAAGGGCTTTATAATTTGGTAATCAAGGAGCATATTTTAAGTATTTGTTACCAAGAGAAGCTACATCAATTCCTGGTAGACCTAAGTCCACTTTCTCCTCAAGAGTTGGAGAAGAAGGCATACCACTGGTTCAAAACAAGGGTGGCCAAGACTACCACGGGGGGGAGACCAATTGAAAGAGGCCAAAAAGCCCCCCCCCCCCCCCCCAAGGGTTACCCTACCCTAAAAACAGAGTCGTCTTCAGGTCCCCAAAAACCTGTTCAGGAGGGTGGGCCCAGAGACTCCTCATAGTCAAAGGGTGGGTACCAGGGGAAGAACTGGGATCCCAATAAGGCCTGGTGTCATGACTGTAGGTCACTGGGACACCGAGCTGGAGACTCTGGATGTAAAAACAAGAAAAATACTTCTAGTCCACTTGCAGTAAATGCAGTGGCCAATCTCAAGATGGGATCTCAGGAGAACACTGGCCATGCCAGGAAACTAACTAAGGCGACTCTAGTAGGGGATGTGGACATAGCCACCTTAGCAAGCTGCCTAGCTCACTAACATGCAAAATACAGGTGCCAGCATCACCATGGTGACTGAGTACCTGGGGTCCTCAGAACAGTCTTTGCCTGGACGGACCTATCCAGTCACCAATGCTGACGATGTGACAAAAACCCATCCCATGACAATGATGTCCTTTGACTAGGGAGGAGTCGGTGGCAAAAAAGAAGTAGCAGTCTCTTCATCCATACCAGTTGATTGCTTGGCAATGATTTGGAGTCCTCAGCCTGGGCTGAGGAAGAACTGAGGATCCATGCAGAAATGCTTATTATCTCTCACTGGGGGGGTGTGAAAACTAGAGCACAAAGCAGAGCCCAGGATGAAAAAGAGGTGCTGGAGTCTGGAATAATGGCCCAGCACTCCAAGGGAAACGGCAGGAAGACTGGGGAACCAGCTTCCAATCAGACCCTTCTCCTCAGGAGGAAGAAGAGTCAGCCCTAAAAGGAACTGAGCCTCAGGGCCCTTTAGGGAAAAGCTGTGTCAGGGGCAGGAAACTTGTCCTACTCTTGAAAGCCTGCGACAGCAAGCTGCTGCACAGGAAGGAGGTGATGTCAGTGGTTACCACAGGAACTATTGGGAGGAGGGAATCCTTAACACTGAGGCCAGAGACCCCCCAAACATGGTGCCACTACGAGAGTGGTAGTGCCTTAGGTGTTTAGGGATTTCCTCCAAACTTTGCCCATGACATCATCCCAGCTGGACACCTTGCCCAGACCAAAACTTGGAGTAGGCTAGTCAGCCACTTCTACTGGCCAGGGATGCACCAGAAGGTGAAGGAGTTTTGTAACTCCGATCCCAACCCTGTTAAGCCAATGGCAAGATAGGAGGGCACTCAAAGGCCCCCTTAATCCCACTTCGAGTGGTCGGGGTTCCCTTTGAGAGGGTAGGGATTGACATTGTTGGTCCCCTTGACCCTCCTACAGCATCAGGAAACAGATATATTTTGGTAGTAGTGGATCTTTCCACTTGGTATCCTGAGGCTATTCCCCTTAGGACTACCACTGCCCCTGCAGTGGCTAGGATCTTCATTGGTATCTTTACCAGGGTGGGCTGCCCTGAGGAGGTACAAACTTTATGTCTGGCTGCCTGAAATACACGTGGAAGGAGTGTAGAGTGACCTACCGGTTCACTACCCACTACCACCCACTGTGTAATGGCCTTGTTAAAAGATTTAACAAGACTATGAAAGGCATGATTGGTGGACTCCCTGAAAAACTCAAAAGGAGATGGGATGTCTTACTTCCATGCCTGCTTTTTGCCTACAGGGAAGTGCCACAGAAGGGAGTGGGGTTCTCCCCATTTGAACTTCTGTTTGGTCATCCTGTCAGGGGACCACTGTGCCTTATAAAGGAGGGATAGGAGAAACCTCTCATTGAACTTAAGCAAGATATAGTGGACTATGTGCTTGGCCTCCGCTCCAGGATGGCTGAATACATTGAAAAAGCAAGTAAAAACCTTGAGGCAAGCCAGGAGCTCCAGAAGCAATGGTATGACCAAAAGGCTGCTATGGTTGTATTCCAGCCAGAGCAGAAGGTATGGGTTTTGGAGTTGGCTCCTAGGGCTCTCCAAGACAAGTGGAGTGGGCCCTACCCTATCCTGGGAAGAAAAGGGGAGGCTACCCATCTAGTGGACCTTGGCTCTACCAGGAACCTCAAGACTGTCATCCATGTCAACTGCCTTAAACCCTACTATGACAGGGCAGATGGGACCATGCTCCTGGTTACAGATGAGGATCAGGAAGCAGAGAGTGAACCTCTCCCTGACCACCTGTCCGACAATCCCATAAATGGGTCAGTGGAAGGAGTGGTCTTGTCAGACACCCTCACTGCCCACGAGCAGACTGATTTCAGGCAAGTCCTAAATCAGTTTGCTGAGCTCTTCTCTTTGACCCCTAGTCAGACTAGCTGGTGTACCCATGATGTGAACACTGGTAAAAGCCTACCGGTCAAGAATAAAATATGCACGCTGATCATGTGAAAGAGAGCATCAAAGCTGGAATTGGGAGTCATAGAGACATCTGAGAGCCCCTGGGCCAGCCCAGTTGTCTTAGTCCCCAAGCCTCATACCCAGGGTGATAAGAAAGAAATTAGGTTTTGTGTGGATTATAGGGGCCTCAATGCTGTGGCCAAAACTGATGCACGCCCAATTCCAAGGGCAGATAAATTAATTGGCAGGTTGGGAGCAGCCAAGTATCTGAGTACCTTTTGTTATATTCCATATAGGTACCCTATATAGGCGCAGGTAACATTGTAACCTTTCACCTATATTCTTCCCTACATTTCATACATAACGGTCCTTGGGTACTGACCTTTTACCTAGATATGACACTGCATTCAGAACGCGGGTTTTTCCCTGGTTCGATTCTCATACATTATGCGTGAGGCTTCTTGGAAGCACAGCAGGACTAACAGTAGGATTACCATCTCCTGTATAATATCTCAGTATAAAGTTCAAGCCCAACGTCATCCTTTAGGCCGACACAGTAACACAGCAAGGTAGGACCCCTGGGGAGACCTATGGGTATATATACAGCACATCTTGCTTAGGAAGGGAGAGGAGACTGAGACCTGGCTGACACACTGACCACAGATGCTGAGGTTCCTGCATGCAGACGCTCCAGCTCGCAGTGGTCTAACATCCCTCGCGGGGTGTCCAACTCGAGACCAGGACGGGGTCCCATATTCTCTCATTTCTCAGGTAATGGGGTTGACTAGATCCTAGAGGGATTCTTGGCATAACACCTACACAGATGCTAGGTACATTTAGGTACATCTAGTTAGGGAGACATCGTAGGAGTACTCACTTTTTATCATGTGTTTTATGTACTTGTATATATTCATGATCTCTGCAAGATGGTAGAACTATACCATCCCTTTACTTTCGTAGTACTGCTAATCATATATCTCTGCTACCGTCTAATGGTTGTTGCAGCTCAATCAATCAATCAATCACAGAATTTGTAAAGCGCACTACTTACCCGCGAGGGTCTCAAGGCTCTAGGGAAAAGAAGGGGGGGGGGGGTGCTGCTACTGGTCGAACAACCAGGTCTTGAGTAGCCTCCTGAAGGTCAGCAGGTCTTGGGTCTGTCGTAGGCTTAGTGGAAGGGTGTTCCAGGTCTTGGCGGCGAGGTGGGAGAAGGATCTGCCGCCGGTGGTAGTTCTTCGAATGCGAGGGACGGTGGCGAGGGAGAGGTCGGCGGAGCGGAGTTGGCGGTTGGGGATGTAGAAGAGGAGTCGTCTGTTGAGGTAGGCTGGGCCAGTCTTGTGGAGTGCCTTGTGTGCGTGGATGAGGAGTTTGAAGGAGATTCTCCTGTCGACGGGGAGCCAGTGCAGGTTCCTCAGGTGGGGGGTGATGTGGCTGTGGCGTGGTACATCGAGGAGCAGGCGTGCGAAGGCGTTTTGTATGCGTTGCAGTCGCTTGATGAGCTTGGCCGGGGCTCCCGCGTAGAGGGCGTTCCCATAGTCAAGTCTGCTACTGACGAGGGCCTGGGTGACTGTTCTTCTTGTGTCTGTCGGGATCCACCTGTAGATCTTGCGAAGCATGCGGAGGGTGTTGAAGCAGGAGGATGAGACTGCGTTGACTTGCTTGGCCATGGAGAGCGTTGAGTCGAGGATGACTCCCAGGTTGCGTGCGTGGTCGGTGGGTGTCGGGGCTGCTCCCAGCGTCGTTGGCCACCAGGAGTCGTCCCAGGCTGAGGGTTTGGAGCCGAGGATGAGGACCTCTGTCTTCTCCGTGTTCAGTTTTAGTCGGCTGATCTTCATCCAATCGGCGACGGCCTTCATTCCTTCATGGAGGTTGGCTTTGGCTGCGAGGGGGTCCTTGGTGAGGGAGAGGATCAGTTGAGTTTCGTCGGCGTAGGAGATTATGTTGAGGTCGTGCTGTCTGGCGATGCGTGCGAGCGGGGCCATGTAGATGTTGAACAGTGTTGGGCTGAGGGACGATCCCTGGGGTACGCCGCAGATGATCTCGGAGGCTTCGGATCGGAATGGTGGGAGGCGGACTCTCTGGGTTCTGCCGGCGAGGAAGGAGGTGGCCCATTCCAGGGCCTTGTCTCGGATCCCTGCGTCGTGGAGGCGTGCGCGTAGAGTGCGGTGGCAGACAGTGTCGAAGGCGGCGGAGAGGTCCAGCAGGATGAGGGCTGCGGTCTCACCGTTGTCTAGCAGGATCCGGATGTCGTCGGTGGCGGCGATGAGGGCAGTCTCAGTGCTGTGGTTGCTGCGGAACCCCGATTGGGATGGGTCCAGGATGCTGTTTTCTTCGAGGTATCGGGTTAGCTGTTTGTTGACGATCTTCTCGATGACCTTGGCTGGGAACGGAAGCAGGGAGATGGGCCGGAAGTTCTTGAGGTCTCTCGGGTCCGCCTTGGGTTTTTTGAGTAGGGCGTTGATCTCTGCGTGTTTCCAGCTCTCTGGGAAGGTCGCGGTCTCGAAGGAGACATTGATGACACTACACTAGAATAACAACTGTTCAATAAATACTTATTGAAAACGCCCAGCCTGTTTATTCTGTGTATCTCTCTGAGACAAACTAAGTGAGCACGAGTGACTGAGCGAAAGGTAGTATATTGTTTCCACGATTCTGAGGGATCAGGGTTGTCATGTTCTGAGGTGCCAGAATCTATTCTCTCCTTGGTAAGAGGAGATTATAGTGGCACTGTGAGCTAGCTAATACAGATAGGCTAACGTATCCGGTGGGGGTGCACGGAATCAGTCCGCCACCAATCCCACAGTTTATGTTATCCAAAACGCGCAGATCCTCTATAGGTTATATAGGAACTACACAACACTTTGATCTTGCATCAGGGTACTGACAGACAGGCCTGACTCCAGGAGCATAAGAAAGATCTGCATTTTCAACACCAGATGGGTATTATCAGTTCACTGTAATCCCCTTTGGTTTGAAGAGGCTGGTGAACAAAGTCCTTGCTAGATTGGAATTCTTCAGTGCAGTATACCTAGATGAAATTGCTGTCTTTAGCTCCACTTGGCAGAATCACATGATCCACCTTGAGAAAGTACTAGAGGCTCTGAGAAGTACAGGCCTCACTATTAAGACAAGCAAGTGCCAGATAGGACAGGAAAAGGTTGTGTACTTGGGCCACCTTGTGGGTGGAGGCCAGGTTTAACCATTGCAATCCAAGATCCAGACCATTCTGGACTGGGTGACTCCAACTACCCTGACTCATGTCAGGGCCTTCCTAGGCTTGACTGGGTACTATGGGAGGTTTGTGAGGGATTATGGCACCATTACGGCACCCCTCAAAAAACAGACCTCCAAAAGAATGCCCAAAAAGGTGAACTGGACAGTGAGCTGTCAAAAGGCTTTTGACACTCTGAAGGAAGCCATATGCTCTGCACATGTTCTGAAAGCTCTGGATTATGCCAGGCAATTCATTGTGCAGACTGATGCCTCTGAACATGGGACAGGAGCAGTCCTATCCCAAATAAATGACCAAGGTCAAGTCCAGCCAGTGGCTTTCATTAGTAAAAGGCTACTCCCCAGGGTACAGCGTTAGAGTGCCATTGAGAGGGAAGCCTTTGCTGTGGTTTGGTCCTTGAAGATGTTGAGGCCATACCTGTTTGGCTCACACTTCCTTGTTCAAACCCACCACAGGCCTCTCAGATGGCTAATGCAAATAAAAGGTGAAAATCCCAAACTGCTAAGGTAGTCCATATCCCTACAGGGAATGGACTTTGAAGAGGAACAAAGACCTGGGACTGCCCATGCCAATGCAGATAGCCTTTCCAGGTTCTTCCACTTAGATGATGAAGACTCTCTAAGGGAAGGTTAGTCTTATTCTCTTTCGTTTGAGGAGGGGTCATGTAGGAAAATGCCTCTTTTGGACATGGTTAGCTCTCGCGTTTTGCCTGGAAAATTATGTATTTTCGACTGGAAGTGCACAGGTTTCTGCCAACCAGGTCCCCTGTGCCAGATCTCTTTCCCTAAACTGTACCTTTTGTTTCCACAATTGGTACACCTTTAGCTCACAGATAAGTCCCTAGTAAAAGGTATCCCTGGTACCAAGGGCCTTGTGGTTAAAGAGGGTCCCTAAGGGCTGCAGCACGAATTGTGCCACCCTAAGAGAACCCTCACCAAGCACATGCACACTGCCACTGCAGCCTGCGTGTCTTGGTGCAGACAAAATTGAAGAGTCTGCATGGCACACATCCCTGTGTGCTATGCCCACAAACACTGCTTCAAATATGCATCCCTCTGGCAGGCCTTAGCCCTAAGGCAGGCTGCACTATTTCTCCTGTACTGATGTAAATATACCCCTGCAATATCCTTGTCGATTCCTGGATATTGTATGTGACCAGGGAAGCCATAGTAAGTACATGGGCTGGACACTCATCATTACGAGTTCACTAGCTCAATGATGGCTTCACTGAAATGGGATGTTTGGCACCAAACATCTCATCATAATAAACCTGCACTTATTCCAGTGTCATATTTATTAAAAAAGTGCACACAGAGGACCCCTTAGAGGGGTCCCATGAAACCTACCAATCCTTAGTGTGGTCACTGACTGGCCTGAGCCAGCCTGCTACCACCAGGAAGTGTTCTGACCTCATAAGGAGAGTGCCTGCGCACTCTGAGGCACAGAACAATGTCTTTCCTGGGTGGAGGTGTCTCACCTCCTCCTGGTCAGGAAGAGCCATCTGTGGCAGGGAGCTTTTGTAATGTGACCCCAGCCTCTCCTGTTAGAGGGAGCAGACCCACTTCCTGTCCTCGTCCCCTTTTTGGGTAGGAGGACAGGTGGGAAAATGTAGAAAGAATAGGAGGTGTGCCCCCCTCTGCTAACTCCATCCCTCAGGTGCTGGAGGCGAGGTGAAGTACACTTTTCAGTGCCCACCATCTTGAAAATGGTGGGACTCCTCCAATCAGGATCAGGGATATGCCCACCCCCCACATGGGGTGTGAAATTAGAGGGTGTAGTCTTCTGGGACCAAGATCTAGCTTTCTGCCAAATTTGGGGTCATTTCGTTCAGCGTTTTTGCTATAGCTGTGTCTAATTTTCCTATGGGGAAAAAAAACGTTTTGGAATCTCCACCCTTTTTCTTGACCCCGTGCTTGATGAATCATCCCAAAACTTTCCAGGAAGGAAACATTTTTTTCGGAAAGTTTCGCCAAACTGCACCAAAGTAATTAGCAAACCAAAAAATCAATTTCCTATGGACACATGGGCCTAATGATAACTACCCAGTGGTGACTGCCTCCGGGTAGTTTATATATCAGATTACATCTCAAAAATGTGAAAATACAGTACTACATTCACAACCTTAGTTTTCAAGTTTTGTTTTTAGGTATCGCCTACAAACAACTTTTCACTGTTATTGGAGATCTACTGGTGTGTATGGCAGGGTTTTTCTAGTAATGCATACATGTTACAAACCAGGACTAATTGTATGCCAACATGAAGACCACTAACTCTTTACAGTACGTAGTTATGAAGCTTAGGGCTTAGAGAACTAATACTGTGAATAGTGATGTTGTCCAACAAGTGTGTATGAGTGTGCTAAACCACAATATTTTAGTAGCAGACCAATATCACCGCTAACAAAAATAACAAACACAGCAGAGAGTAATCTTCAATTCTGCTGTCTGGAGAACTATGTGTTGTGATTAATACTGCAACACCACTCTGCCTCAGATGGAGCAAGATTGGAAGGAAGGTTGAAGCAGAGTAAGCTCCAGCTGATTGCCTTTCAAATGCATCCGTCACAGAAACATTGTTTGTACTCTAGAGTGCAGATACGGGAGGCTGCACAGGAACTCTCCCTCCCCTCTCCATAAAGAATCATGTGAAAGAAAAGTATAAAGAGACAGGAATTTGGAAAAAAAACAGACGGGGACTTTGATAAGCTGGCTTAGTATATGGTGCACACTTATGTAAGTGGGCACCCTGCACTAATCCAGACAACCCTTATGGTGATTGTAGTGGGCTTAGACAACCTTAGAAAGCTCTTTAAGTGGTAGCTGTGGAGAGCAGCCTTCAGGCTTAGTCCAGGAGTGTAAAGCAGCTTGTTTTACCAGAGCATAATCTTATTGGTATAGATTAAGTGAAAAAGAACCACACAGTGTATTTATAAAAATATGTATTTATTATAAGACACTCACTAACACATACAGATATCTCCTAGCCTGAGATATACCCAATGCAAACAATACTTTTCAATAGAAACAGGTAAGTAGC
This sequence comes from Calotriton arnoldi, assembly GCA_963921515.1. NCBI lineage: Eukaryota > Metazoa > Chordata > Amphibia > Caudata > Salamandridae > Calotriton > Calotriton arnoldi. The sequence continues at coordinate 5,848,505 of CAWUFW010000113.1, read as the reverse complement.
ACGAATACACAGTGGTTGCCAAGGGGAGACCAAACTATATGCTAAAATAGTGGTATGCTAACCACGACTCAAGTCAAGAATATACCCAGGAGACATAGAAGTACCGGGGACCCAAGGAACCACTAAGGTAAGTAACCAGGAACCCCACGGAGGCCGTGTGCAGTGTGAGAACACGACTGCGGGCTCATTACAAGTCAATGGGTAAGTCGTGGTTGCAATTTTAAAGAAGAAGGACCCTTCCCAGTGGACCCTGAAGAAACCCCGTGGAGGACAGGAGGTTGGCCGTGGATACCTTAGGAACCAGGATACCTACACCAGGGAAGCCGGGTGCATAGGTGTGAAGTGGCGTCGGAAACCGCCATCAAACTCAATGGAGGACTTCAGGAAGATGCCGCTGCTGGGGGAAAGGTGAAAATGTCCAGTGGAACCAAAAGGTGGATTCAAGTTTAGAAGCACCTGCAAGCAGAGAGGACAGAGTCTATGCCACTGAGGAGTGACCAGGAGGCACGGAAGACGAATGCCCACCGATGTCGAGTTTGCAGGAGAGATGACCGTGACTTTGAAACTGCAGCTGTGGGGACCAGGTGAGGCTGTGAAAGACCAGGAGCTGTGCATGAGCTGTCCCACGTCGGATGTCGTAAGTTGAGGGGTCGGTGTCCGTCGGGAGCACCAACAAGCCTTTGCAACTGCAATCAATGTGGAAAGTGAAGAAGGTTCAGTGTCGGGACCGGCAAGGTCCAGGTGACTCACCACAAGCAGGGGAGTCAGGGCAGGCCCCGAGCAATCAGGGGAGCCCACTGAATTCAAAGATAGCCCTCAAGAGGACCCACAGGCCAGAGGCACTGGAGTAGAGAGAGGACCTCGAGCAGCTCACCAAAGATGCAAGCCCACGATGCAAGAGTTGCGGTGAAGACGAAGATCTTGGTCCCTGAAGATGCTGGAGGTTGGGGCTGCATGGAGCCAGAAGATCTTAGAGGAAGGAAACCAACAAGCCTTTGCAACAGCAAGTCGACACAGTGCACAGGGGTTAGGTTCCTGCGGCTCCGACGAGGGATACTGGCCTCAAACTTGGTGAGAGGATAGGGCAGGCCTCGAGGGATATGAAGAATCACCACCTGGATTGCTGAGCCTTTCGGAGTCCGTGGGAGCTCGGGATCAGCAGACCGGTCAGCTTTATTGCGGTGTCTGCAGATGCAGGGAAGGGACTCCTTCACTTCAAGGGAGATTCCTTCAGGAGTCTTAGATGTCCACAGGCCTTGGCAGGTTCCTGTATGGTGCACAGGCATGGACGTTGCAGCAGACAAGCAGGGCGACGAGACCAGGAGCAACAGGAGTCTTCCTAGTTGCAGTCCTAATGCTCAGAGCGAAGTCCAGAGCGCCAAGACTGTCGAAGAAGTGGTGTCTTGAAATGAGTCTTGTCCCACACAAATCTAGGGACCCACCTACAAGTAAGCCCTTAAGTACCCTAAGGAAAGGGTTGGGACGATTCAGGGTTCCCTCCCAGCGGAGGGGTCGGACAGTGGGGAGGATACTCTCATGCCCTTTGTCCAGTTTCGTGCCAGAGCGGGAGCCAATGGCTCCCTGAGCTGGTTTGAACTAGACTATGCAAGGAGGGCACCAAATGTGCTCTTCAAGCAGACTGAGTGGCGCTGACAAGCGCTCCCACCCGTCCCCAATACACTAAACCCTGTCTGGGAGGTGGTCACACCTCCCTGTGACAGGATACCTATTGTTCTGCCTTCCCCTGCTCGAGCTTGGCTCAGCAGCAGGAGGGTAGAATCGTGTCTCTGGTCGGCAGCTACCATGTTGTGCTGTCTGGGTCTAGAAGACTGGTACCGGGAGCACTGAGGGCCTCCCGGAGGAGCTTTACAGTATGATTCCAACATGTTTGATACCAAACATGACAGGGTTTGTTACAGCCAGTTTAGAGATGGTCATCGTGTAAAGACGCATACCCACTCTATGTATCGTAATGGCTGATGCACTTACAACCCGGGAGAATGGACTCCGAAGGTTGTAGGGGTGTCCTGCTCATGCAGGGGCACCCTCACACTTAGAACCGAGCACCTTGCCTTCAGGATTGAAAGGCCTGCTTTAGGGGTGACTTATAGGTTTTAAGTGCAGTGACGTTAGATATAGGGAAACCTATATCTTTCGGAAGTGGTGCTAGCACCAGCTTACACAGGCTGCAATGGCAGGCCTGTAGTTACATTTTGAGAGGTCTCCCATGGGTGGCATAATGCATGCTTCAGCCCATGGGGGACCCCTGTTGTACCTATGCCCTGGGTACCTCAGTACCAAATACTAGGGACAACAAATACAAGGGTACACCAGTGTCCAATCTGGGATGTACCCAAGTACTTATCATACCAATTTAGGGGAGAAAGCACAGAGACTGGTGTCCTGATTAGCAGGATCCCAGTCAGACTAGTCAGAAACAACATAGCACCAGGCAAAAAGTGGGGGTAACCAAAAAAGCAGATCCTACTTTCCTACACAACCCCCCCAAACGTAAGGAGATGGGACTAACCTTTCCCAGTTGAGTTTTCATTTTCTAAGTGGTAATATCTGGAGAGTCCATCTGCATTGGCATGGTTACTCCCAGGTCTATGTTCCACTGTATAGTCCATCCCCTGTAGGGAAATGGACCACCTCAAAAGTTTGGGGTTTTCATCCTTCATCTGTTTAAGCCATAAGAGGGGCTTATGATCTGTCTGAAGTGAAGTGAGTGCCAAACAGGTATGGACTCAGCTTCTTCAAGGCCCAGACCACAGCAAAGGCTTCCCTCTCAATGGCTGACCAACGTTTCTCCCTGGGGGCCAACCTTCTGCTGATATAAGCTACTGGTTGGCCCTGGCCCTCTGCATTTAGTTGTGATAACACAGCCCCTACCGCTATCTTAGATGCATCTGTCTGGACAATGAAAGTTTTGGAGTAGTCAGGACTTTGCAGGATGGGAGCAGTGCGTATGGACTGCTTCAGGTCAACAAATGCCTTTTGACAGCTTACTGTCCACTGAACTTTCTTGGGCATTTTCTTAGATGCAGGATCATTCAGGGGAGTCACTATGGACCCAAATCCCTTGACAAATCTTCTGTAGTACCCAGTCAGGCCCAAGAAAGCTCTGACCTGAGTCTGGGTAGTGGGAGCAACCCAGTCCATAATGGTCTGGATTTTGCTCTCCGATGGTTGAACCTGGCCTCCACTTACCAGGTGGCCCAAGTACACAACCTTGCTCTGCCCTATCTGGCACTTGGTGGCCTTGATAGTGAGGCCTGCTTTTTGCAGGGCCTCCAGAACATTTCTGAGGTGGACCAGGTGATCCTCCCAGGTGGAGCTAAAGACAGCTATATCATCTAGATATGCTGCACTGTAGCTTCCAGACCTGTTAGGACTTTGTTCACAAACCTCTGAAATGTGGCAGGTGCATTTTGCAGACCAAAGGGCATCACAATAAATTGATAATGCCCACTTGGGGTTGAAAATTCTGTTTTTGGCTTGGCATCTTCAGCTAGTCTGATTTGCCAGTAGCCAGCAGTCAGGTCAAATGTACTCAAAAACTTGGCTGAGGCCAAAGTATCTATAAGTTCATCTACCCTTGGAATAGGATGGGCATCAGTCCTAGTGACTGCATTGAGGTCTCTGTAGTCCACACAAAACCTCATCTCTCTTTTTCCACCCTTGGTGTGAGGTTTTGGCACAAGGACTACTGGAGTAGCCCAGGTGGCTATCTGAAGGCTCAATGCCCCAAATTCCAGCATCTTTTGGACCTCTTGCCCGATGCAATCCCTGACATGGTCAGGCTGTTTGTAGATTTTACTCTTAACAGGCAGGCTGTCACCTGTGTCCACTTCATGGGTACACCAGGTGGTTTGACTGGGTGTCAGGGAAAACATGTGTCTGTACGGATTGAGGACTTGCCTACAATCCGTTTGCTGTTGGTCAGTGAGGCTGCCTGCCAAGACTACTCCATCTACTGACCCATCATCAGGGTTCTGAGAGAGGAGATCAGGGAGAGGGTCACTATCTTCCTCCTGTCCCTCATCAGTTACCATGAGCAAGCCCATGTCAGCCCTGTCCACAAAAGGTTTCAGGCTGTTCACATGAAGTACCCTATGGGGACTTCTGGGAGTACCTAGGTCCACCAAGTAGGTGACCTCACCTTTCTGTTCAAGTAGTGTGGGGGCCCCTCCACTTGTCTTGGAGAGCTGCTGTGGCCACAGGCTCCAACACCCACACTTTCTGGCCTGGCTGGTAAACAGTCAATACAGCCTTTTGGTCATGCCAATCTTTTTGAAGTGCTTGGCTGGCCTCCAGGTTTTTGCTGGCCTTCTTCATGTACTCAGTCATGCGTGAACGCATGCCAAGGACATAGTCCACAATGTCCGGTTTAGGAGGTTTGAGAGGTTGCTACCAATTTACCTTCACTAGACACAATGGACCCCTAACTGGATGTCCAAACAGAAGGTCAAATGGGCTGTAGCCAACCCCCTTCTGAGAAACCTCTCTGTAGGCAAAGAGAAGGCAGGGTAGTAAAACATCCCATTTTCGCCTAAGCTTTTCTGGGAGTCCCATGATCATACCCTTGAGGGTCTTGTTGATTCTTTCAACAAGCCCATAGCACTGTGGATGGTAGGGTGTGGTAAACTTATAATTTAATCCACACTCTTTCCACATGGCAGTCATATAACTAGGCATGAAGTTTGTACCTCTGTCTGTTAAGACCTCCTTAGGGAAGCCCACTCTGGAAAAGATTCCCAGGAGGGCCCTGGCCACTACAGGAGCTGTAGTGGTTCTAAGGGGAATGGCCTCTCGGTATCTAGTGGCATGGTCCACCACCACTAGTATATAACTGTGTCCAGATGCAGTTAGAGGGTTCAAGGGACCAACAATGGCAATCCCTACCTAAACAAAGGGGACCCCAACCACTGGAAGTGGAATTAAGGGGGCCTTTGTGGTGCCACCTAACTTGCCACTGGTTTGGCAAGTGGCACAGAAGCGACAAAACTCCTTTGCGTCTTCAGACATATGGGGCCAGTGAAAGTGAGGGACAAGCCTGTCCCAAGTCTTGCTTTGCCCTAACTGTCCTGCAAGAGGAATATCATGTGCCAGGGAGAGGAGGAAACCTCTGGGGTATTACCAACCTCCTGGTTGCACCAGGTTTGGAGTCTCTACCTTCAGAGTACAGAAGCCCATCTTCCAAATAGATCCTATGGGACCCACTGATATTCCCTGCTTCCTCAGCAGCAGCTTGCTGCCTGAGGGGCTCGAGAGAGGGGCAGGTCTGCTGCTCCAAAGTCATCAGCCCTAGAACGGCCCCCTGCCCCCAAGAACTCTGCCTGGTCATGCCTGAGTTCCTCTGGGACACTACCTTCACAAGGGCTGAGATCCTCTCCCTCAGGAGACTGATATTCGCTGAGAGTTTGTGAGGAGGATAAAGCCTTACCCTTCCTGCTCCTTCTCTTGGGAGGCACCTGGTCCATTGTTCCAGGATCCAGTGCCTTGTCAGTGCTGAGCTGTTTGGCCTGAGCCCTGGTGACAGCAAATACATTGGCAGAGATGCCCACCATCTCTGCATGAGTCCTGAACTACACTTCAGCCCAAGCTGAAGTTTCTAGATTATTGCCCAACAAACAATCTGCAGGTAGGTCTGGAGATATCACAACCTTTTTAGGTCCAGTTACCCCTCCCCAGCTGAGGTTCACAATTGCCAAGGAATGGTCAGTCCTGACATTGCTAGAGTTGGTGACTTGGTACATTTGTCCAAGTATGATCTGATCAGGGGACACAAGTTTCTCTGTCACCATAGTGACATTGGCCCCTGTGTCCCTGTAAGCCATTGCTTTTTTTCCATTTATCAAAGGCTGTTGTCTGCAACTGCCCAAGTTAGTGGGACTGACCAGTAAGGTGGCAAGGTCTATGCCACCATCACAGACTAGAACAGCCTGAGCTGGAGTTCTGACTAAGTCAGAACCCACCTCAGAACCCAAGGTTAACCCCACTAATCCCTTGGTTGCTGTACTACCACTTGTACTTGTGCTAGGGGGAGCAGGTGCCTTGGGGGCAATGGTTCCCTTGGCCTTTGGACAATCAGCATCCCTTGTCCAATGGGTCTTTACCTTACAAATGTAGCACCAAGGTTTCTTTTTGCCTTTCTTGGACTTTTGGGACTCACCCCCAGATGCAGCTTTTTGGGGCCCTTGTGAAGACTTTTGTTTATTTTTACCCTTGTCCCCACCTAATTATCCTGGGATTTAGAAGAATCTTGCTTCTTCTGGTCACCTCCATTACCATGATTTTTCTGCTTAAACCTGGTGCGGACCCATTTGGCTGCCTTCTTTCCCAATTCTTGGGGAGAGGTCAAATAGAGTCCACCAGGTACTGATGCAAAAGTTGGTTCTAACAGTTATTAAGGATGTGCTCCCTCATAATCAAATTGTACAATCCTTCATAGTCCTGTACCTTGCTTCCATGAAGCCAGCCTTCCAGAGCCTTAATAGCGCAGTCTACAAAATCTTCCCAGTCCTGGGTGTGTGCCTTCTGGGTGTCTCTGAACTTAATCCTATACTGTTCAGTGGTTAAGCCAACCCCATCTATGAGAGCACTCTTCAGTACTGAGTAATTGTCAGCATCCTCTTCTCTAACAGTGAGGAGCTTATCTCTACCTTTGTTAGCAAAGGAGAGCCACAGGATAGCTGCCCACTGCTCTTGAGGGACCCTCTGAACTTTGCAGGCCCTCTCCAAAGCAGTGATCCATGTATGGATATCATCCCCCTCCTGGTAAGGAGGGACTATCCTGCTTGGGTTCCTATTGTCAAAAGAAGTTTCTCTGATTCTGGGGACACTGTTGCTGCCACCATGGGACTCTAGTCCCAGTCTCTTCCTAGCCTTCTGTACTTCCAGGGACTCTCTGTCAAGGGCCAACTGATCTTTCCTGAGCTTAAGTCTGACTTTCTCAAGTTTGAGCAATTGGTATTCCCTGTCAAAAGAGCTGTCCCTCTTCCTAGATATGGAGGTCCCTATGGAAGTATCTGAAGTATTGGTTTCTCTAGAGGAAGATCCAGACCTCCTTGGTCTACTCTGGACCCTCCCAGGAGGAGCAAAGGGTATCTCCTCTGTGCCATCTGAACTATTCCCAGAGGGGTCAGAGTTTGGCAGGTTGGAATCATTTGAGTCCTCCTGCCATGCTCAGAATTGATATCAGGGAGAGCCCCTGATGCTCCCTCTTCAGGAGTATCCCCACCCACATTATCCTGTTCTTCTGCCTCTACAGGATGACCATCATCCTTATGTAGCAGCTCTAAGAGCAGCTTAATGGTGGGGTTGCCACCTGTCTTTCTCTTTCTAAGGCTACACAGGGTCCTTAGTTCCTCCTGGAACTTTAGACCACTGTACTTAGCGGACTGGGGTACACTGGTATCGCCAACTAAAGAAATGGTTCTAGGTGTAGTGAGGTGTTGCACCTACCTACCCTAGTAGAAAATAAACTCTCTGAGGTCGGAGAAAGGGTTGTGCTAGACCCTTCACTACCAAACCCTAAATTCAGCAGAACTTACTTATTCTAAGCTGCATTATATGTGCCTAATATTTAGTGATGATTTTTCAATTCATCCACACAAAGATTATCTGGTAAAAACAATGCAGGCTTGAATCCCAACAGCTACACACCAATGTGAGGAGCTGGCTTAGTATATGGTGCACACTTATGAAAGTGGGCACCCTGCACTAATCCAGACAACCCTTATGGTGATTTTAGTGGTCTTAGACAACCTTAGAAAGCTCTCCAAGTGGTAGCTGTGGAGGGCAGCCTTCAGGCTTAGTCCAGAAGGAGTGTAAAGCAGCTTGTTTTACCAGAACATAATGTTATTGGTATAGATTAAGTGAAAAAGAACCACACAGTGTATTTATAAAAATATTCCTTTATTATAAGACTAACACATACAGATATTCCCTAGCCGTAGATATACACAATACTTTTCAATAGAAACAGGTAAGTGGCACGAATACACAGTGGTCGCCAAGGGGAGACCAAACCATATAGTAAAATAGTGGTATGCGAACCACGACTCAAGTCAAGACTATACCCAGGAGACATAGAAGTGCCGGGGACCCAAGGCACCACTGAGGTAAGTAACCAGGAACCCCACGAAGGCCGTGTGCAGTGTGAGAACACGACCACGGGCTCAATACAAGTCAATCGGTAAGTCATGGTTGCAATTTTAAAGAAGATGGACTCTTCCCAGTGGACCCTGAAGAAACCCTGTGGAGGACAGGAGGTTGGATAGCCACCCCACCCGTGGATACCCTAGGAACCAGGATACGTACACCAGGGAAGCTGGTAGTATAGGTGTGAAGTGGCGTCAGAAACTGCTGTCGAACTCAATAGAGAACTTCAGTAAGATGCCGCTGCTGGGGAAGGTGAAAGTGTCCGGAGATAACCAAAGGTGGATTCAAGTTTAGAAGCACCTGCAAGTAGAGGGGGCAGAGTCTATGCCACTCAGGAGTGACCAGGAGGCATGGAAGATGAATGCCTATCAATGTCGAGTGTTGCAGGAGAGCTGACTGTGATCTTGAAACTGCAGCTGTGGGGACCAGGCAACGCTGTGGAAGACCACGAGCCGTGCACGAGCTGTCCCACGTCGGATGTTGAGAGTTGAGGGGTCGGTCTCCGTTGGGAGCACCAACAAGCCTTTGCAACTGCAACCAACGTGGAAAGTGAAGAAGGTTCAATGTCGGGACCAGCAAGGTCTAGGTGACTCACCACAAGCAGGGGAGTCAGGGCAAGCCCGAGCAATCAGGGGAGCCCACTGAATTCAAAGATGACCCTCAAGAGGACCCTCAGACCGGAGGCACTGAAGTCGCGAGAGGACCTCGAGCAGCTCACCAAAGATGCAAGGCCATGATGCAAGAGTTGTGGTGAGGACGAAGATCTTGGTCACTGGAGATGCTGGAGGTTGGGGCTGCTTGGAGCCCGAAGATCTTGGTTGAAGGAAGCCAACAAGCCTTTGCAACAGCAAGTCGACGTGGTGCACAGGGGTTCGGTTCCTGCGGCTCCAACGAGGGATACTGGCCTCAAACTTGGTGAGATGACAGGGCAGGCCTTGAGGGTTGTGAAGAACCACCATCTGGGTTGCTGAGCCTTTCAGAGTCCGTGGGAGCTCGGGATCAGCAGACCGGTCAGCTTCGTTGCGGTGCCTGCAGATGCAGGGAAATGACTCCTTCACTTCAAGGGAGATTTCTTCAGGTGTCTTGGATGTCCACAGGCCTTGGCAGTTCCTGTCTGGAGCACAGGCATGGACGTTGCAGCAGACGAGCAGGGCGACGAGACCAGGAGCAGCAGGAGTCTTCCTAGTTGCATTCTTGATGCCCAGACTATCAAAGAAGAAGTGGTGTGTTGAAATGAATCTTGTCCCACGACGAATCTAGGGACCCACCTACCGGTAAAGCCCTTAAGTACCCTAAGGAAAGGGTTGGGACAATTCAGGGTTCCCTCCCAGGGGAGGGGTCAGAAAGTGGGGAGGATACTCCCATGTCCAGTTTCGCACCAGAGCAGGAGCCAAAGCCTCCCTGAGCTGGTTTGAACAAGACTATGCAAGGAGGGCATCAAATGTGCCGTTCAAGCAGACTGAGTGGCGCTGGCAAGCGGTCCCACCCGGCCCCAATACACTAAACCCTGTCTGGGAGGTGGTCACACCTCCCTGTGACAGGATACCTATTGTTCCAGGGATGTGGAATTCCTATAGCCCAATGCCCGGGACATATTGTTTGGGGTCAAGGGCAACAAGTTTTCATGTGCATTTTGTCCTTGGGACAAGTAGGCCCAACCCTCTACAACACAAACCATTTGGCTGCCAGTTCACACTACCACATTATAGATCAGAGAAGGGCATTGTGTGCAGTTGAGGTAATATTTGTGTCCATGTTTTAATGCTGTTGGAACTTGTATTTATGGTTAATTAATTGAAAGCCTTTATTATCAAAGTTAGCACTAGAAGTATATGTTGTAAGCTCGGCCTGCACTACTGACGGTGGTTCCAGTATAAATGTGTACACATGTTTTCAAAGTTTAGTAATATGAGGATATGTATAATGCTCCCAGAATGCTCTTGGATTATATGCAAATATTTGCAGAAGCTTGAAAGCAAGAGTTAGGATTCTTTGCTTCAAAATAAAATGTTCACAAAAAAATGGACCTAGGAAAAAAACTATTTCGCTAAACTGTAAGATTTTAGGTACCATATCTTTGCAGCATCATTTAGTAATATGTTGATGTATGCTAGTATTTCCCAAAAATATTCATAATGGAAAATCAGTGTAAATACGATTATGGGAAACAAAAATAAACAACCATTGGCAAAGCCAGAAGGTCTGAAATTGGTGGTCAACCTTTTGGTTTTGTCAATGTGTGACTTGTTTAGGCATGGTTTTTGTAAAACCTTATTGGTGTGAGGAGCTGCTGGGCCCCTCACCATTCTAACAAGCATTGGCAAAAGCAAAAATTGTTTTTGGTCTCAGAAAGCACACATTGCCACAGCCGTTTTGGGAACTGAACAAAACTACTTTGTGTGCCAATATGCTCCTTGTAAAAGAGCAGAATACTGTCACTCACAGTGAAGGGGGGAGGGGAGGGGAGGGGGAAAGAGAGAGAGAGTGAGAGTGAGAGAGAATATTTGTGAACTGCATTTTAGCATGAGCAATTATGCATGTGTAGATTTGCTCATGTAAAAATCTGAATGTTTCCAAGTTCCCTTTTCCTCCAACCACTTTTTTCCCCAACCCTGGAAGAAGTTTTACGTCTGCCACAGTCAGGAGTAAATTTCCAACCTTTCTCAATATGGGAAAAGATTAGAGAACAGTTGGTGAAAACCCTTAAAACATGCAAGTTAGTAGGTTTGCACAGACAAAAAGGGCATTCCAACCCAGGAATTATTACTTACCACTACCTTCAGCCCCAGTATGTAGACCTGCAGAAACGTAGCAACATAAGGGAATTGCTATTATTCAAACCCTACTACGAGCCCTGGCATATTTTATTTTTATTTGAAAAGTTTTATATATTGCTGGCTAGACCCGGAGGTATCAGAGCGCTTTACATGAGATAGGACATTGTTTCAGAACATTGTTACATAGTTACATCAGTTACAGTTGCAATTACCAGTATATGCTTAGGAGAAAAACGTGAGCTTACACAATAATATAAGATATTAGCGCGTAGCATATCCAAGACACACGTCATATGGGGAATGGAAGGTAGTGGGGGAAAGGCAGACAGGGGAGAGGAAAGCAGACAGAGTCAGGTAGATCTGAAGGGGGAAAAGTACTCCTGGGGGAACAAAGCAGTCAAGGCAGTCGAGGAAAGAGACAGATAAAAACCGTGAAGAACCGTGAAAAACAATGTCCGATGTCCGGCTGGGTAGGTGACGGCCGAGGGGGTGACCCAGAGCCAGACTCCCCTATAGCTGCATAGGACAGCTCCACCGGGCAGCGGCCAAGGGTACTCGGGCTCCGCGGTAAGTACAAACAGTTATAGTTTCAGCCCATGGGGCTTCGTGATAGTTCAATAGAAGGCAGGAACAGGCAGCATCTAGGGATCGAACGCCGTGAAAGGAGAGTACAGCGCAACAGTCCGCAAACAAATGGTGCCCCTGGTGTTCCATTCGGAGTAAGCCTGTGGGTCTTAACACCAATGTGGGAGTTGTAGCTCATTGTGGTAAAGGACCACTGTGGCGGCCATCTTGGGGTCAGGCAAGAGATTCTGCCCCTGGTGTTCCATTCGGCCGGTCCCCTTTTTTCCTTTACCCTTTGTAGTCTCAGGGGCCCCTAGGGTATTCCCTCCGCTTCTTCAGGAGTCTCCTGAACTGTCCCAGGAGGAAACTCTTCATTGATGCCTTTCAGTTGCCATTATAGGGTCAGGCGGGACGGGGTGGAGGAGAGAAAACCTCGTCACCCTCGGTGCAACCATGCTTTCCTTAGAGCACTACACTGGTTTGGGAGCCGAACGGTTGCTGCACCCTGGTAGGGACCACTCAGTCCTACTCACCCCCTCCGTCGCACTTCGTGATCCAGCTATCAGCGGCCGCTGACGTCACTGGGGCGCTTAGTACCCGTTCCTTCTCCCGAGCGCTCCACCTACGATGCAGACCTTTCAGTCTAATCTCGCTGTGGATTAGACTCCGCACTCCTTCCTATCACTGCGCCACTTGTTTGGGGCTTCTGTGCCGAAGCGTAGCTTTGCGATGCTGCGCCGGGCTAAATCAAACCCTTCTGCGCCATTTTATGAGGCCGTCGATGATGATCAGAGAGGTTATATCAGAACTCTTATATAATGAGATTGCTGCCGTAATTTGTCGCCGCATTACATGGCCCAAAGGGACAAGTGGATTTTGTTACAGGACAAGTAGATTTATAAAGCAACCTGCCTCATGGACAAGTAGATATTTTATTAAATTCCACACCCCTGTATTGTTCTGCCTTCCCCTGGCTCGAGCTTGGCTCAGCAGCAGGAGGGCAGAATCGTGTCTTTGGTCGGCTCAGCCATGTTGTGCTGTCCGGGTCTAGAAGACTGGTACCGGGAGCACTGAGGGCCTTCCGGAGGAACTTTACAGTGCATGGACTCATACCTCCCACACCATAAACAGTGTGGGGGTATGATTTCAACATGTTTGATACCAAACATGACAGGGTTCGTTACAGCCAGTTTAGAGATGGTCATTATGTAATGATGCATGGCCACTCTATGTATCGTAATTGCTGATGCACTTACAACTAGGGAGAATGGACTCCGAAGGTTGTAGGGGTGTCCTGCTCATGCAGGGGCACCCTTACACTTAGAATCAAGCACCCTGCCGTCAGGATTGAAAGGCCTGCTTTAGGGGTGACTTATAGGTTTTAAGTGCAGTGACCTTACATATAGGGGAAACCTATATCTTTCGTAAGTGGTGCTAGCACCAGCTTACACAGGCTGCAATGGCAGGCCTGTAGTTACAGTTTGAGTGGTCTTCCATGGGCGGCATAATGCATGCTTCAGCTCATGTGGGACCCCTGGTGTATCAATGCCCTGGGTACCTCAGTGCCATATACTAGGGACTGATAAGGGTACACCAGTGTCCAATCTGGGATGTACCTAAGTACTTACCATACCAATTTAGGAGAGAAAGCACAGAGACTGGGGTCCTGATTAGCAGGATCCCAGTCAGACTAGTCACAAACAGCATAGCACCAGGCAAAAAGTGGGGGTAACCATAAAAGCAGATCCTACTTTCCTACAGAGACTACTAACTGTTAGATGGGACATGCCAGAGTACCATTATCCGACTGCATGCCCAACAGCTTTCGGAGGTAAGCAGGGATAGATACTTAGCTTGGCATAAAGTAGTTAGGGCGGCTTCTAACAGTTCACATAATGCGATACTATGAAGCTAGTAACATACACAGATGCTAGGTAGGAATTAGACTAATCTCTTAGGGGGAAATAGGGCTGTGTGATATAAAATACTATGGGTTTTAATAATGATCATTTTGTTTTGTATAATGACTTTTGAGATTACCATAATAACTACGATAATTCCGATACATACGGTTTATGCGCCGATTGTGCATAATATATGACCTCTTATTGTAAAATAGCAACAGCTGTGTTTGTCAACTGTTTGTAGGAGCTGAGGTGAGTGTTTACACATATGTAGATATCCCCCTGCAGATACCAGCTTCTCAGGAAGGGTTGTCAGACTGATGACACTGAATCTGGATGAGCCCAATTCATCATAGAAGAGTGAAACACACCAGTCTGCTTTCCTTTTCTCCAAAGGGGGTACGCCATGCATTGTTCTTTGCTAAGGTGATTTAACTTGTTGTGCCTGGTAAATTGGGGGGCTCACAACACTAGTGTGGACAATGCCAATACTTACAGTGGGTGCTAGGTCAGCCTACTACCTACCATTGGTTGGCTTTCTTGACAATATAATTTGCTTGCACCTTAATCAATGGCTTTTCTTCATGTTCTTTTGTTTGTTCCTCCCCTGCAGCACAGCTTTTTTATGATTCTATCAAGAGGATGACTTGTATCCATCCACAGCTCCACACTAAAAAAAAGTTCTAGTTTCTTCAGTTTTCAGCACTCCATGGGAGTGCAAGTGTTTTTATGCTGTCTCCTCTGTGCGCAGCTTTTCCTTCACATCCCCATCCCTACAATCCCCATGTTGCTCTGCCCTCCCCCCCAGTTGGTCAGGCCCCACTTATCTGTAATGCACACATTTAAATAAAAAAATAAAAAAAATCTAATCTCCAAGATTGGCATCCATCATCTGGAACAATAAATACATTATAAAATATATTTTTTTAAAGCCACAGCATCATGATGCATATGCCCTTAAAGAGTTGACACTTTCTACTTTGTTTGGCGAATCATCTACATTTATTCTGCTCGACGGTTATATTTGTTATGAATCTTATAGGTTCTGAAAGTACTACTTCTGGCTTTTAATTATTTCTTCAGATAGACTTTTCATGAATGTTATTCATGTAATAGTTCGCCTTTTCTCACTATCCCTTCTGTTAGCTTCCATCACAGACTCTAGCTAGCCTCTCTCAAAAAATTGTTTAAACATTACTTAGATTTCCAGTAGCAAATCTACATCATGGTAGTAACATCTTGTACTTTGGTATGTTCCATCAGAATACTCCACCTTTAGGTGTTTTTGATGTGTGTTTACTTGCTTACAATAAGCTATTTGGGAAGCTTAGGACACTTCTCTGGGCTTTTAGTTGAGGTAAATATCCAGGCATTACATTTTATTTGCATGTACGTTATGGAACAGTATATTATCAACATCATTCTGATTTAACTTCTGTACAAATTATTCTGATATTTATTTCATTCTTCATCTCAGATAACAAAAAGAAACTTTATGAGACAGATTTATTAAGCTGTCATGCAATAGAGTGCAGCAACCAAAGTTGCTGCACTGGTTTGCGAGACGAGGACAGAACCAGATCTACTAAGATATGGCACACCTGATCTCTTTCCTAGCGCTTGTGCACAGTCACGATGACTAGAGCCATAAGCTCTGCAAAGGTGTCTGTGTGATGTCTAGCATAGGTTTGCACTGGGAGGGTACACTCTACAAACATAAATCGTTTCCCGCTTTGGAGGTGTGCTGTACAGTTCTTTTGAACACCTAGCTCAAAGAGGGGCTACTTTTTGGCACAAAGCCATGCATCAAAAACCATGGGTGGTTGCATGGCAATGCCCATGTACCACCCATGGAACGCCATCTTGATGGAAAATAATGCAAAGCAGCGCAGTGCTGCCTGGAGCCAAAATAAACATTTTGCAAACCGTTAATAAATATGCCCCAAAATACCCAACCCATTTGATCGCACAAGCTGATAAACAACCTGGCATAATTTGGAGCAAACAATTTGCCCATGGATGTACCTTGATGCTGCAGATAAATGTTACCATTAAATGGGTGTACATAATGCTTCAGACAACATTTCAACTTCTGGGCATGGTGTAGTAAATTCAAGGTTTGTGATGTTAAAAATATTTTGCGTTTTTATATCTAATTCATGCTGGATAAGTGTATGGAGAGACTACAAGGAATGCCATCAGTTCATCGGTGGATTACCATTGTATGTCTCTAAATTTTATAAATAAAAAGAAAAAAAGAAAATCAGTGATGACCTAAACATATGAGCGAAATATTTGCCAATTTGGGGTGTTCTTCCTTCAAATACGTAACTTATTCATCCTCTAATATATCCACTCCAATGGTGTTGGTTTCGAATTCTGGGTAGCATGTTATGCCAGACAGTTGTTTCATTACTGCGTTGAGACATTGTGCATTGTTCAGGACTAGAAGCCCCCTACCTTTTTCGTAGGGGGCTTTATAATTATATCATCCTTTAGATTTCATATGGCTTACTGTTGACTGTCATTCTAGGTCTATAATAATGTTTTCTTTTCCTAGTGTTTTAGATCTCCTACCATCAAACCATAGAAGGTGTCAATTCTGTTGTCAGATGTAAAAGTGCACTGGAATTAGGATTGATTTATTTTACTCCACTTTCCTGTCTGTTATCCATTCTGACATGACCTATTGTGTTGAATGTTGAAGCTGGCGATCCAGCTGATCAACATATACTTTTTTTTTTTGTCTCGCCTAGACAGCGCAAGCGCTGTCTCTTCAATACATGCTGTATTCAGGATACGAAGCAAACACAAGGAGATGATGGACGGAGTGCTGAAACTTTTCAGACACTCACCCCCAGTCACAGATCTGGGTTGAATCCATCATCATTCTTTAGCTCACTTTGCCACCCCAGTTCAGATACAGCTATATGCAAATCAGTCTTGACCCTGTGCCTCATGGGAACAGTCCAGACCGAACTGCCAAGCCATGTCTTCCCTGGACCGGAATCAAGCATCCTGGGACCGGTTTCGGGCTAACAGCCCTCATCAGCCAGGCATTGTTCAGGACTAGAAGCCCCCCTACCTTTTTTCGTAGGGGGCTTTATAATGATATCATCCTTTAGATTTCATATGGCTTACTGTTGACTGTCATTCTAGGTCTATAATAATGTTTTCTTTTCCTAGTGTTTTAGATCTCCTACCATCAAACCATAGAAGGTGTCAATTCTGTTGTCCGATGTAAAAGTGCACTGGAATTAGGATTGATTTTTTTACTCCACTTTCCTGTCTGTTATCCATTTTGACATGACCTATTGTGTTCAATGTTGAAGCTGGCGATCCAGCTGATCAACATATACTTTTTTTTTTTTTTGGTCTCGCCTAGACAGCGCTTGCGCTGTCTCTTCAATACATGCTGTATTCAGGATACGGGCATAAAGCTCCGCCCACTTTTTGCCCATCTTTTTTAATTGGCTCCTGTCCCTGTCTTTTGTAAATGGTGGCTTTTCATTGGTCAATAGGCTTAGTAGTCCCTCCTTAGTACTGCCTTGTCTATTCTTGTAACCTCCCATGAGGACAATGACACCCCCTGTTACATGTGTTGTTAATCCCTAGGTTTTAATTACAGCCTCAGAGCACTATTTTCTTATAGGGCTTCAAGCAAGACACACCTTGGTCCTAAGCAAGGCTGGCAGTGGTTCCTTTACTCACTAGCACATCTTACATTTATACGAGACCTTCTATAAATTTACCTTCATCAGCTCCAGAGTACAACC
Organism: Calotriton arnoldi; assembly: GCA_963921515.1. Classification (NCBI taxonomy): domain Eukaryota; kingdom Metazoa; phylum Chordata; class Amphibia; order Caudata; family Salamandridae; genus Calotriton; species Calotriton arnoldi. The sequence goes on along the minus strand of CAWUFW010000113.1, from coordinate 5,831,318 downwards.
TAATCCAGAATTAATATAATAGTTCTTTTGTCCCATTTCAAAGCTACTAATCGTATATATGGGCATAGCTATTTCAATGTACTCGTGGTACTGTCTTGCATGCAATGCATTATGGGTAGGGTGGATTTACCATATCTTCAGCAGGGACCTCTTTTGGCCACACATGGTACTGCACCCTGCAACATGGCTTGGTAAAAAAACATTGGCATTTATAATGACAATAACTCCAACTCATGCGAGACCGACTGCATTTCCAATGCAATAGGTCTCGTATTTGTTAAAATTAGAGCTATTGGTATTGAATAGGACTGTTTTTTAACTTTTGCTTTTTTATACCATTAGTAATAGTACTATGCAAATATAATAACTCCACTGCAAATAAAAAAACAAAAGTAAAAAACATTGTTATTTTGAACACCAACAGCTCTAACTAACAAATTCAAGGCCTATTGCTTTGCAAATGCTTGTTTTTTTTTTTTTGCATCGTCACCTGATGATTATCCATTTCAAGTTGCACTAAATCTTACACAATTACTTTGTTTTATTACTGTAGGGCTTATAAATAGATAAGTTTCAAATCCTAGGGTATCTCCCAAGGCACTCTTCTCAGCAATAGTGAATTACGGAGTTGACTGGCCACTATCTTTCCAACGTTTTTACCTGGGCTATGTAAAAATGTTTGTACAGTTTAATTTTTTCTGTATTTGTGCACATCAATTATATATACATATATTAAAATATTTTAACCTAACTCCATCACTAACCATGTACTTGTCGGACTGTAAAATATATAGTTGGGCCCGAAAGAAGGGTATGTCAATGTATTGAATCCGATACAGTGTGTACACATCACGGAAGCAAGATTTAATTGATGCTGCCTTTTCACACCGATGAACGTTCTCATGGCAGCATATATGGCTCCCACTTTGACCTGTCTTATGCGATCAACAATATGAATTAAAGCTCTCTTTGGCCAGACCTACAAATTATTGCCAGAAGAATTACATTCTGGAGGGAAACAAAACGGGAAATCATATGAAAAGGACACCACAATTACACTAAACTGCCACATGAAAAAACATAGGCGAGTAGACCGAGATCCTTTACACCAGAAAATACAAACTCAAGATGCATTTGTTGGAACATATGGGTGCTAATCCAATAACGAGAAATCATTATTTTTGTATTATTATGTTTAGCAGCCTGCAAGTTAAAAAAAAAAAAAAAAAAAAGTGATCTAAGATATTACTGAGGCCAGCGAACAGAAACATGAATCTGGAGGATATTTTGCTAATCAGAACCTTTTGTCATCTGCTACGACAGCTGAGAGGCTGAATGCAGTCAGAGACCTGCAGGTGATGTTCAGCTCTCCTTTCCGTCTTCCACTGATGAATCAAACAAGCCCCCTTTATATGGTTAAAAGCGACAGCTATTATTTAAGCACAGACAAAGAATTAGTTTGTCATCGTTGTGCTTCTATAGATTTGAATTTACATCAGCATTCGGAGCAAAAAAAACACTATATATAGCAATGGCAAGGCAAAATATACAAAGCAGTAGAGGGGGGAAAAAGGAGACGAGTGTTGTTGATGTACAGGGAAAATTGTATGGGATTAGTAGTCCCAGTGCTTAATTAGTAAAATAAATAAGCGCACTGGCACAATGCTGGGGTTGCTGTATACCAAGGCTGTTTAGTCTTCAATCCAACATATGCCTTTATACTCTACTCTGACAGTGCTTCTTTATTCACATCTTCTTTCTCCCTTGGCCATTATTTTTCGATCTTTGTATTCCTCTCTAGATCATCTTTGCAGCTTTTCATCCTCTTGCTCCAGATCAATGTCTAACAATGAAAAAGAAGTCTCTAGTCTCAAAGATGTGCATTGATGTCCACCTTCTGCAATCATTAGCACAAATTAAGCGCAGGGTAGTCCACGTCCTAAACGTCTCTGCCACAGGTTCAGGGAGGAAAGAAATGTCTTCACTGTTCCTCCCATACAAATACTCATGAGACTAAATTAAGCAAACAAACAACGAAAAAAGGGTCCGAGGAAATTTATAGACCTTAAACGGATTAAATCCCTATTCCATTAATCACAAAAACATCCATATAATCCGTTGTCTCTTCTGCTAACTGTTTATCCCAATATATGAATCATTAATATAGAGTACTATGCTCAATATTTTAAACTTGAGTGTCACTAAAAAGAATATAGATAGTTATAAGATGAAATAACCCTTCAGGATTATTGGAATCCCATCACACACCGAAGTGAGCATTTATCATCATTTGGGTTCCCAGCCAACCTTCCATCTATCCTCTTGATCATCGAGGAATACTGGATAGATTGTCTCCTTTCTTAGGTCTTTCAGAAGAAAAGGAGAACATAAAAGAAGGTTAGAGATTGTATCTGACCCCCAGAATAATCTCCAGTAGAAAGAGTGCAGTGCAAGAAATAGAGTACGTGATTAAAATAGGATTTGCAAAAGAAAAAGAACTTGATCTTTACACCAATATCTAATGCAATCCTAATTAAAACCAGTGAAAAAGAGGGGGACTATTATAGCAGTTCAAACAAATTACTGCTTCAAAACGGTCGACATGTTTCAGCCAATTGGACATCCGGTCCACGGTATCTTCAGGACCTCACCATAAATGTATTTGCTACTGCATTGCTCCAAAAAGTGAGAAAATGAAAACATAATTTATACATACATACAGGTTGGATTTGATACAACCTCTGATATCTTATACTGATCCTCTGTATCTACCAGATGTGTAGGACATCCGTAGAATACGAGGACTTGGCCTCACCTCACCCGGCACCAACTCCAGTCAGAGAGGCCCCGCTCTGTCCGTCGTTGCCTCGTGCCCCGACTGAGCTAGGAATTAATTCCTCGATGATCAAGAGGATAGATGGAAGGTTGGCTGGGAACCCAAACTAAATTAAGCAGACAGGTTTACAATGAGGGTTACAACTACAAGTAGACATTGGTGTAGCCAAAGACCTGTAGCAAGCTCACTGTTGTTGCGTGAGCGGTGTCTCAAAAGAGTTGCATAGGCTTAGACACAATATTACAACAAGCATTTGCAATGCAATAGGTCTCGCATTTACGCGAGTTTAAGCTATTGGCATTGTAAATGACAAAGCCTTTTATTTATGTTCTAAAAAGGAAAACAAAAATAAAATGCATTGTTATTTGCAATGTCAATAGCTCAAACTTGTGTAAATGCGAGACCTATTGCATTGCAAATGCTTGTTTTTTATTACCTTTACTACTTCACTCTACAAGATGAGCAAAGAACAGTACAAAAAATAAAAGATGATAAAGAGACGAAAGAAAACCAGTTTAAAAGAGGGATTGGAAATAAGGGTGAGGGAGACAGTACACATAGGGGGAAGAAGAAGATGAGCAATGAAGAGATACGTACAAAGAAAAATATGAGGGCTGGCAGGACATTGCCTAAGAGAGCAAGGGCTCTCGCTGTATTTATTTCAAAGTCGGCAGCAGGGAAGGGGTGGGGGTGGTGGTAAGGGGCATCTGGGAGGACGACAGCTGAAGTCTCAGAACCTTCCCAGAGCTTTTCAAAGGCTTCAATCCTCCCTAGAAATCTTCCCGACGTCAGTGTCCGTCTCTTCCATTGAGTGCACTGACAGCGCTTTCTACCATCCACACATCTCCCCGAAGACAGCTCCACGCACCAGCAGGTGGCAAGATGTGTGCAAATGAACATCCGGGGGAGGGGGGCTTTCAATCCCCAACAGTCTGCTCGCCTCCGCGAAAACCATCTGGATCAAACCCTCTTGCAGGCAAATCCCAGCTCACCCAGAACTAACCCCCTGATCTTGTTTACGTCACCCTCTATCAAATATTAACCGTACCTCAGGCTGGGAATGGCCACCCCAAGGTTGGCCACAGAGATAAAGTAAAGAAGCAAAGTCAGGCAAAGAGCAGTAGAAACGTGTGAACGAGAGATGTGTGCTGTTGTGCGTGCGGGCACAGGCAGCGCGCGGGCAAAAGGGCACGTGCAACAAAGGAAAGATCCGTAAAAAACACACTTTTAGAATGTATAACAAGAAGAAAAAGCAAAAAAAACAAGCAGCATGCGCTGCCCACCCCTTGTGCACACCGGCTCCTGCCGCAGCCTTGCGCATGCGCCGCTGCCATGTTTACGTCAGGCAGAGATGCGCGACAAAAAAAACAAGTGGTGCGCGCGCGCCACAGCGAGACATTTGTTTTGCATTATCGGGCACGATAATGCAAAACAGATGTCGGCTCTGCGGGTAACCGCACGGAAAAGGCCATGACGCACGAGCGTCTGGTCAGCTTTCTGAAACCCCTAACAAAGTCTTGCCAGAGCAGCGCTTGCGCGCTACTCGAGGCTCGACCTAAAAAGCATAAATGTCAGCTATCAGTTCTTCTACAGGGCAATAGTAGTTATCATTTATAGCCTTAATTTGACGTATCTGCTTACCTGTTTATAAGATCTAATATTCTCTTATGCAGCTCAACCACAGATATAGTACATTCTTAGTTCTTAAGTTCACTTTATTCCAGTATTGCAAGTTTCATAAGAAATTACAAAACATATAGCTATATATTTACAAAACAGAAAAAAATGCAATACAGCAACAAAAATGTGATGCATATTTCCGGCAAATTAATATAGTTCACATAGTGAAATGGCATTTTCTTCTTATACAAAAATGTATATTTAATTCACCATATCACACTCGATAACAGTATCTAAACATCCAAACATTAAGAGATGAAAGCACTTGAAATGCACTTCTAAAATATTAAATATAATTTAATGAGCACACAATTAGTATATTCCCTAAAGTACAACTAGCAAAATAAGCACATTAGAGAGCTAAAGAAAACGGATCACACCAAATTGCATTTTTGATATGATACCTGAACCCAGACAAGTACATTCCCGAAAAATACAACCCCCCCTCCCCCCATAATTCTACAAGAAAAAGCAGGCTATCGACCATATTTACTTACCACTATGGTTCAACCCTTCTCTACTACTGAACAGAAAAAAGGGCGGATGGCTAGCATGTTCATTTTTCAAAGACTAACAATGCGTATACAACATACCATTCCAGATTACACACGTTCAGGTGATGGTCCCATTTTGGTCAAACTGCACTTCAGAAATCTCCACAGGTTTTAAGAAACGTAGTAACCAGCTTTCATGTTCGGAAATATAAAATGTTTACATCAAGGCTACTTTGAGCTGCTCATGGCAACAACTGCTTCAAACATCACCACACAACGCCATCCTAAGTATCGGTTTCTTCTCCATCTTCATCATCGTCGTCTTCTTCCTCCTCTCCCTCACCATCATCTTCCTCATCCTCATCTTCGTCGTCATCTTGGTCCACATCAATTTCCACTTCTGTCACCGCTTCCTCGTGGTCTATACCTTCTTGCTCCTTCTTAAGTAGCTGGAGATACTCAGCAACTGAAATTTTCTTCGGGAGTATATCTTGAAGACACAAAGAGACAGACATCAGGTATACACATTGCAAACCATCATGAAAGGTTTTGCAGAAACTTAATTTCTATGCTCTTTAATTTAAAGATGAAGGTCAGTGGGAGGAGCCATGATAGACCAAGACAGATTATTTTTTCCATGAGAGAAGAAACCATTATTGAGTACTGTACACTTCACTATATATGCAACACCATACTATTTGTATAGAAGTGGAGTAGATACGCTTAATTAGAAAGAAATTGTAATTAAACTGCAGAATAATACTTTTAGGGGCATTTCGAAATAACTAACATGAAATTAACAGAGCTTTGAAGAAGGACGATTTAAACACTCATCCCGCACAGCTCTGCACTCACCATTGTGAACTTAACTTGTATTCCCGGTTTTTCACTTTGAGTTCTCTAGTAAATTTTTGGAATTTACAAGTTTCGCATAAGGTGTCCAGATGCCACCTTATTTGTGTGACCCAGAATTATTAGCTCCTCCATTCCGCAAAGGTCATGCACAGCAATGTTTCACTTATGCTGTGAAGCATCATAAAGGGGCATATTTGAAAGTATCTTTCGTGAAGCATAGATCTGTAAAGATGTGTCTAGTGTTCTGATAACGAAGGCATGCATTAGCGTTCTCAAATTCGGACTGAATATTAATCTTGATATTATGCAGAGGGTCAGCATAAAACATGTTGAAATTATTAAATTAAATTCTTGCTTTGCAGAGGCAAAATATGAAACAGAGGGGTAATGATGCTGGGCTGTGTGATAAACCAAAACCTTTATGAAGCCAGAGAGATGATTGGAATTCCTTGCTTATTATGCAGATGGTGAATACAATTAAAAATGTGATTATCCCCCCAACAATAAACACAAAAATGTATTATCCCTAATATTCAAACCAATACCATCTGGGACATGAATTTCAATGGGTTTGTTACAACACCATTGGAGTGTCTGTGCTGCATAGTGGTAGGCTTCACAGAAGAGATAAGTACATATGTCATGCATTGATGTTTTATACTAAGCAACATTGCCAGAAAAGGCATGCTGGTACATCTGTACCACTAAAGTTTGAATATAGCACTAAAAGAAGAGGCAGAAGATGGGAACTGTGCATGAAGCGTGTACTGGGGTTAAAAACACGAATTGTTGAATCATTACCTATTATTGTTAAGTAAATTATCCTTTGATTTTTCTACTAGGAAAAGAGCAATAATTGTTCCAACTGGAATGAAAAGATCCAAAAGTTCTATGGTGCTTTTGGGACACTGTATGCCACTACTGTAGTGTGGAAACTACCAGAGCAAGTTCTCCCAATTCATCATTATGGGCGCTGCTTCCGATTACTCAACTTGGGCCCTACTTTTACCTAAATCCCACGGCTCTCTGGAGACTCGTCATAGTAGTCCACTTCTCTTGAAAACATAGCAGAAAATGAGACCGTTTGCTAAGAGATACTGGAGGCATCATCTTTAGGGCGCCAGTGACCTTCCACTGTGAAAATGACGATCGAACTCTAGGGTTCCAGAAAACAGTCATAAATTGGTTAAACTTTGTCTACACATTTCTGCTTTATTTTTATTGTTTTTAACATGGTCTATCCCGGTTTTTTAAATGCTAAAGCCAACATGCTCTAATTCGCCCTCCGTGAGGGTAAAGATGAGTAAGGGTGAACGTCGATCCTCCCAATAAAATGCCAAACGTGTTAAAAGGATAGCACAGTATTTTAAGAGGCAGTAATTTTGAAAGCTAGTTACGTGAAAAGACTTTGAAGTAAAATCCCCAGCATACATTTGTCCTACTTCAGAATAATGAAGTATAGGACTATAATTGTATCTACACAGCACTTACTACATCTGAAGAGGCAGGTAGCATGCTACTCCGGAACCCATGGTTACGATGAGTATGGTTGTAATGGAGCTGAAATAAGTGTCAAGATGCTTCTATGGCCAGTCATTCGGAGTTCTGAAAGACTTCACCTAATCTAAAGATATGTTTGGGTGGCAATGCTCAGGAAAAACATTAGATTACCTCATAAGTGTAATGAATGCATACGAGTAAAAACCATGGGCTATTTCATTTCTTTTCAATTCTATGTGGTCCATTAGCAAAAATACACACAGGATTTCATAAAAGACTTAGCCTCTAGTCCAAGTATCTCCTCTGGAAGGTAAATGCTTTGGTGATAAACTCCACCTCCTCTGGTGAAAATACCCAGTTTATTTTAGGTCTCCTGGATTGGACATCGGCTGTGGTTTCAGGACTGCTAGACATACTCAGCCACTTTGCCTCCATATTATGACATGCACTTCACTCACAATGCAAGCCCTGCTGTGGCAGATATGGTCTGACTAGAAGTTACAGCCTCTGAAAGGGGTTTGACTGATTAAGAACAGATATAATTCAAGTTAACGGTCACATATGCACAATGCCTGGTTTGGGACATGGAACTATGAAACAGAATTGTTATTCACCTATCTATGAATCGGGTCTCTGTGGTTTATAACATCACAAAGAAAAAAGCAAGCATATTCTGTGATGTTTAAGATCTGAAAGATGTCATTAAATTCTAAATTATTTTTTAATACTGGTAGCTAGCTAGTGATTTCACATTCAAAACCTAAGGTCAGTCTCTTAATGCAACACAAATGTTAATGCTGATTTAGGACACCTCTTACAATTGTTTCAATGAGAGCAATTGTTTAATTCATACATTTTTCAATTACCTTGCCTGGGTTAATGCGATAAACAAAACGTGCATGCTAATACCGAGCCAGAATCTGCAGACAGACATCCAATGTATAAAGGCTTCTCTGAACAAAATGAATGAACTGGGATTTGCAGAAGTTATCAAAAGGTTAATACTAGTTGAAAGCGGCCCTGGGTTACTTGAGTTCCAGTTCAGGGAGGTGCTGGCCCGGCAGTTCGGACTGGGCTGTTCCCATGAGGAGCAGGGCCATGGCCGATTTGCATATGGCTGGGTCCAAACTGGGGTGGCTTGGTGGGCAAAAGAATGATGGGTTGGGATGCTACCCCGAGTGATTGGCAGTGGTTAGACAAATTGCAAGCATTCCTAGATCACCTTTTGTGTGTTTCATGAACATTGTTAATTGCCTTGCTGTGACAGGCCATAAGAGCAGGTGATATGTGTTTGAGCTCTCTGAAGGGAAACGAGTCTCTGTTGACTTGCTTTTTGATTGGGAAAGATTTGTCATTTTAGGACGCCTTCCACAATAATTGATTCTACCCAGATATCTTTGTGGCATGTAGACAGCTGGGAAGTAAATCACACTGGACTTCAATTACAGCATAAAGTTGTGAAAAAGGAGTGCCAGATACGGGAATTATTTTAGCATCGGACAGTTTTCCGCAATTTGGTTGCCTATTTCAAAGCTGCAACTTGGAGAGGGTACCGTTTGTCTACAGGAAACTGCTGACCCGTGTGGATCCCCACTTAACACACACTGGAGATGTAGAGCACAAGGCATAGTGCAAGCCTTATCACTTGCAAAATAGGTAAAGCAAAGACAGTAGCAATGAAGCAATCTTACAAGGAAGACAAACAGAAAAATGTCAGCAGCAATGCAAACTATACATGTGACTGACAAAAATGTTTCACCAGCCAATAAGAACGAGAGTCCCTTGCACACAATAACAGGGCAAGAGTCGCAGCAGCATTAATCCTTCCCCGCTCACTAAGAAGAAGACTCTCTCACCACCTCCCTTCCACAGAGCATTGGTTGCAGCTTTGCAAGGCTGACAGCTCCGTAACAGGTACTTGGATTACGTAGTTATCTGGATCACCTTTAGTCAGAACAACAGGTTACAAACAGCTCGACAGCGACAGAAGCAGCTCCAGGAAACCAGAGGTGTGAAATTGTTAGAGGAGACCAATGCAATAACTTTGCTAAAGAAAAAAAGCATCAACATTCTTGCTTGCTGAATGCTCTGTAATGTAGTTCTGAACAGAAGCACACGAGTCAAGCACAAGTAAATTTGTGGGAACGACCCACTGAAGCTTAACTATTAAAGAGCTTTCCAAAACTGTAGAACGAACATGAAGATCATTTTTAAAAACTTTAAAAACAAAATTAGTAAGACTGCAAGACTAAACCAGTGGCAAAACTTGCAGTGTAGTCACAGAACACATACTAGAATCAGGCAAAAGAAAAAAAGACTCCTTAAAAAAAGTCACGCGCCTGGTTCATCATGATTACTGGAAGTTTAGATGCTATTAATGCTGGCGCAGGCCCAATCACCCACAGATGATTAGGAGGTGCCATCTATCCACCATACTGTACAAGAGTATCACTGCACAGGAGCCATAAGCTTGACAGTGGACACAGTTCCACAGGCAGGAACCAGCCTTGCACCAACAAGCGACCCTCAAAGTGTGTGGCTCTACAACAATGACCCCCTACAGTTCTCACACCATGGGACCAGTCTAATACTTTGGGCACATCACTTCTGCCTGCATAAGTGATGGTCCTCAACATAGAACTATGAAGGAAATTACTTATTAAAAAAACAACTATTTTTTATTGATTTTATGTGCAAAAGAAATAACAATGCAAAGCAGGAAGGAAAGGTGTTATTTGCTAGCAATGCAGAAACAGTTACAGCACTGAGTGGAGAAACAGATCCAAACAATATAATGAACACAATTATAATTGGGGCAGCCAGAAAACGAGAAAGCTAGAAAATCACCACCCCTCATTATTTTTAAAAAAAAATCTATTTATTGGTTTTCGGTTAAGGAACAGAAGTTAGTGACAAACAAAATAGCAACATGGTTGGCCCCATTAATAGGAGATGCATGAATCTATACAACATCGGAAAACAGTTGCACAGTAACATCTAAAGAAGTAATGCATAATAATGAAACAAGTATGTTGACTGCAATGCAAAGGACCATGAGGATCATGTGGGTGCAGGCATTATAAGACTGTGCATAAACCGTTCTAAACAAGTGAAATGGGGTATAACAAAATGAGGACAAACGGAATAAACACAAAATGTAGGACTGACTAATAATGGAATGCCACTGCTGTGCCCGCCCGCCTTAAATCCGCCATGTGGGCGCCGCCCACTTTAGTGATTAAACGATGCGTGTGATATATGAATGAATAACCGCTGACGGATTGTGTGAGAAACAAATGGCGTTGGTGTGCCCCGGTTCTGCGGGGATGGATGGGTACCCTAAGCGCTTGACACCTCAGCGGTCGGTTCCCGATCCAGAGCAGAACCCCCCCAAAATCCAAACTGCTGTCGCCCAGGAGGGCCTCCAATATTGCATCCCAACTGGCCGCCAGCGGGAGTCCGCGGACACCCAGTAAGTCTTCCCTATGCAGGGCGATACTCTCCGTCTTGGCCCATGTTAATAAACAGCACCGCCACGCCAGGAGGTGTGGGGACTCGGGGGATTTCCATCTCCTGGTGATCAGTCGTTTGGCAGTTGCCAAACCCAGATACAGGAATCGGGATGTGACCTTGTGTTTTTTACTTCTGACAAAGAGATGCAGGATGTAGGTTTCCCAGAGGAAGGGGACGGCTCGCCCCGTACAGCGGGCAAGGGCGCCGGCCACCGCGCTCCAGTATCTGCCAAGGGCAGGACAGTGCCACAACATATGTAGAAGGTCAGCATCGACCATCTGGCAACGGGGGCAGGCAGTGTCAGTGCGATGAAAATATCTGTTAATCTTAGCTGGGGTGAGGTACGCTCTGTGCAAAACAAAAAAATTGGATCTGGCGGAACCGCTGATTTTGGGGTATATGGGTGGGACTCTCCAAGGCCTCCGCCCATTCAGAATCAGTGAAAGGGCGTTCCAGGTCGGCCTCCCAGTGCAGCTTTAGAGGATCTAATGAGACTGCAGCATGTTGTCTAATGGAGGCGGCGAACCATCGAGTGAGATGCCCACCAGTGCCCATCACATGTAAGTTCTGAATCGTGAGACTTGTGGAGGGCTCGGTGGTCAAGTCTCCCCAGTGAACCGCAAGGGCCGTTATAAGGGAATGGTGTAGCAGGAAGCAGCCTGGGTGTAGCAGGAAGCAGCCTGGGTGTAGCCCCTCCTTTGAGACAAGTGTGGTGTACGGTATAAGGGCCCCCTACCGGAAAAGATCCCCAGTGTCATGGATATCAGCCGCCCCCCAGTTGTGCAGTTCGGCTGCCGTGGTGACCTGTGACCCTCTGGGCGTTCCCTGAAGTGGTATGGCGGGGGCATATGGTATTGTGGAGCGGGTGACAAAGAGGCTTCTGCGGTAGCATTTGTGTGCAACTCTAAGCAACAGGGAGTCTATGGCCCGGACTTCGAACAAGGGTGGAACAGGTGAAGTAGGGAAGAGTGTGGTAGGGGCGGGCTTAGTGTAGCTGTGTCGGCAAGGTGACGAGAGGCCAGCCATCTGACAATCCATTGCAATTGTGCAGCATGATAGTAATGCTCCAAGTTAGGAGCTGCAAGGCCGCCCCGATCCGTGGATAAGTATAGCTTCTTAATGGAGACATGATGGCGGGAGGTGCCCCAGATAAAATCTCTGAACATTTTCTCCAATCAAGTAAAGAAAGGAGGTGAACATAGAGAGGCAGATTAGTAAAGTAATAGAGGAGCCAATGAAGGATCACCATCTTGATAAGGGCAATCCTACCTGTGACAGATAGCGGGAGAGTGTCCCAAAAGGTGAGCTGAGCACGAATAGCCGACGTCACTCTGCCCAGGTTTCTGTCGAAAAGGTCAGTCTTGCGTCGGTAAATGCGGACGCCCAAGTATTCTGAGGGAATCAGTGCACCAGGTTACTTGGCTCCCATTGAGGGTGTAGAGAGGGTCCTGGGTGGATTCTGCAAAGGGGTATAAGAAGGACTTTGCTGCGTTGACACGCAGCCCTGATACATCGGCAAATGACTTCAGGGCGTGAGCTAGCGAGGGCGGAATAGCATGTACGTCCCTCACAAACCTCAGAATATCATCTGCATACAGCGATATTGTGTGGGTTCCATCGCCTAGAGGTATCCCCACATCCACCCGAGTACGGACGTATTCCGACAGGGGCTCCATTGCTAGGGAGAAAAGAAGAGGGTGATTGAGCAGGGTAAATGAAATTTTTTTAACCTCCTAATATTTATGTTGAATAATTAACACACAAGTTCGTTTCAGTAAATAACCAACCATGTATGTGTCATGATAAGGATTATGGGTAACACGCTATATCCGTGCAAACTAATTTACTTACAATTAGTAACGTGGATAACATAAATCTAATCATTTGCGTACTAATTAAAATAATAATTGCATGATTTGTGCTTGAAAATAAACTGTGTGGTGGCAAAGTAAAGCGGTTGGTAAGTAAGAAATAGCTTTATATGTCGCTTCTGCTAGGTAATACTTAATTGGGGTATGTAGAATGACGGGAGGGAAACGAAAAGGCTTATATTCTTTATTCTTAACTATGTTCTGTTTATCTTTATAAATAGTTCGCTTAGGCCTGTTGTGCCGCGATGTAAAATGGCTGCCGAGGCAAGCAAGCTAGAGTACGCAGGCGCAAATGGTTTCCGCGAATGAGAAAGGCTGTGAACAGAGGGATCATGTGACCGTCCCAAAGCCTAGGATGGAAGCTTGGTCAAGGCTGCGATGACCTTATCATACAAACGTGTGCCAAAGAAGGACATACCGAAAAGCGTGAGAAGTTGCAGTGGATATATGAATAAACAATGAACTGTTCAACTTAAAAGTATCAGAAAAGGATACAGATTGAGTCCAATGTGCGGATGGGTAATGTCATGAACCCGTGAGAAACGACAGAAGTATGAACTTTCCACAAAGAACTGGTTGGAGCAAGGATATTCATAATGAGATGTATACTGACCCCAAATGGACCAATTAGAGAGAATCTCGCCCCCAAAAGATGTAACATTTTCACTTAGTAAGCTAGTTTTATGGTATAAGAAGACCTACTCTGAGGGAGGGGGGACTCCTACTGATGCTACTGCTTTTTGCTGGTGCTGTTGCTGCGGGAGCCGCTGTTTTATATTTTTATTGAGCACGAGACGCTGCTGATGGAGAAACCTTCTTGCTTTAATAGATTTTTCCATTTTTAATATTATTAGACCTTTTATTCTTAAATACTTAGAGGGAAAAAGACTGGATTGTGGCGGGAAACACCATATAGGTGATCCGTCAGAAGGCCTGTTTTACAGGACCGATAGACAGTTCTTCGGGAGTTCTATGCTGTGATCTGAATTTATTGCTGTGCCGAACTTTGTTTTTCCATCTAATAGGTATGTGATGGAGCAGGGTAAATGAAAAAATTTTAACCTCCTAATATTTACGTTAAATAAATTAACACACAGGTTCGTCTTAGTAAATAACCAACCATGTATGTTACATGTAAAGGGTTAAAGGTAACACGCTATATATGTGCAAACTAATTTACTTACAATTGTTAACGTGGATAACATAAGTCTGACAATTGCGTACTACTTAGAATAATAAATGCATGATTTGTGCTTGGAAATAAGCTGTGTAGTGGCAAAAAGAAGCTTTGGTAAGTGAGGAATAGCTTTATATGTCGCTTTTGCTAGGTAATACCTAATTGAGGTACGTAGAATGACGGGAGGGAAACGAAAAGGCTTATATTCTTTATTCTTAACTATGTTTTGTTTATCTTTATAATAGTGCGCTTAGGCCTGTTGAGCAGCGAAATAAAATGGCCGCCATGAGTTAGAGTACGCAGGCGCGAGAGGGGTTACGAAAGAGAGAAAAGCCGTGAACAAGAGGGATCATGTGATCATTCCAAAAGCTTAGGATGGAAGCGTGGTCAAGGCTGTGATGACCTTATCGCATAAACGTGTGCCAAAGCAAGACAGCGAAAAGCGTGAGAAGTCGCAGTGAATAAATGAATGGACAATAAACTGATCGACTGAAAAGTATCAGAAAAGGATACAGTTTGAAACCTATGAACTAAGGGGTAATGTCATGAACCCGTGAGAAACGACAAAAGTATGAACTTGCCACAAAGAACTGGTTGAAACAAGGTGTTAGACCTGTCAGCCCTAGGGTGGTCTTACCCCGTTTTTTTCTCTTTGCGCCTCATTTTTTACCACTACCTTTTTGTTGGACCTAGGTCTCTGGGCGCCTTACCACTGCCAAACAGTGCTGAGGTGCAGGTGCTCTCTCCTAATAAGATGGCTGCCACAGGCCCCTGCTACTGCGGAGTGGCCATTGTACATACACGCACCAGTAGTCAGGATCAGGCTGGGACATAATGTTACAGTATCCATGCCGTCCCGCCTCTGGGCCTCATAGACAGACATGAGGGAAGCTTCTAGAACCTTCCAGCCCAGGGAGGAGTTATGTTTTGCCGCCTTTCAGGAGGGTCACCTGACCTAGGGGTATATGAGGTTTGGAGGGAAACCTAGTTAGTCAGTTGGGGCACCACTGGACCTGGGGGAACCTCTGCCGGAGTACAGGCTGTTGGGCCTAGGGGGGAGACCTACACTACTGGTACTGACTGGGCTTAGGCACTGCTGTGCTGAGATAGATGAGGAACACCTTCCACCTGCTGACCTGGCCCAGCGTGAGGGGACCCAGGGAACCACCTCCAGTGTGCCTGCCGGGCACCTACCTGCCTCTTGTGCCCACCAACTCAACCCCCCTTTTCCCCCAAGAAACTGCGTTAAAGAAACCACAAGCAAGAAACTGCGTTAAAGAAACCACAAGCCAGAAACTGCGTTAAAGAAACCACAAGCCAGAAACTGCGTTAAAGAAACCACAAGCTAGAAACTGCGTTCTAAGAGACCACAACCAAGGGACTGCAACTGAAGTACCGAGGACCCTGTGAGCGCTGCTGCCACTGGGGGATCACCAGGTAAAGCGCCGGACTTCTAAGCGCTGTGCCACCAGCCCCTGCTGCCCACGAGGTGCTGGCCTGGGGAAACTGACTGCCCTACCGAGCGCTGTGCAGCAGGCTCCTGCTGTGCCAAATCACCGCCGCAGCCCCTGTGCCTCAAAGTGTGTAAGCGCTGTGGCCCACGACCACCGCCGCGACCCCCTGCGCTGTGTGCAGAGAAGCGCTGCGGCAGTCGGGAGGCGCTGTGGCCGCCAGGCGTCCTGTCCCCGTGAGGAGGGGCACCGCCTGTCCAAACTCACCGCCGCGAGCTCAGGATCGTGGAAGAAGAAGCGGAGGCCTGCAAAATCGCCGCCGCGGCCCCGCGCTGTCCTGAAGGGGCGTTGCGCCCAGGATCACCGCCGCCGCCCGGGCGCCGAGTAGAGGTGAGGCCGCGACGAAATCTAGGCCGCGCCAGGCCTGTGCGCGCGAGGAGAGGCATCGCTAGGCAACCGGGGCGCCGCCACGTCATAGGCCGCGCCCCCAGGAAGCCGCGCACCGATTGGCTCCCGGACCGGAGCTGTGGAGGGAGCCGGAGGCCTGCGGCCGACCGCATCTACAACGCACCGGGGGCCGGAGAAGAGCCTTGCCGGCCCCCGCCTTCCCCAAGCCAGGACTTCTTCCCCTTCCAGCGTTGCCGACCTGCCTCCCCCGCCCAGGGCCCCGCAGGAGAGAAGAGCGGGCCGGCCGGGAGGAGGCGTTAGGCGCTGGGAACGCCCCGCCGGTCTCGCAGGCAACAAGGTGAGCCCGGGAGGCCCTGGGAGGGATTCCACGCCGCAGGGAGGCCTCCAGTAAGAACGCTACCCCCGTCTAGCGTCCAGAGGGGACTAAGAGGGGCAGTGGCCCTCATCCTGCTAAATCGACTGCCTCCTTCTATGGGTAAATGCAGGAGGCCGGTCCCAGTCCAGCCTGATCACTGAATGTATGACCGGCCTGATAGGTACTCTAGGTGCCACATCGCTGGAAGCTCTGTGTTACCGGTCCTATAGGGGGAAATTGCCCCGGGAGTGGAAGTACCTGCATTAAGTCTCCTAATGAGGGAAATGTTTCCAATGTTGTGTGATTTACCTGCATTATGGCTTTCAATGAATTGAATGTACCTGCATGTATTGAGCCTCTGTGTTCACCTGCCAAGAGTTGAAATGTTCCTATGTTGTAGGCCTACCTGCTTTGCGACACCCACTGTACTGAATGTGGTTGCGCCTACGTTGATACAGGTTCCTCCTCATCTACAGTGTTATGTGCATCTAATTTCGTGCTAATTGAATGTCGCTAAATGCATTGAAATCTATGTTTTGACCTGCAATCTATGACCTACAGTGTTACCTGTTTTTCTAGGAGGTTATTGCTACTGCCTATTTACTGGCGTAAGGTTTTACTATTATGATGCGCTGGAGTGAATTTACGCACTGGTTTTAAGAAGCCAAATGAATTGAAATGTTGCCTGAGATTATCTGCCTCATCTATTGCTGATTTAAAATTAGATAAAGAATCTTGATTTTACCTGACAACCTGGTGTGGTGTCTCCTTATTGTGTGCGCATTACTGGGTCAGTGTGAGTGTGTGCTGCACAAGTGCTTAACACATTGCCTTCGGGTGCCTTCCTGCCTCGCGCCAAGCTACCGTGTCGGAATCGGCGACCCCGGTTCTAACACAAGGATATTCATAATGAGATGTATACTGACCCGAATGGACCAATTAGAGAGAATCTCGCCATAAAGATGTAACATTTTCACTTAGTAGGCTAGTATTAGGGTATAAGAAGACCTACTCTTGGAGGGGAGGGGGCTGTTGCGGCTGCTGTTGGTGCTGTTGCTGCTATTGATGCTGTTGTTTTCAACGCTGCTGTTTTTACGAACTGATGCAGCGGCTGCTGCTGCTATTTTATATTTTTGATTGAGCATGAGACGCTGCTATTGGAGAACCTTTTTAATCCTAATAGATTTTTCCATTTAAACTATTAGACTTTTATTCTTAAAATACTAAAAGGGAAAGGAACGAGAAGGCCTGTTTTCCAGGACAGATAGATAGATCCTTCGGGAGTTCTTGCTGTGACAAACTTTATTTTTCCATCTAATAGGTATGCATTGCAATTTCAATTTATTCTTATAATAATGCTAAATGTAATAACCTGAATAATAAATTTGAAACTTATTCATGCTTCTAAACTTTATATAAACTTTATTATCTTTAAAAACAATGAGTCAGTTGTTCTTTAGCTCAATGATAAATGTAAATGTTTAAAGGTTTATAGTGATTGAGCTGGTCTTAATCACCATCAACTGATTCCTACTAGTTGGTCCATCGACCAATGAGCGGAATACCTTAGAGCTTGAGAAGTATTATGTCGTTTTTATAATAAGGTATCCCGTCTCCTTCCAGCAAATCATTAACTGTTTTCTCCTAGGTAAGAACGGATGAAATCCAGGGAATAAATGAGTGAGTGAATGTATATGCGGTATTATGGGCCCCACCGTCATATGGATATAGTTGTGTTTAAGAGGGATATTTGCACCTGGACGTCCAAAGACATATAGGAGAAGAAATGTTATTGATAGTGCTGGATCATATGCATTGCAACTTAAATTTATTCTTATAATGATGATAAATGTATTAATCTGAATAATAAATTTGAAACTTATTCATACTTCTAAAAATTAGATAAACTTTATTATCTTTAAAACAATGAGTCTGTGGTTCTTTAGCTCAATGATAAATATAATTGTTTAAAGGTTTATAGTGATTGAGCTGGTCTTAATCACCATCAACTGATTCCTACTAGTTGGTCCATCGACCAATGAGCGGAATACCTTAAGGTTTGAGAAGTATTCTGTCGTTTTAAAAAGGTAACGCGTCTCCTTCCAGCAAATCATTTACTGTTTTCTCCTAAGTAAAACGGATGAAATCCAGGGAATATATGAGCGAGTGAATGTTTATGCGGTGTTATGGGCCCCACCATCATATGGATATAAGTTGTGGAAAAAGGGATATTTGTACCTGGACGTCCAAAGCATATAGGAGAAGAAATTTTATTGATAGCGCTGGATCAAGCTCTTAACAACATCAAAAACAATCATGCTATTGTCATCAAACCTTGTGACAAAGGTGGGGGAATTGTAGTGATGAACCAAACTGACTATAATGATAAGATCTTTGCCATGTTAGCAGTACAAGAGCATTATAAAAAATCCCACCCTAAGGAACTAGGTAGACTCAACATTCGCATCCAAGAGATGACTAAAAGGGCACTAGAACAGGAGGTTATCTGTCAACAAGAATTTATGTTTTTGAATAAATCCAACCCTGTCATACCTGCGCTTTATGGAGTCCCAAAGACTCATAAAAATATATCTGACCCTCCCCTGCATCCTATCATCTCTTCTATAGGATCAAGCACGGAACCCCTCTCCAAGTATGTCGATGCTTTCCTGTGCCCCCTTACGAGGAACTATGCTTCCTTTATTCGTGACACTGGGGACATGATTAGACATATTGAGGGTAAACCGGCTGACTATCTCCATGACATCTTGGTAACGCTTGACATTGAGGCTTTGTATACTAACATTCCTCAATGTCGGGCGTTACGAGCAGTGGCCGCACTTTTGAGTAGAACTCCAGGCGTGAGACCGGATGCCTTTATACTCGAATGCTTCGAAATAGTCCTATTGAATAATTATTTTGAATTCAATGGTGTGGTATATCAGCAGACTAAAGGCACGAGTATGGGCGCTTCTTGTGCGCCTAGTGTCGCGAATATTTACATGGGTGAGTGGGAACTCACCAACATCTTCAATGAAGCAGCTCCTTTTTTTGAAAATGTGCGGTGCTGGAAGCGCTTTATTGACTATATTTTTTTCATTTGGAAAGGTGATAACGATACCTTACAGGAATATATCGCTTGGCTTAATGCCAGCGATTGTAATTTGAAGTTCACAGCTAACTTTAGTCCTAGGCAAGTGGAATTTCTGGACATAGTTATTAAAAGCTCAGATGAAGGACTGCAGGTAGACTTTTTTAGAAAACCGACAGCTAAGAACACCATCTTACAGCACCAAAGTTTCCACCCGCCGTGCCAAAAAGATTCCATCCCCTTTGGGGAGTTCTTACGTGTACGCCGTAATTGTACGAACATCGGTGACTTTATGTCCCATGGTAAAGCTCTTAAACAACGACTCCTAGCCCGAGGCTACCCTCGTCGTCTGGTTTCAACAGCCTTTAAAAGGGCTAAATATTATAACCGAGAAGCCCTTTTGCAGGGCAATGCCCGTACTACTAAAGATCAAATAGTATGTGTTGTCAACCATTCGCAACTCAACTATAAAATAAGAAACATCATAACCAAGAATTGGAAAATCCTCAATGCACATGGAGATGAAGATCTGAGACTTCCATTAGTAGCCTATAGGAGGAACAAAAATCTTCGTGACATGCTTGTACATACCAGACAGGAAGTCCGCCACACACATCAGCAGACTACACTCACGGGCCTTCCCCCCTATTCTAGGAAACCACAAATGTGGTTGTTGTCATGCATGTGACACTGCAATAGTCACTGACACCCTTATTTACAAAGGGAAAAATATCAATCTTAGAGAGCTTAGCAATTGCAGAAGTCATAATGTCGTATACATCATCTTGTGCCCATGTGAACTAGCATACATAGGGGAAACGGGTCGCGAATTTCGCATTAGATACAGTGAGCACAAATCGGCCATTAGGACAAACAAACTTTCGGCTCCTATTGTTGCACACTGTTTAGAAAAGAGACATGGAGAAAATGACTTACGGTGGTGTATCCTGGAAAAGGTTAAACCCAAACCAGGCTCATCTACTGAAATAATCCGTAAAAGGAGGGAAACCTTCTGGATTTTCACCCTTAATAGTGTAAAAGAGGGATTGAATGAAGAAATAATTTGGAACATTACTGACCGGTACGCATAATTAATATATATGTATGGGCATTTATGAGGCCCTAGATTGTTTGTCGCTTTTTCATACGAGCAAATAAATTGTCCGTATAAGGGGCTGTTAGCCCTCAGTTTTTACTGCTTGATGGGTGTTTTGTTTAACCTCATTATGAGTAATCCTCGTCATTTTTCTTGATATACTATCTACCAATATTAAACTTATCATATCTGCATGCTAGCTATTTTCTCATTGGCCGTGCATGGACATTGACAAAAATTAGAACCTTTGGCATTGTGCAATGCGTACTCTAGTTGATCTAAGTGTACCCTATATTGCACATGCTATGGTGGTCCTGTTATTAATAGGTAGGTTGGCCTCATGTGTTTGAGTACATATCACTTCGTGCATTATCTTAGTAGGTTAATCAAATATGGGTCTGATAACGTAATGATAATCTAAATTTTAGCATATCCTCTGCATGTCTGATCTTGCGGTTTCTTTTAAATCTCTAATCGCATACGCTTTTAGCCCATTATGTGTTAGCAGCTACACAGACGTTTTGTTTCAATCGGGCAGTGAGGGATTATTATTGTTTCCCGGTGTAGGGACTGCCTTCCAACCGTCAATTATGTACCACACTAAGATGGCGGATTCTTTAACGTTAATCTTGCGTTGGATTTGCTACATGTGATTGTTACGTATTCACGCAATCACTTACGGGACGTTCGGCGCATGCGCAGCTCACTATTTAAAGACTGCCTCTAGTATCGCAAAGATCGGCAACGGTGGCAGGACGCGGAACACTTTGCAGGACCCTATTTTCAATTCTGGTGAGTTTTCGGCTGATGACTGCACAGGGACTGTTTGTTTTTTAAATTAGTTTGGCTCTCTATTTTTTTGTTATTAGGTTATGTTGCTAATGTGGGCAGACCGTACATTATTATTTTGCCTTTCCAACATTCCTGGGCAGTCAGATCGGGCCTGTGTTGGCAAGAAATAGGCAGGCCAACAGCCAAGTGGTATGGGGGGGTTTCTCTATCCCCTGGCATATGTTTCAATAGGGAGTGTCTGCCCCCCTCATTAAAATGGATTGCTACTTAGTGGGTATGTGGTCACGAATGTACGTAGTGACTCCATGTACAATATACAGCACATCATAGTATTGCCTGCTGGACTATCTGTGGTAATAGGCTGCGTTCCTATAATGCCAGTAACAGGCAAGCTAGGAGCCGTTTGATATGGGGTGTCCATGCATAGTTTGTATATGTGACGATACCATAAATAGATCTATACAACCATATTAATTCACGTTTACCTTGTTTTTAGGAACTGGGATCATTGTCATTAATCATTTGAATATTATAACCATTTTGTGGGGTTGTCACCCCCTATGGTGGCTGATTACGATTAACAGCTTGCCACTAAATAATATATGGAAGATAGTATATCTAGGAATATACGTCAATATGTAAGTATGAATATAGAATGATCCTACATCAATACAGGTCACTCTAGGATCAGGAATTGTTCTTACAATTATATAATATTTCCTTTTCCAGACTATTCGTGTTTCTAAATCTCGCTAAGGTCCTGCTACTATTTATACAAGATATATTGAAGGCCACACAATTTGTGTCATATTTGGTAAGGACTCACCATTATATCAGCATATAGTATTTGGGGCCCCTCAGAGAGCTCTTAAAGTAATTCTACATCTTCTATTCCACCGTAGAAAATAAGATTCAGTGGCCACTACCTCCGACATTAGACTCCGCCGTTCCAGTCGTGAACATTGGAAACCTCATTAATAGAAACTTGTAAGTTTAGCGCGGGCTTACTTGAAAATCTATAGATAAACACAGGTGAATCAGCACTGGGTGTATATTGGAGAGCATGCATGGAGGGATCTCTTATTATACATGGAAGGGCTGCCTTTTACTTTCATGGCACCAATACATATTAATCTTATTTTCTGGAACATCTCACAGTGAGTATGAGTTGCTCCATTAATATGTGCACTCATGATCTGCATGTTCACAATTCACAACTAGTTTCACCTTGGTGAAGGGATTATAAATGGTCTATCATGCAGTGTTTATGCTGAATTTGCAGCATAGTGGTCTGATCGAATACAGAGTTTTTTAATTATGGTCTAGTGTATGGGTTAATGAATTGTATCATTTATTGTTTCATAGGTCCCCCTGTATATGTATGATTGATACTGTGCCCGATTTGGATAAGGTCCTGAAGAAGGTGGTTCATGCTTGTGTCAACCCACCGAAACGCGCGTCGACCTCGTGTGTCCAGATCTTATTGTTTGTGTCATCTTGGTGGAAATAATTTACATCTTTAGTTTCCCTTGAGTCCAGATGTGCATAAGTGTCTTGTATGTATGTGAATGAGTGTGAGGAATGTATGAGTTTTAGGAGAATTGTTATTGTGGGGAGTAATAAAATTGTTTTTTTATGCTGCATGTTGGTGTATATGTACTTACATTTTATATAAAAAATTATATCCCCAAAAGTTTTTTTGTACCTATTGAAAAAAATGACATTTAATGCATTGGAAGAGAAAGAAAAAAGAAATCAATGACAATAATAAATATGATCTCAAAAAATAGTGATGTTGTTTATATGTTATAAGTACCTGATGTATGGCACAAGTGTACACCCATACTAGATTTATTCCTGTATAAAAGAAATATAGGTCGAAGGGGAGTGTTTTCTGGTTCTATTGTTTCGCTGAGTTCCCCTCTTACTCCCAAGACCTTATTCGTTCCGTAGAGGGGGTCCCTTGTTCTATTATGATAGGGGACAGCCCTGCCTAGTCCCACGGCGATGGGCACGGAAATGTAGGGACCTGTTTTCACACGAACAGTCGGATGTTTATAGAGTAGCCGGACCATGTCAATGAAAGAGGGCCCAAACCCGAACTTGGCCAGAACAGAAAAGAGGTAATCCCATTCAAGGGAGTCAAAGGCCTTCTCAAGGTCTACAACCAGGAACCTCGAGCATGGCCCGCGGTGCGTCACATATGTTGTAACTCTAAAAAAGCGACGAAGATTGAGGGAGGTGCTACGAGCGGGGATAACCCCATTCTGGTCCGGATGGACCAAGGCAGAGGTGAGGGGAGCGAGTCGGTCCGCAAGTATTTTCGCCAAGATTTTGTAATCTGCGTTTAGAATAGCTAAAGGTGTGTAGGAGCCCATGGCTGTGGGGTCCCTGCCTGGCTTCAACAAGGAGACTGAGCTGGCCGAACGCAGTAACGCCAGTAGCAAGGAGCTTTCTAGAGCAGTATAAGAGGCATAGAGATGCGGGACCAGTGCGTCAGCCTACATCTTGTAAAATTCCGTAGGGAGCCCGTCAGGACCCGGCGCCTTCCCCATTGCTAGTGTTGTGAGAGCGTTGTGCACCTCGTCAACAGTGATAGGAGACTCAAGCGCCATGTATTGGCCGAGGGAAATTGTGGGCAGTTCAATCGGACCCAAGAAGGCGCTGATCTGCAAGCGGTCCCCGTGGGTGGTAGACTTGGAGTGCTGCGTAGTATCTGGTCATGGCAGTGTGGATATCGAGCTGCGTATGGTGTATACTGCCTTGGTCGTCGCGTATGGCGTGTATTGGCTTGTGGGGGTGCTCCTACGTAATAAAAAAGCCTACCCGCTCTGTCTGATGTGGAGTGCATGTGCGCTGAGTGAGCCAGGTAGTTGTGGCAGCCCAGTCTTTCCAGTAGCTCGTCGTGTTTGCTGCGCAGCTAGTCCAAGCGGGTGTCAGCCTAACCATAACCGAGGCGTTTGCGCTCTATGGCACTGAGGGACGCATTCAGCTGTTTGCGGATATTCCAAGTGAGGCCTAGACAGTGCCCCCTCATTGCGACATTGAAGGCCTCCCACTCGACCGATGGGGAACCTGTGGAACCTACATTGAGTGCAAAATAGCCTAAGATCGCTGAGCCTAGGGAACCACGAAAAGCTTGATCCTCTAGCGCCACTGGTTGTAGATGCCAGGTGGGTATCGGGGGGGGGGTGGAAGGGGGGGTCCCTCTGTCCCAGCCAAGCCTCAGGAGCTGGGGGTTATGATCGGAATGTGTGAGGCCTAGGTATTCAGAGTCTTGAATGAAGGGAAGTAGGGAAAGAGAGCAGAGTATTCAGTCCAAACGAACATTAAGCTCGTAAACTGGTGAGTAGTAGATACGGACATCAGGGTTGCGGGAGCACCATAGATCTATTAAGGACCAGTGACTGAGCCGTGCACGCAGAGCTTGAGCGTTGGATGTCGCAGAGGTGGACGTCAGGGGCGGGAAGGAGTGGTCCAGAGAGACGTCGAGAACAGAATTGAAATGACCCCCTATAATCTAGAGCAGGCCGCTCCAGCGGGCTAGTACCCTAGAAAGTCTGCCTAGAAAGGAGTTTTGGTCTACGCTGGGAGCGTAGATCGAACCAATAAGGAGGGGCTGGCCGTTTAGTGTACTTTTGATAAATACATATCTGCCCTCTGCGTCAACCTCGACCTCCTCCACTTTGCAGGGAACCCCCGCCCTCACCCATTTCAGAGCACCTCTCGCTTGGGAGGAAAAATTAGTGCTATACACATGACCCCGCCAGCGGTGGCGCAGCCGCTCTGCTTCAAGAGAAGTGAGATGTGTCTCCTGGAGCAGTGCAATGCCAGTGGACCTACTCTGTAGGTATGCGTAGATGGAGTACCAAAGCAAAAAACATGCAAGGTGACTATGGCTGAGGACGTGGTGTGCGTGTGTTTTCAAAGTCGAACGCCAATACCCTAATGGTGGATCGAGCAACTGGGAGAGATATCTTATACTGTTAACATGGTGAGACCCTGTACAACACCAGGACGGGCCATAATACAAAGCTCGGGCATCCTCAGCACAACATACAGATTGACCCCTCAACTTCACCAGCCACCCTGACATGTCATCTCAATGGCCAACTGCGTGCCAGGGTATAATGCAGGAGAGGGAGGGGGTCACCCCACCCACTGAGAAACAGTACAGACCCAGCAATCAAATGATATTGTCCGAGGTCTGGGGGGTGACAACAGGGGGAAGGAGTGGGTCCGGGCCCCCAGACCACGCCTGCAGCGAGTCCTCCTTACTGAGTGATTAGATGGTGACAGTCTTGGTTCAGGAGTAGGCTTCATGCCGCGGAGTGTTGCTGCCGCATGGAGCGCCACCTAGCGCTCGGATAGAATCTGCTCACGGTCCGAGGCACCATCCGAAGGGATGCGACGGTGTAGGCCGCCCCTTCAGACCCGGAGGCGGCCACGCCTAGTGCGTCTGGGTGCCGGGGGGGCCTCAGCAGGTCTGGGCGCCGCGGCCAGGCCCACCTCCTCAAGCCAATCCCAAACGTCTCCAGGAGCGTCAAAAAAGGGGGTGGTACTGTAAGAAATTGGCTCTATATATACTGCACCAAAGTGAGGTACAGTGTGTATAGAGTCCAAGGGTCTCCAGAGGTTTGGCAGAGGTTAAAGTTAGATAGAACCTTACTCTCTAAAGTGGTAGCTTGGTCGAGCAGTAAGGCAGTATCAGAGGACAGTGTAAAGCATTTGATGTACACACTCAGTCAGCAAATGAATCCACACACTCAAGAACTGAACTCTAGGCCAATTGTTTTGTATAAAAAAAATATACTGTTATTTTATTTCTAGAACCAAGCAAGCCTGGTACAGGTAAGCATAAAAATACTTTTCAGTAGTAAATTACTTGTATGAACACAGTTCAAAATTGCAGTGTAACTTGTACTGGTTTTGGTTATAGTTTTAAGTAAGCAGTTTGCAACACATTGCAGGTACAGTACATTCAATTGAATGGGCTTTTTAAGTAAAAATGCAGTTAATTACTTTTTAGATTACTTTTGCTAACACAGGACTGGATCCTCGATTCAGCCCTGGGACATTTCCTGAAAACAGTTGAAAAAATGCGTTTTTGTTATTCGGCTGATTTTTAAGGAATATTTGTAGTTTTCAAAAGTCGACACTTAGAAACTTTTGGGAGAAAAAGTGTCAATGTTATCCTATGAGGAAAAATGAGTTATCGGTTTCGAGGTAAGTACTCGGTCTTTTGAGTTAGGTTTCTGGGGTTAGACTCAGGGGTCTCCCAGGGTCAGTGATGCACAGTTGTTGCACCCTCAGCGGCACTAGGGCGGCCGGGTGCAGAGTGTTGAGGCCCAATGTTATCCTATGGAGGATAGGGGGACTCCGGTTGGTGGCTGCTGGCGAGCAGGCCACGGGGTTGTGGGAGCAAAGCTGCTAGGGTTAAGCTCAGGGCCAGTTGGGGACCTAGTTAGCACAAAAGGGGCACCCTCAGCGGCACTAGGGCGGCTGGGTGCAGGGTGCGGTTTCGAGGTCGGGTGCCCGGTTGATTTCAATGGAGATTCTCCGGGACAAAGAAACACTGCAGGCTCGGGGATCTTCCAGGAGCTACCACCACTTCGAGGGGTAAGTTAGGATGTAGAGGGATGGTTAGGCACCGCTGGGTTGGGCACACAAGGCCGTGGGGCGTCAGGTGCAGGGGTGCCTTTGGACGTCGGATTTTCTTACCCGCTCTGGTCGCGGTAGGGGGGGTCCTCTGGATTGAGGCTGCAGGCGTCGTCAGGAGGCTTGAGGCAGGTCAGGGGTCGCCGGATCTCGGGTCAGGATCGCCGGAGGGACCTCCTCGTGGTGTTTCCACTCTAGCTCGGGCCGGGCTCGGCGGGTGCAGAGTGGGCTGGATTCGCGGTTCCTGGCTGGCACCAGGAGCTACAATTCAAACACGTCCGGTGTTCACGGGAGAAACAGCTTGGAAAGTGAATGCAGGCAGGTCCTCCGGGGTTTTTGAGGTTGCTGGCCGCTGGACACGCCGGGGTTTTGCAGGAGCAGGTTCGAGGGGAGACAGGCCTGTAGGGCTGGGGCCAAGTCAGTGGGCGTCGTCCTCTTGTTAGCTCTGCACGGCTTCTCGTCCTCCTTCTCTTCTTTTTCTTGTGGTTGCTGGATCTGAGGAAGGAAGGTTCAGGGTGCCCCTAAATACTAAATTTAGGGGCGTTACAGGTAGGTAAAGGGCAGGGACCAATGGGTCCCTTCCCTGGGGTGGAGTACACCCCTATTCTGCCCCTCTCCAGTGGGAGGGGGCAGGAGCCTGTCCCTGGTTGGCTGGGTCCCCCCATCCTCAAGATGGCGGGGACTCGAGTTGTGCTTCACCTCGCCTCCCCACCTTAGGGGTGGAGTTGGCAGAGGTGGGCACACCTCTCTTCCTCACTTTGTTTTTCCTGCCGGTTCTCCCGCCCAAAGTGGGGGGGGGGGGTAGAACCAGTGGGGACCAGTTGCTGAAAGCAGCAAATGGTCTGGAGAGGCTCACAAAGGTGGCATGCCTTTGAAGCTTCTCCTTCGTGAACCCTACCCATCCTGGGGGAGGAGGCTTGGCACCTCGTCCCAGGGTGTGCATTGTTTCAGGCCCCCGAGAGCAGCAAGCTCACGACCCAGGGGTCCAGAAACATGTCTGTTGGTGGCAGCCACTCAGTCAGGTCACTGGAGGTAGGTCGAGTTTCAGGGGGCATCTCTAAGATGCCCTCTGTGGTGCATTTTACATTAAATCCCATCCCACACTGGCATCAGTGTGGGTTTAATGTGCTGAGAAGTTTGATACCAAACTTCCCAGTCTTCAGTGTAGCCATTATGGTGCTGTGGAGTTCGTAATGACAAACTCCCAGCACCATATACTCTTAATGGCAGCACTGCACTTACAGTGCCCAGGAATGGACCTGGGTACTGTAGGGGTACAGGGCTCTTGCACCTGTACCCTCACCACTGGCATAGGGCACCCAGCTAGAGGGGTGACTGATGTATGCCAGGGCAGTGTTTTGTGGGCATGGCCCACAGGGATGTGTGCCATGTCGACTCTTCACTTTGTTCTGCACCAAGACACGCAGCCTGCAAAGGCAGTGTGTGAGTGTCAGGGTACAGGGCCTCTAAGGGTGGCACAATAAGTGCTGCAGCCCTTAGAGGCCTTCTCTGGTCACAGTGCCCTGGGTACCTATGGTACCATTTACCAGGGGCTGACATGTGGCCAGAGATGCCAATTGGGTTTAGGCTTCAATGCAGGTTTAGGGAAGGAACATAAGCCCTGGGTACCCGATTAGCAGGATCCCAGGGCACACTCAAAGAACATCAGCAATTCAGCAAAAAGTGGGGGCATACCATGCAAGAAAGAGGGCACTTTCTCACAGGTACCATCTCTCACCACCCTCATTTGGGCCGGGAACAATAAGGAATATTTTACGCTGAGGTCCCGAAGCTGGCGCTTCACCGCGATGAAGGAGCCACGGCGCCTTTGAACCTGAGCGGTGTAGTCTGTGAAAAACATGATAGAAGCATTCTGGACAGTGACTCCCGACAGCTTCCTGACTTCTCTGAGGATCGTGTCGCTGTCCCTGAAATTTAATAGCCGAAACAGGAAGGGCCGCGGACCGGCTCCAGGCGGAGGCCTCCGAGCCGGGACCTTATGTGCACGCTCCACCACAAATTAAGACAGGACTCCCGGAGGAAGCAGCTCCGCCAGCCAGCGCTCGGTGTAAGTGATCGGGTCATGGCCCTCTGGAAGCCCCACCACTCGTACATTGTTGCGACGCGAGCGACACCCTCAGCATCGTCCAGCTTGTCCTCCAAGGCGCACACCTGGTCCAGCAAATCCTGTAGCGTGGTGGTGTGGTTGCGAGACGGGGGCGCAAGTCGGTAAGCGTAAGTTTGGTCTTGCGCACCCTTTCAGCGAGTTTTTGATGGTCGGCTTTCAACAGCGTAAAGTCTGACACCACTTTGTCCATTTTCGCCTCCAGTGATGTGCGCATCAGGTTTAGCGTTGTTCCAATCTTCTCCACAGCCGCGAGGAACGAGTCGAGCTTGGCCGAGATAGCGGAGGATCAGGTGGCCCCTTTCCCCCCCGCTGGCATTCCATCTCCCGCTTCCTGTTGAGCTGTGGCGTGAGGAGTGGTGAAGAGGAGGCGACCCATGACCAGTTGTTGCGCAGTGGGCATATAGTAAGAGTATTAGCGGGGGGGATTTGCTCGGTGGCCCCAGTGAGTTATATAGCAGGAGGCCAGGGGTGAGTGGAGGGAGTGCAGGGGGGGTAGGGAGGAGGGGGAAATCAGGGCAGCTATTCCAGTGACATCCCAGCCAGTTCACCCGGCATCGGAGCGTATGCCCCAGGTGGTAGCAGACAGGACCCAGGCGTGCGGGATGTCAAATGGTGCCAATAATTGTGATCAGTGGTTGTATGCGGGGAAGGCACCCCGCGACAGCGCATGGGATGTGGGTCGTGGCGTCAGGTAGGATGAAGTGGGGGGTGGGGGGTATCGAGCTTGGTCCGACCCCTGGGACATACCCCCCCTTCCAAGGCAATGAGTGGTTTGACCGCACGTATCAACTGTGAGAGCAGGCAAAGTCCGGGCAGTGAAGAGGAGACAATACGGCCTGAAAGGAGGTGGTCTGTATGGAGTCAGGTGAGCAATAGGTGAGGGGCCAACCACAAGCGGTGACCAGGATCGCCTCCAGTACCCACCAGTGCGCGATAGCACAGCTGGCCACGTCACTATCGAGTTAAGTGCCGACTCGTTGTGCTGCAGAGGCCCAGGGCCGGCCAGTCCCCGCGTCTCGGACCGTCAGAAGGATATGCAGCAGAGGGGATGGCCTAGATCCGGTGCGATCCCCGGACCACCCCCGTAAGTGCGAGGCCTGGTGGGTTATGCCAGCAGTAGGAAAGGGGAGCGAAGCAGCCTGGGCCCGACGCGGCCCCCGCGGTGCCCCCACCTCCGTCAACACTAGGGACTGCGATCTGTGTGGCCGGGAGGCTGTGCGGCCCGAGGCCTCCCGCAATGTTGCCAGCAGAGGGACCCCCACCCCCCTCGGTCCTCAACAGTTCGGTGTCAGGGGGGCCTAGGCCCAATCGACCTCCGGGCCCCCCACCCCACCCGAGCAGGTCCGCTCCCGCAGTGGTGCCCCAATGGACTCACCTTCCGCAGCCAGGTGGGTTGCCGGATCCGGGGGACCAGGCGGAGGCAGTCCGCACACAGGCCGCTGAAGTGTAGGGTCCGGCAGCCCCAGGCTCGACCTCGGAGCCCAGGAGGGCGAGGCGCCGCCCAGGCCGAAATCTCGGGGACCCCGGTGTTGTACCACTATGTGTTATATAAAGTTATTCAATCACACTTGTTAGCACCACGCAACGTTTGCACTTGCTGGTTCCATTGTGACATGCAATGGAACCCACTGAATGTATAAAGGTGACGTCATGGAATGCCTAAGATTCTTTTCCTGTCAGCTGCTCACCTGACAGCCGCGCTCCTTGCCGACTGCTTGTGGGCCTTTTGGTAATTAAATAAATAAGCTTTAAACTTTACTTAAACCTTCAGAGCTTTATTTATTACCCTCCGATACTTCACCCGGCGTCAGGATGCCCAGCTTGGGTTTCCATGCTGCAGGCCCGGGGCGGCTCAATCCGGCACCCGGCGG
Source organism: Calotriton arnoldi (assembly GCA_963921515.1). Classification (NCBI taxonomy): domain Eukaryota; kingdom Metazoa; phylum Chordata; class Amphibia; order Caudata; family Salamandridae; genus Calotriton; species Calotriton arnoldi. The sequence continues at coordinate 5,800,542 of CAWUFW010000113.1, read as the reverse complement.
CGGACCCCAGCAAGACATCTGTACGGCACCGCTGATGTGAGGGCGCCTCACGGCCGCAGAGACAGGGCACCTAGCTCCGCTCGCAGCCATCCAACTCACAAGGGCCGGAGCGGAGAGCAGAAGGAGAGGCGGGTCTCGGTGTCAGTGCCCGACCGGGCCGCAGCCCCACCAGGTACACCTCCAGGGTGCCGGCAGTCGTCTGGGCAGTAGAGCCAGCAGACGTAGGGTGGCATCCGCAGCAATGGATGGGCTGTCGGATCCTCGAGTCGTGTAGATAAATCAGGATAATTAGGGGAAGGAATGCAGAGCGGGCTTAGAAAGCGTCCGCCATTTTAGGCAGTCAGCCACGCCCCCCAAAATATCCACCCCTCATTAGCAACAACTTCCTCATGAATGAAAAGGCTGCCACTCCAAAATGGTGATGTAAAAGTTCACATTACAGCTAAAAATCCCTCCATTGAGCTTATACCAGTGTGCTTTGCTTCCCTCTCCTTGGCACAGCAAGGCTGTGAAGTCTCCACTAACTTGCTGTCCCTCAAACATGTTCAGTAAAACCGCTGAAAGGTATCCAGTTGGCGGCATTAAAGCACCACTACATCAAAATGCTACCCTGAACATGTGGTAACTCCTGCATAGTGAATTTTAAAGTTTTACTAAGCCCCGTAATTTTGTAGTGGTCCCCTGTGGTCGTGCTACATTAGAAGTTAAAATTTCAACATACCGGCAAGAAACTGAAATACATCCGATTCTTCTGCTGTGCTGGAAAGGTCATCGTATGTTAGCTCTTTTTTCTGTTTCCCGGTGCCATTCTTATAGGAGTAAGCAGCCAAATACCGAACGAAAAGTTCCTAAAAATGAGAAAATGTTTAGACTAGGAATATTTCAAAACAGGTCCATGTAACAATTTATTACACCAGGAGAAAAGAATAGTAACAAATAACATTAATGTTAATTGGAGCTTCTAAAGCGCATATCACCAACTGGTCTCTAAGCGCTGTGAGAGAAGGCACCTTAGCAACTCTACTGGGTAGTGCGCCCTAACTTGGCCAAGGTTGTGCCCCAGGCTTCTGTGAAAAGGATAGTTTTTAATTTCTTCCTGAAAGGGAGAAGGGTTGGTTCTTTACGGAGGCCTTCCGGCAACTTATTCCAGAGCTGGGGGATCAATGTGGAGAAAGCTCTGCCCCCTTGGAGGAGCTCAGAAAGCGGCGCAGGACAGTAACCCAGCATCTGAAGACCGGAGGGAGCGCCCTGGTACGTAGGTTACCAAGCGTTCTTTAATATATGCTGGGGCCTGTCCATGGATTGCTTTATGGGCTATACATAGCCCCTTGAATCTGGTTCTCTGCTTCACTGGGAGCCATTGTAGCTGCTGTAGTAACGCAGTAGCATGGGCCCTCCTAAGGAGCCTGAAAATCAGTCTGGCAGCGTCGTTCATGACTACCTGGAGTTTTGTTAGCTGCTTCTCTGGAAGGCCAACATACAGTGAATTCCCGTAGTCTAAACGAGAGATAATCAATGCAGTCACTGCCATGCGGAGTGCTGTGAAGGAGAGGAGCAAGTTTTCGTAGCAGTCTTAGCAGCCCCACGCATGTTCCAACTACGGCAGAAACTTGGTGGGACATGGAGAGTTTGGCGTCTCATTTTATTCCCACTCTTTACAACTGGGGCTGGCTTTGGGGTGGGGCCCAGCTCTTGAGGCCAGAAACGGTCGCTCTAGGGGTTAGTATCTGTGGTGACAGCCAAAACCTCAGTTTTATCGGGATTAATTTTGAGGGAGTTAGCGGTCATCCAGTTTACTGTGAACTTCAGGATGTTCTGTATACGAACATGGGCCGTGGGGGAGTTAGCAATCTGGATGATGATTTGGGTGTCATCTGCATAGTTAAAGACTTGGCACTCCATACCAGATAGAGCCGCCACCAGGGGGTAGAGATAGGCATTGAAAAGAAGGGGAGACAGTGCCGATCCCTGAGGGACGCCGCACGCCAACCCACCAGAATCAGAAACCTGGTCAGCAAGTTGGATCCTTTGCGATCGGTCTGATAGGAAGGAGGTGAGCCATTGGAGTGCTACCCCTGAACTCCTAGTTCCCCATCCGCGACAAGAGTAGGCCATGGTTGACCGTATCGAATGCCGCGGACAGGTCTAGCAGAACCAAGGCACATGGTTTTTGGTGTCTGCCATCAGCCTGAGTTCATCCAGAACTGCCAGCATCACTAGTTCTGTGCTGTGGTGAGCCCTAAAACCAGCCTGTTTCGTGTGAAGGAGCGGATTGCTCTCTAGGTGGTGTCCTGTAACTGTGGCAGTTCTTACAGAAGTCAACAACATGTTTATTCATGGAAGGTATAAATGCAGGAGACATCAGCTGCTAACTGGAATGCTGAATGTGATAGGACGTTTTTATGGCGCCCTCAATGTGTGCGTAACTTCTAATGAAAGAGGATACAGCGGGTATTAAGCTGAAAATGCTGGAGTAAACACATGGTCAAAAGGCTAAGTGAACACTGTCAAAGATTATGTTGAGGCGCAACCAACACCACACATCTTTGAATTAATGAAATTAGTTCTTCAATATCTGATATCTTCTTTTTAAAAGGTCTATTTATTAGTTAACAAATAGCACACATTTCCAAACAGTACATGGTTCTGTTCATACCACAATAATATCTTTGTGTTGTTCATATTAACAATAATTAACTAGGCTGGCCGTTGTAGTTCTCTCAAAACAAATCTTGTACGGTTGAGAGCCCGAACTTGTGATCCCCTATCCATCGTTTCTTTCCTACGTTGCTATTCCTGCTATGCACTACCATGCCCCATTTCTTTCATACCAGTATAGTAGTTGCTGCTTTTGTTGTCCAGGGTGGATTAAAGCCATTATGTATTGCTTTCAGGCCCGGAGGTAGTCTACTTCTCATCCTTCCTGACCAATTTTACATATATTTCCTGATTTCTATCCCACCCATGGCCACTCCTTTTGGTATTCTGGTCATTACTCATATGGTGATCTATCTCCTGGCTATGGTTCGTACCAATATTTTCACTCTTTTTCATGGGCTGTTGCTAATACGTCAATGACAATATCCCAAAATCCATAAATTCAAGCACATTCCCAAACCATATGTATGAATGTGGCCAATAGGTGTCTGAATTTCAGACACTCCATTGTGTGTCCTCTTCCTATTGTATACACTGGCCTAGGGGTAGTGTACACTTGATGCAAAAAATTACACTGTACCAACTTAAATTCTGCATTACTAGACCCCCTTAAAATAAGTTAACAAGCTTTTACCCACTCCAATTTCATTTACTCCACCTCACAATCCCTTTTCTGTTTGTCTCCAATCTTCAGCTCACTCGTCTTATTGTTGCACAGGCTAGAAGAAATGTGAAATTGCCCCTTTATCACGGTCTACTGTGAATCTCCCTTCTGAACACATCCTCTATTCACCCGTTTTACCATACTGTCAATTAGTGCTTTTTCAAAGTTAGTGAGGTCCCATGGTAGTACCAATTTCAGTAAAAAGGTTGTCTATTATTTTTTTTGTAAATGTAATTCAATGTTTAGATGCCAAGTCATTTTAAAATGGGATTTCACGGGGGAGTCTGGTGGGGGACCCAAATCAGGTATGGTACTCAATCTACCTAGTAAATCCGAATCCTTGCGCTCCCGCTCATCAAACCACCCAATTTAAAATGTTAGTTGTCTTGCCAAGTTATAGCATTCCGCAGCTGGGATCGTTAGACCTTCCTCTTCATCTCCAAGTTTAAGTGTGTAAAGTTTCACTCCGCTCCTTTTTCCTCCCTATGACATGCGTGTTAGCATATCATAAGCCACCATCAATTAGCGCAGGGGTCTTTACACTGGGGGGGCAGGCCCCCCTAGGGGGTCTCAAGTGATCCCAGGGAGGAGGGCACCAGGCTCTGGCCAAAAGAAGCACTATGCTGATAACAGTACTTTGTTTTCAAAGGGGAGGCAGGGGAGGGGAGGGAGATAACGTGTCAAAAGGGAAGGGACTCCAAATATACTTCAAACCCCCCACCTCCGTTTCTAATAATCACAGTATGGATGCTTTTACACGTTAATAAGGCCTGCTTGACCAGAATAGTATGTTTGGCAATCATGGATTTGATAGCATTTTTTAAATGGTACAGAACTTAACTGCACTGTTTAAATAAGTCTAGACACAGTTAAACATTGTCAGTTTAATAGAATAATTGTGAAACGTTTTGAGGGGGGGCCCCAATGAAATTTTTTCCCCACGGAGAGGGATGTGGCATTAAAAAAGTTTGAAGACCACTGCACTAGCGGGTAGCCTGCACAGAGATGTCCATTTGAGAAGGTATAATTTACTCTCAATTGTTTATCGCTGGCATAGGTCAATGCATATAACCCAAAGGTTTCAGCTGGCGAAAGCAGTAATAAAGCAGTGAGCATGAGACAAATCAAACCACACGAGTAAACGAATATGTAAATTGGACTTAAACAAGAAAACCTATACTGCTGGTGATGGGTTGGGTTGGATTGTAGTCCACCAGAAGTAATAAAGTCACTAACCTGTCAAACCAGAGCTCAACCCGTTAGTTATAGCACAGATCAGAGAGATTTAACTTTAAAAAAAAAATGTGTACAGCATTTAGAAGTACCAAAAGAGTTAAAAAGTAAAAACAATAAAAAAAAACCCTTTCCAATTTATTTAAAATAGAGTAAAATTTTAAAAATAAAATGACACCAAAGCAGCAAAAATTCAATAAGGAGAACAGTAGCTATGATTTTTTTTTATTTTTAAGAGGAAAAGTGTCAAGAAAAAGTAATGTGCTAATCAGTAACCACCGTTTGTGGGAGACTGGTAACTAGATGCAATTTCAGGTGGACTGTGATACAGCACGGGTCGGATACGCTGTGCTGTTCGAAGAATTTACCTTAAGATTCGGTCTTTGAAATAAAGTCAAAATTCATCAGTGAGGAACGGTTGCAAGATGTAGCTGAAGAAGTCCTCTTGAAACCAATCAGCTGTCGGATGGGTTCTCGCTGAAGCAGTTAGTTTGGAGGGAAAACCTCTGAGTGAGAAAAGTTCACATTTTGCGTCCAGGGAAGTCCGCTTGTTGGTTGGATACTTTCGGAGCCTTCACCCTGTAAAGATTTTGTAAGTTCTGACTTGGTCTCCTTTTTGGTGTTCAGAATCATCCAGCGGATCAAGGCTGCAGGCTGTATCCGATGATGAGTGCCAAAAGGCCAGATACCGTCTCGCCGCGGGCCGGCTGAAACGGGAGAAACCCGTTTCTTCGGCCCAGCAAAGTTGCACCTTGGCCGGATCTATTTTAGTGGTTGGTCCCGGTCCGCTAGCAGACTGAACTCCGAATTCTCACACTTTTTCAGTTTGTAGGAGAAGTCCAGTTAGACACCGCCAATGGTCCCAGATCCTCAGGGACAGCACTTAGGGGCTAGTTCACTCCACCACAGGCCACCAGCAATGTCCAATCCAGGTCCAGTTCCACATGGCCAAGTAGCAACTTCACTACATTTTCTTGAGAAATGGCAAGCCCTTTACAAGTAAATGAAGTTCCTGACTCCACCTTAACTGGTCTTCCTGCAAAGGGAAGAAAAACACCTCCCAACACACAAGCCATGGTCTCTCCTCTTGGAGCACTTTCACATTTCATATAGGTCAAGCACTGGCTGAGCTGCTGCTGAAGAGCTAATGCAAATTAGCCTTCCGGAGCTTCAGGCAGGGAAAAGATAAATTTCTAGAAGTTACTTTCCTAAATATTTATTTTAAAAAGCTAACTTTAATACTAGATTGAATTTTTAATAACTATTAAAAAGAATGGTTGAGCTATTTTTCCTCCTGGTCCCAAACCTGAGATAGCACAATTAATATTTTAGTCGGATTGATACAGATCTGCTCACGATCGGCTAACACGCAGTAATTACTAATTTAATATTCCCGGTCTTTTATTGATGTTTTTACACATATATTGAATATTTGTATGTTGCACTGCACTTTGCCTACCTTTTCCCCAGTCTACCACGATTTGGCTGAAGCAATTATTGTAGAGGGAAAGGCCTGTTGCTTCTCACTTCCTGGCTGAATTGCAGGGGGCCATTTAGGATAGTTAGCACTCTAGTCGTTCTGACTAAGAGACGTTACTTAAGGGCTATTAGAGTGCGGATGCACCATTAGTCGGATTGATACTGACGTGCTCATAATCGGCATGCAATAATTAATCATTTTAATATTCCTGGTCTTTTATTGATGTTTTTAAATATATACTTAATATTTGTATGTTGCACTGCACTTTGCCTACATTTTCCCTGGTCCACCGCGGTTCGGCTGAAACGATTGTGGTGGAGGGAAAGGCCTGTTGCTGCCCACTTCCTGGTTGCATGTCAAGAGGCCATTTTCAGATAGTTATCGCTCAAATCGTTCTGACAGAGATGCTACTTAAGGGTTATGACAGTGGTTCCCAAACTTTTTCGACCCGCGGATCCCTTGACCTAATTTGCCGTTGGCCACGGCTCCCCATCATGTCTCTTTTCGGGTGGGAGATGTAAGCATGACCTCAGGAATACTTGCGTTTTTCTCCCTGAAATTAATTGGGATGAAGCAGATGAAGGTATTATAAACATATTTGTAACAAAATAAAAATATAAGTTCTTTAATAAAAAACTTCAATTGGTCCATTAAGACCTGACTGATAGGTTTACAGTTTGCGACCTGTGCCTATAGGTTCTGAGTCCCTGGCCTGAGGTGTAGCTCTCCTGCATGAGACCTGTGCCTGGAGGTTCTGAGTTACCTATAGAGAAGTACAGAAAAGACACTCAATGTTGACAGTGCCTACAGAGAGGTCAATGAGTGGATTAGTATGGATGCTAATGTAGCTCTTCACATTCATAGCAGATTTGAGGTGTACTGTATGGTGTCAGAAGCTTGGACAGCACTATAAGACAATAAGTGCCTGCACTCTTTATGTGGAGTCCTTACGAAATCCCCAACTGTAAAACCTAAATTCACAAAAGCTATTGCATTTGCAATGCGTACAGCTCAAAAAAATATGCTCACTGCTGGTTAGCATGTGAGGTAAGTAAAAGATTTGGAAGTAGTACCCTCCTGTTATTTATAGTGCTTATAAATTACAGAAGGGCTACATAAAAACAAGTTTTTATGACTAATAATAATTGTCATTATTTTCCTTATCGTAAAAGAAATAGAGATGCAGTTAAGAAAAGACTCTTTTGAAGCATGGCAACTTGGAACAAACACATCACTGTTATCCAAGACCCACCCAACTTGTTCCCTACAACCCGCAAAGTCTCAGTGGGCGCCCTGAAGGTGGTAGCCGTGCGAGCAAGAAAACAGAGGCCACTTACAGGAGCGTACGGTTCTCTTACCTCTGCCATGTTGTGCACGGTTCGGCCAATGGCTGCAGCAAAGGACTTCAAGCTTCAATGTGTCTGCAAGCAGCCTTCTCTTTCTTCGTGGCACATTCAGTGCAACACAGAATTCGGTACTACCATGGGAAGAAAGGTAGACTGCGAGCATTGGCTTCGCTAATAAGGAGTCCCCACGCTGACCAACCCCCTTAGAATAGAAGGAAAAAGACAGCAAGGGCCTGTCAGAAACTTCACACCCTGCACTGCGTTTGTTTCTGAGGCACACCGTCCCTGGTGCTTCTCTGTGAGAATAATGCATTTCTGGGATGTTTTATTCATTAAGGGTTACTCGGGGCCACAAAAGACTCTTAATTTCTAAACTCTGCACATTACGAAAATCTTCTTCAGCACAACTTTCCCACCTTACAAAGACGTGCGCGGCGCCCCTGGCTAGTCTTAACGGCGCACCGGGGTGCCGCGGCGCACAGTTTGGGAACCACCGGGCTATGAGATCGCAGACACGTTAAAGACATGCCAAAGGCAAGCCCGTCGTCGGCCCTCGCACATCTTCTCCCATAGTATACTCTAGAATGCAGCTCGAGTCCAAGTGGAGTCGGTAAGCCTAAACTATGTACTGCATTTAGCTTTGTTGAAATGTATGATCATAGGCACAGTGTTTGTAATACATGTGGTTTTATGACATCCCATTTGCCTACTGGTTCATTGGGTAATTTTCACAGTGTTACTAAACCAGCTGGGCTATGTGAAGATACAGGGAGGTTGGAACCCTCGCTTAAAGAGTTCCTAATCAATGCATCTATGATAAAACACAAGGTAGAACTAGGAGACTTTCTGTTGGTGTACAACCCTGACTGAGTTTTTACAATGAAGCTTCGGGCCCCAATCTAGTGGATGCCATTCCATCCAACTTCTTAATCCTTAGGCTGGATTGAGCAGGCATGCCTGGAGGAGACTTTACGGTAATCTATAAGGCACAATATTAAGGTCACCTAGATACCAACATCTCTAGCAACTCCTGTGAATCTCTCTATTTTTAGATTAACACCTCTCTTACCAGCTCTTTCTCCAGCATGTTAATTTACAGACAGGTGGTTGAAATGAGGTGCAAGGCAGAGGTGTTCCCTGTCTATCTGCACTGGCTATAGACTAGTAGCCGAACATTTCAGGTGACAAGGGACAGTTAATGGCATGGAAGTAGCTGGTTCTTGTCACATGATATATATATATATGCTTATGATGGCCAATATTTGAGCGGTCAACCTTACAGTCTGCTATCATGTAAGCGACCAAACATATAAAATTACAAGCATGGGAAATCACACTGGAGACATTCACTAAGAAATCAGATGAAACCTTCCATTAATGTTCTTATTTTCCACTACTGTATGTTACTTTTATAAAAGTAAACAACGGAAATTAAGGAAATAAAGTATTACAGTGCTTGTTGTGAAATGCAAAACAATGTCATTGTAGGAGCACACCGCAAATGGTTATGTGTATTATGCGGTGTAGAGGCATGTATGCAGAGATGATACAAACCAGTGTGTAGTATTCAAATTTATGAGTCTTTTTAAATTAATCTTCAGTGTGGGTGACGAGGACCACAATGAGTGGGGAGGGTTGCTTTATTAGTTTCTTTTTTGTATAAAATGTAAAATAAATTATCAGTATATATATATATATATATATATATGTGTGTTTAAGTAAAAATAAAACAATTAGGACTATGCAGCAGGAAGGCTCTTATTAAGTCTATGATATGCCTTAAATTAGATGCAATGACGAGTAATTAACCACGAACAATAGGTCTAGCTATCTGACATGCACCCTGAGGGTTTCACACCCATAAAATGTGAGACGTTCCACTGAATCTACACTTTTACCTTTCATTCAAAAACCAGCGTGACCCAAAAAAACAAGCATTGGCATAGCCAATAGGTCTCGCTTTTGGGACCTTATAAGTGATTAGCCATGCAACACTTGATGTTGTTTACTGAAGGATATTGTGCTGGATAACTAAACACTTATAATGTCCCAAAGGCGAGACCTATTGGCTATGCTTTGGGGGGCCTTAGAAGTGTTTAGGTAGAGCTATTGACTTTGCTAATGTTTTTAAGCTGTTCTGTAGAGAAGCGTGGCTGCTGTGCAGCATGCTGAGAAGTTGTAATTAAAAAGTGTAAGAAGCACTGAGTTATTCAGCGGTGGCGTTGTGTGATGCTGTGCTGGCCCAGAGTGATGCTGTGCTGGCCCAGAGTGATGCTGTGCTGGCCCAGAGTGATGCTCTGGCGGCGCCGACTGATGCTCTGGCGGCGCCGACTGATGCTCTGGCGGCGCCGAGCATCAGCTGGCGGCGCAGAGTGATGCTGTGGTGGTGCCCCTGAGTGATGCTGTGGTGGTGCCCCTGAGTGATGCTGTGGTGGTGCCCCTGAGTGATGCTGTGGTGGTGCCCCTGAGTGATGCTGTGGTGGTGCCCCTGAGTGATGCTGTGGTGGTGCCCCTGAGTGATGCTGTGGTGGTGCCCCTGAGTGATGCTGTGGTGGTGCCCCTGAGTGATGCTGTGGTGGTGCCCCTGAGTGATGCTGTGGTGGTGCCCCTGAGTGATGCTGTGGTGGTGCCCCTGAGTGATGCTGTGGTGGTGCCCCTGAGTGATGCTGTGGTGGTGCCCCTGAGTGATGCTGTGGTGGTGCCCCCGAGTGATGCTGTGGTGGTGCCCCGAGTGATGCTGTGGTGGTGCCCCCGAGTGATGCTGTGGTGGTGCCCCGAGTGATGCTGTGGTGGTGCCCCGAGTGATGCTGTGGTGGTGCCCCCGAGTGATGCTGTGGTGGTGCCCCGAGTGATGCTGTGGTGGTGCCCCGAGTGATGCTGTGGTGGTGCCCCGAGTGATGCTGTGGTGGTGCCCCCGAGTGATGCTGTGGTGGTGCCCCGAGTGATGCTGTGGTGGTGCCCCCGAGTGATGCTGTGGTGGTGCCCCGAGTGATGCTGTGGTGGTGCCCCGAGTGATGCTGTGGTGGTGCCCCCGAGTGATGCTGTGGTGGTGCCCCGAGTGATGCTGTGGTGGTGCCCCGAGTGATGCTGTGGTGGTGCCCCCGAGTGATGCTGTGGTGGTGCCCCCGAGTGATGCTGTGGTGGTGCCCCCGAGTGATGCTGTGGTGGTGCACCCGAGTGATGCTGTGGTGGTGCACCCAGAGTGATGCTGTGGTGGTGCACCCAGAGTGATGCTGTGGTGGTGCACCCAGAGTGATGCTGTGGTGGACCCAGAGTGATGCTGTGGTGGACCCAGAGTGATGCTGTGGTGGACCCAGAGTGATGCTGTGGTGGACCCAGAGTGATGCTGTGGTGGACCCAGAGTGATGCTGTGGTGGACCCAGAGTGATGCTGTGGTGGACCCAGAGTGATGCTGTGGTGGACCCAGAGTGATGCTGTGGTGGCCCAGAGTGATGCTGTGGTGGCCCAGAGTGATGCTGTGGTGGCCCAGAGTGATGCTGTGGTGGTGCCGAGTGATGCTGTGGTGGTGCCGAGTGATGCTGTGGTGGTGCCGAGTGATGCTGTGGTGGTGCCGAGTGATGCTGTGGTGGTGCCGAGTGATCCTGTGGTGGTGCCGAGTGATCCTGTGGTGGTGCCGAGTGATCCTGTGGTGGTGCCGAGTGATCCTGTGGTGGTGCCGAGTGATCCTGTGGTGGTGCCGAGTGATCCTGTGGTGGTGCCGAGTGATCCTGCGGTGGTGCCGAGTGATCCTGCGGTGGTGCCGAGTGATCCTGCGGTGGTGCCGACTGACGCTGTGGTGGTGCCGACTGATGCTGTGGTGGTGCCGACTGACGCTGTGGTGGTGCCGACTGACGCTGTGGTGGTGCCGACTGACGCTGTGGTGGTGCCGACTGACGCTGTGGTGGTGCCGACTGACGCTGTGGTGGTGCCGACTGACGCTGTGGTGGTGCCGACTGACGCTGTGGTGGTGCCGACTGACGCTGTGGTGATGCTGACTGACGCTGTGGTGGTGCTGACTGACGCTGTGGTGGTGCTGACTGACGCTATGGTGGTGCTGACTGACGCTATGGTGGTGCTGAGTGATGCAGTATGTAGTATAGTGTGGAACAAAAGCTAAGCAAAGGGAGTAAGTTAGACCAAAGATTCAGATTTCATCATCACTAAGAAAGCGGCGACGAGTCATGTAAAATTGCAGAAATCATCATGTGAAAGTAGCTGAACTGTGGTCGTTCAAGTATTTTGTTTAAACATCATGCACACAAGTCAGAACTATTTTTACAAATGCACTAAGGAAAGGAGTTTTGTCAAATATCACTCATGGCAGGCTGAAAAGGTACCAGAAAAATAATTCTTACTAGACACAATTTGGGAGAGAAAGCGAGAGGAAAGCCAGATGGCGCCTAATCTTTGGGAGAGCAAGCGAGAGGAAAGCCAAATGGCGACTGATCGAGCGATGCGAGGAATGCGAGTTACTGTGCGCGTAACCGCACGCTCTAGGCCACCCAAAAAGCTGTGGTCGGCTTTTTAAAGCCCACTCACAAAATGTCTCGCCAGACCAACGCATGCGCTGGCTCAGGCGAGACCTAAAAAAGGTACCAGCAACCTGAACCCATTGTTGCATCTCACTGAAACATTTTCCTTCCCCAAACCAGCATTCACATTACTGTTCAAACTTTGTGCTCTCTCATATTAACAGCGAGGTTGGATTGCTGAACAGGTGCAAAAAAGTGTTTAGTGAAAAGCAGTAAAACAGATGCTTTAAGATAGCTTAATATTGCCACCTAAAGGTTAAAACGAAATTAACAGCGTATGAGGATTTAAATTCATTTTTTTTGTAAAACAGATATACACACGCACTGGCAAAGCCATTAAGTCTCGGCTCAATAAGGCAGGGCAGTTGACTTTGCCAATGCTTTTTTAAAATTGGAAATGCATGTGAACGTATGTGTCATGACGTATACGCATGCATAACCAGCAATATTGCAATGGGTTTCCTAATAAAGAATCTCAATTGCAAGGTGGCTACCACCATTTTAATATGGCAGATGGCCCAGCCAATAAATAAAGCGGAGGGTATAGAAGTACAAGGGGAAGAGAAGAGTGGACTCCGAAGACGGCCTATAGCATATCTGTGGGAACAAGGTCCTAGCTGCTTTTATCAGGCAGCGTGGCTAGAGAGAGGGAGGGCAATGTGTCACTAAGCCTGCAACTAGTAAATACAGGCCAACACATGAGCCATACAACAGAGGAACAGCCAGGAGCCGCTGGATAATGGAGACAGGGAAATGATATACCCACATAGTCAAGACTTGTGTAAGATACTGGAGCTGGACACACTCCACCGCCCTAAGCTATGGGTTATAGTGGAAAGATAAGTGAAGGGGGATGGATCCTGATGCCTGCAGGGAAACGCACCAATAATGGCTTTGTTTTAGTTGACACTGGTTACTGTGAATCTGTAGAGGTAAAAGTTATTCACACTTGACAAGAAGTATAGAGCTGTGGAGAAGGGAGGTGTGCACCGGATTAAGCTTTGATCGGACATGTAATGGAACAGGTGAAAAATTATAACTAAGAAACTACAAAGAATATTTTTCTGTAAATGAATAACAAAGAGGGTAAAAAATAATATATCAGACCAACTACCTGTATCTGAGAGCATACAACCCACACACCACAACTATCACCGTCCTGCATGCATTCCCAGTTGACCAATTAAGGGTGTACCCCATTTCTGAATAATGTACTGGGCCCAGCTACATAAAATCAGACTTTCTAGCACTGAGGCACAGATGCCTCATGTCCTAATCTGGAAGCATGTGAGAATGACGATTCTCAGATTAACATGAATAGAGAATCAGGATTTCATTAAAGACACGGAGGCTAACATTATGCATAATCTTTTATTTCCCACTCCTGAGCAGCCCCTTTAAAGAACTTCAACCAAATCAATCCAGAACTGGATTTATAAAGTTAATAAATGTCTCCGGCACAGAACGTTCATCCGCTTTTAAATGTAATCCTGCAAAGAAAATCTTTCCATCGTCTTCTGCTTCCGATTCCACGTTAATCTCACTTTCCTATGACCGTTATTCTGAAAACAAAATATACCTTATTAAAGCAAACCAAACTCTACATATCAAATCCTGAAATGAAAAACATAATACCAAGTAAAGAAACATTACAACATATTTCCTTATTTACTCTAAAACTTCTTTTTCAACACAATATACTCATTTCTTCTTTTTTTTCCTTCTTTACAACATGCTAAAATTCTCCTCAAATAAGGGTGAGGCTGTTAGCCTCTGTCTTTAATAAAATCCTGATTCTCTATTCATGTTAATCTGAGAATCGTCATTTCATTACAAGATCGGAGGCTACCATTATGCATGTTGAAAGCCCTTTAACACCACTTCAGACATGTGCTCAACTGGTCTAAAATAATGTCTTCCAAATGTATCCACATTTGACCAATCTGCTGCTTTCAAAATATTCTCCAGGCTTCCACCATACAAACAACACTTGCTTTCCATCGCTCCCCTTATTGAATGAGCTTTGAATTTTTCCATGTTCACACCTGCTTGTTCCATCACACTTCTCACCCACCTAGAGATTGTTGCTGTACTTACCGCTCTATATGGTTTAACAAACGAAATCAGCAATTGATGCTCACCATGGCTTCTATTCTCCGCAACTCTGCACTCATACTCTCTCAAACAGTCTACCACACACAACTTCTTGCACTCTTCATACCTTGGATAACAAGCATTGGCAAAGCCAATAGGTCTCGCCTTTCAAATGCTTTACCTGACCTTTTGTCTTTGCCATTGTTTTTTGTCAATACTCTTCCACACCAGCAAAAATTAAAAAATGCTATTTGCCAATGTGGAACAGTATCAGCAAAAACAAAACACATGGCCGCTGCAAGTGTTTGCAAAACACCTCTGAAGCAACTGTGTTTCAAGATTACATATAGATGATAGTGACTATTTGAATAGTATACACCAGAAACTGATTCACCTGTAGACAGGGCTGGCTTTAGGGCGGTGCGACCAGTGCGGCCGCACTGGGCGCTGACCTGTGGAGGGGGCTCTGACCTCAGGGGGTGGTGGGGTGTTTAGCAATAACTTATGATTTAAAAGTAGCTGCTGCAGATTTCCTTGCGAGTCCTGGTCTCAGGTAGCAAGTAAAATGTCAAGGTAACTCTTGTGATTAATTATCCTGCTAGAGAGCGATCAGAGTTTTTCTAGTGGCAGTTTTTGACTCACCATAAAGTAGCGCAGAGGGTTAATATGCCTGCTGCAAAGAACAGATCTGTATTTTATGTGTATATGAAATGTATTTGAGAGAGGGGCTATGGAGAGATGAGGGGCACTTTTACAGGGTGGTAGTGAGGGAATCTGAGGAGGAGGTCATAAGGGGAAGTGGGGGACCAAAAATGTTTTTCGCACCTGCCGCCACCAGCGCTCAAGCCAGCCCTGCCGGTAGATATACAGGTGATTTGCACACAAATTCAGTCTCTCTGTGACAGTAAAAGACACAGGAGAAACAAGTTGCAGTGCATTTTGTCAGGGTGCCAAGGCGAATGTCTTCAGCCACAGAGCTCTAAAGTTCATGCAATGTAAGGCTTAGTGCTTCCTATATCTGCCCCTATTTCTCACCTTTTCAAGAAGTAAATGGGCTAAATACTGCACGCTTTCTAGTAACAAAAAAAAAATCATTGGTGAAGCCAATAGATATGGCATTGGCACGTTGGTTCAGTGGTTACATATTTTTTTGCAAGCATATGCCGGAAAAATAAAACATACTACTACCTAAACATGTTGATTATATGCTCCCAATAAAAATGTGAAGCTAAAAAAAAAATAATCACTTATAATTTTATTAGAGGAGATTGGGTATTGGAAGAGATTTAGAAACCTTTTTAAGTTCACAGAAATATAACATTCTTATGGGTACAAAGTAAGCATACTATTTGCTTTGAATTATTGTAATCTGGAAAAATAGCATAAACACACAAGGATTACCAAAAATTTAAAAAGTGATCAAGAACGGAAAGAAAAAACATTGACCAAATAAAGTATTCATTCACCAGACCTGCCACTAAAGTGTACTTCTTTTAGCCACATGTGATGAGGCAAAATTCCTACACTCACAGGGCATGAGAAACCAATGACTGAGGTTGACTGATGCAGTTGTTCTTGGCAGCAAGCACCCAGTGCCTGCCCTGCCCCCCAGGCTCTCTCTACGCTGCAGCCACACACTCTAGGTAAGCCAGTCCTCCGATGCAGAGCCCAGCCAATGAACTTTACCCACTCGCTGTCCCTGTGAGTATCCTGAGGTGGAAAAGAGAAATCCGGCCCCAACAATTCTACAGGAGATGGAGCAGCTATGTTCAGGCCCTGCAACTTCATCCAAACTGACATTTGGAGGAGGCAGAAATCCAGGGGACACTGGTTGTTCAAAAAATGCCAAGAACATGGTAGAAAGTAATGGAGCTGCATGTTGTTTATAAGAGTTCTAGACAACAGAAGTTACTATTAGGTTATAGTTACATCAGAAGGGTGAACGGCCCAGCTGACATTACCTGAATTCAGAATTGTAACTGCAGATCACAAGGAGGACAGTAGCATCGTTTAGCTCGTTGACCAATCTTGGTATTAAAATTAGCAACAAATTGTCACCTTGTTGCACTTCTCCGTCGAAGGAGGTAACTGGTATCAGCAAAAGGCTTGAGGGGGAAGAGATTACGAAATTTGCACAGAACCACAAGACATTCAGGTGAAGCGGGGGTACGAACCCAGCTCCGTATCCAAAATGATCCATTCGGTTGTTTGGAAATCCCGCCATGCCTTTCTTATAAGCCACCACCGTACTATTAACATTTATTAAAGTTTTAATTGTGTGTATTTTTCTTTTGTTCACAGCGGCTCAGGTTGGAAGTGTTTAGAAACAGGATAAATAAAAGTGCTATAAATTGCGGCCACTTGAGCGTACAGTAGAAGCTGGAAGGAGTGGTGCTTATGACTTCCTCCTCTGGTTGTATGTATTGCTTCTTCTTTGAGCCCTCATAAATACGCTAATTTGTTCAATGTATTTTGAAGACTCGCCCGTTTTTAGCTTTTTATGTGCCGAGTGGCAGCATGTAAAAGGCTTTTACTTACTGGGGCATATGTTTAATTGAATGATTTCTGCACTTCACGTCATATCAAAGTATGACATGATGCACAGACCTCTTTCTGTAGGTCCAAAGAGGCGGCACCGCCTCTTCACACCACCCAAAATATTATTCCATAGCACTATCACAGCCACCAAAGCGCCCGAGCCGGGATTGGGAAATGTGATCTGCAGTGGTAACTAGCTCTGAAGTTTTGACGGGATTTACTGAGCGAAGAGCCCGATGCCGAGATGTGTCACTTGTAGGTCACAGGTTCGGTTCTGCATATTAAAAAATAACGCACATTATTACGAACAACAAAAATGTTATACCAAACTGAAAACTGAACTTGAAACCAAACTAAAACTAACTTCAAATTACAACTCCCTTAACGTGGTGTATGGCGATGTACTGGGGTTTCGGCTCGGCCGGGATCCCGTTGCTCTGCTTTGCAGACAACAATAAATCGATGGGGAGGGGGGCGGCACAGACGGGCGCTGAAGCTGAACGGGCGCTGAAGCTTAACAGGCACGGACAAAAGCATAGTCATTTCAATCGATTTGAATAAATAACAAGGCCTGGTTTCCCAGCTCCAAAGTCAGCAGCTCTGGCCGTTTTCTGTGAGCGCTGGGTGTTTTTAATGTTATCGTTGGATACATTTTGCAAATAAAATTGTTCGCTTTCTTGAGAAATAATCCAAAGTAAGGTTGTATAGGTAAGGGAGTAGATGGTCTTTACCATTTTATTATTTTACGACTAAATTACGTATAACAGTATCCTAACTACTAATCAATAGGCAACAATCACATAATTGCCGGGCCATTACCATGGAAACCAACAGCCGTTACTCTTATTGGATGCTTCAGCCTTGCAAGGTATAAACCCTGTTTTAATACAGATTTTTCTGCAGCTAAACAGCAGGAGAAAGCTGTCCCCTTTCTGAAGCAACGTTTCCGCCACCAGTGTTGTGCGAACGCAAGCAGCAGGATTGCCGAGGCTTCCCGGGGATTCAGAGAAAATACGCCCAGATGAGCATCAGACCCTGCCTAAATAAATCAGTTGTTTCTTTTGGGTATCGCATCTGAAAGACTGCCGCGACGTGCGCCGAACGGCTGCAGCAGAAAGACTCTGTTGGTTCGCCCGTAGTGAACAATACCGCCTTTTTTTGCAGTCTCTTCGTCGCAATGAAAGGGAGATCGGATTTCCACTTACATCTGCACCAGGAAGCTTTCCTTTGAGCGACCTTACGATTCTCTTCTCTCTCTTCGTTCTCAGACCCAAAAGCTGAAAAATAAACATATATGTGCTCACGAGTGAGTAATCAGAAACTCGCATACATGAGCACAAGTCAACAACTTGCGAGCTGCGAGTAACCGGCCCTGAAAGCCAAGATCCTTCCTAATTAAAAAAGAGGTGCGTCGGGGTGCGCGCGCGTGCAATGAAGAGTGAGAACCCGACGTGAAGCAGCGACCCTAAGGCTTTTAATCAAAATGAAGCGCCCAAGCTTTGGAAGGACGCTGTAAACAAACACCTTCATTGCCCAAGCCCTTGCCCCCTGCCAGAAGCGCACATAAGCGTAAACAGCCTTGTTAAAGGCACCCGCTGTGGAAGGAATGCAGCTGCCATTCTGCGCGCCCCTGCTCGCTCCCAAGACCCAAACGACATGGGAGTGAACATTTTAAGAAGAAGAGGTGGGACATGCACCCGCCTTTGGCCAATTGCTTGCTTTCATTTTTTGAAAGCCACACGCAAAGGCCAATAGATGTGAAAACCATACTCACAAGCTTTCTGAAATGTCTGGAGTGATTCCAAGAGGCCCTCTCCTAGAGCAGCGCATTCGCGCTGCGCTCGACCTAAAAAACTGAAGACGACAATCTTAGTTCTTTTATGTATCTCAAAAACACACCATCCGGGATGAAGTATCTATTATTAATCTCTAAACATTTCACATCAGACAGCCTTCTACATGAAATCAAACACAACAATGTCGCTAGCTTAATAGAAATACTCTTATTGTTCAAATACCTATTCAAAGGCCAGTCAATGAACAGCTTCAATACCAAATTCCCATCCCACATGACGCCATAACGAGCCTTAGGAGGCCTTTTTAACCTCATACTCTTCAATACTGTGCATACCAAAACATTGCTACCCACAGATCTACCTCCTACAAATGCATGACCTGCTGAAACAGCTGATCTATAACAATTAATGGTACGATAGCTCAACCCTTTAGTAAACTGTTCCACCAGGAAATTCACAAACTCCACAAACTCCACTACAGTGGCCTCCACGGGATCCAAACTTTGTTCCACGCACCAACGCACCCAAATCCTCCATACTCCTTTGTACCTTTTCCTTGTTCCTGGAGCCCAGGATTCTTCCAGTAACTCCACAGCCTCTTGCGAAAGTCCCTCGAAAGAACTGGACCCCCTGATACCTTCCAAACAAGAAGGTCCAACATATTGCTCTGAATCAAAGGATGAACTTCTCCTTGCCCGTTTACCAGCATACCCTCTTCTGTTCTCTCTTTTTTTTTTTTTTATAATATTTTATGGAGTGAGAAAACAGAGAAAATACAAAACAATTCCAATTACCTTCTATCTATCTCGCACATGATTTTTCAAATTTCACCCAGTGTCCTTACCACCCCCCTCCCCACCCCCAGTCCAACGAAACATTTTCTGGTGGGTTTTTCCAGTTATACTTTTTACAGGTCATTGATCCGGTATCATTCCCTTGTCCAATCCTATGTTTATACAGCTAGAATCTATTTTCTGGTTCTATTGATCTTAATATAATTTCTTAGCAGCATTTTTGAAGTTATCATATCATCGTCGAAGAGCCTCATTAATATACATATATACATATATATATATACACATATATATATATATATATATATATATACACATACATACATATATATATATACATACACACATACATATATATACATACATACACACATACATATATATACATACATACACACACACACACACACACACGCCAAATTGAGCTTCTCCATCTCTCTATCGAGGTGCCACAGCAAGGTCTTACAGTGCATACATGACTTAGCATTATTCAAAAAGTGCCTGTGCATACATATTCGTCACCTAATTAACATATACAGACACTCTTCCTAGCATAAAGTGCATACATTATACACAATATTTGATAGAATTAGCAGCCTAGTTAATAAAGTGCAAGTGCCGGATTCCGAGAAAGTGCATACAAAAAGCCTCTAGCTATATTTACTTATCTAGCCCAGATTTTGAGTTCCGCTTCGCCCCGTATTCTAGAGCATAACATTGCCCAAAGTGCAAACAATATAATAGTTTATAGCAGCCATATTATTAAGGTGCAACATTTCAATAAGGTACATATATGAAATCTCTACAAGCTTTTAGCTATCTTTACCATATTTCAATTATCAGAATCACCCATTATTCTGAGATCGAACATGGCAAAACTATCCCTCCCCTTGATCCCTCCATTAGAAAAATATTCCCAGATTTTCACCCCTTTCTTTTTGGCTTTATATCCCCTTCGCTCATATATAGCTTTCTCAAGGCTGTATGTTCTCAGTAAGCAAGCTAGCCACTGATGAAAAGTTGGTGGGTTAGCATCGAACCAAGCTGAAGCTATAACAATTCTGTATACCGCCATTGCTATATAGATAAAAGCCCCACCTACGTCTCTACCCAGGTTGTTTATTCCACGCATTATTACCAGAGGGGTGACTTTCACCTGTACCCGTAGCTTTTCCTGCAGAAAGATCTCTATTTCTCTTATGAGCGGGATAAGTTCACTGCAGGTAGCGAACATATGCATCAGTTCTGCTTTATATAACGCACACCATGGACAGAATACACCTTTCCCCTCCCCCCGTTAAGCGATCCGATGTGGCGCAAATATAATAATAAGCATGTTCTGTAAAAATGTGCTTGGAGATTAGCAGGCATTAAAATCCCTAGGGTATTAAAAAACGCTTCTTTAAAATCACCATCTGATATTCCCAACATCTCTTGCCACTTTGTTGAACATTTTCCCAGATCATCTTTCATATAATTATTTAATAGTGCATATAATATTCCAATCTTCGGTACCTCAGGCCGTCTTAATCTCTCCACTAATTCACAACTTTCATATTTCTCATTACCTCCTCCCTTCTTTAACAGAAAATCCCTAACTTGTAAATATTAAAAAAATTCCTTGATAGGTCAAATTCCTCTTTTACCTCCTCAAATGACATTAAACCACCTGATGTGAAGAGACAGCCGACCTGTGTTATACCGGAGTTTATCCATTTCTGAAAGTAATGATCATTAAAAATATCCGACAGATCTTTATTCTGTACAAACAGTGTGTAATAATTTATTTGCTAGCCCGACCAAACGTCGTACCGAGGACCATACACTAAAAGCCGCAAGAAGTGTCTTAAAACGTACTCTTTTGTAGTACCCATAATTAAGCTGGCGCCATAGGCACCCTCTTACATCGTGGCCGCTCACTTGTACATACGGGTAGCTTCCACTTGAAATTTCCATCCCAGGAGTCGCATTCAAAAGGGCTTTATAATGTTTGATGGAGGCTGACCACCAATATAACCTAAGGTTAGGTAGGGCCAAACCGCCACGCTCCTTGGGTAGGAATAGGAATTTAATTGCTCTTCTAGGCCTAGCATACGCCCATATGAACTGTGCAAAAATGCTTTAGAATTTTTTGAACCAGAAATTTGTAAAAATCAGGGGGATTGCTCTTAAAAGATATAAAACCTTGGGAAAGCAAACCATCTTAATTATATTTACTCTACCAATCAATGTAAGGTGCAAATTATCCATTCTCTTAAGTGCCTTTTTCATTTCAACAGCGCATGGTTCCAAATTCTCCTCAACTTTCTCATCAATCTCTGCATCTATCACCACTCCCAAATATGTAGTCTTTTTAACAACTCTTTTATCCATACTTGGTGCAAATTCGTTAACCACTATTTGCGTTTTGTCCCTGTTCAAAGCATAGCCGGACACTAAGCAGAACCTTTGGGCCTCCTTCTCAATTGCTCTCATCGCCGTCTCAGATTGTGAGGTGACTAATGCGACGTGGTCAGCATATGCTAATATCTTCTCTACGGGCCCTGTATCAAATAACGGGGGGATATCTGGTGAGTATTCTAGATATTTCAAAAAGGGATCTATGTAAATGGCGAACAATAACGGGGAACAAGGGCACCCTTGGCGCGTGCCTCTTGTTATTTTGAATGCCTCAGTCAGTCCCCCGTTAACCCACACTCTCGCCTCCGGCTCTTTATACAAGGCTTTCACTGCGCGAATAAACTGTTCGCCAATCCCTTTCCATTGCATAGTGGCCCAAAGGAATTGCCAGGAGACCCTATCAAAGGCCTTTTCGGCATCTAAAAGATTGCGGCTACCTGTCTCACATCGAACATTGTGATGATCTTCCGGACGTGCTCTATGGTACTTCTCCCAGGAACGCAGCCATGTTGGCTCTGAGACACGATCTTCTGAATCACTAGTGACAAACGAGAGGCCAGGGTTTTGGAATACATTTTCACATCCATTGATAAGGGTAATTGGCCGATAAGACCCTAACTCCTCAACAGGCTTATTTTTTGGGGGGGGGGAAGATTACAATCTTTGCCATAGCCCATGATGCTGGTGGGTTCGCCCCCTCTGTGATTTGTAAAAAAAAAAAAAAAGAATCTTCATAATATCTTTCAGTTGTTCTTGTAAAACCTTATTGAATTGAATTGGCACTTATATAGCGCATGGCTACCCGGGAGCATCCCAGCGCTGAGTAAGTAATTCGAGGACGGAGACCCTAGGGGGAAGAGCCAGGTCTTTAGTTGCTTTCGAAACATCAAGTGATTTGGTTCTCTACGGAGATGCAATGGGAGAGCGTTCCACAATCTAGGGGCGTTGAATGAAAAGAGGCGTCCACCACATCTTGCTTTCTTGATCCTGGGGACCCCAGCGAGGTGAAGTTCATTTGAGCGAAGTTTCCGATTCGCTCTGTAAGGGCGGATCATGGGTTTGTTGACGGGGGTATTCGCCCGTCCAGCGACTTATGAGCAATACAGAGGGCCTTAAAGTTGATTCTCTCTTGTACCGGCAGCCAGTGCAGAGAACGCAAGGCAGGCCTTGCTGAGCAACGATTAGGGGTCTCAGTAAGTAGCCTGGCTGCACAGTTTTGCACGACCTGTAATTTCGCGATTACTGAGTTCGGGGCACCTAGGTAGAGAGCATTTCCGTAGTCTATTCTGGACAGAATTAAAGCCTGGATCAGAAGTTTTTTGCATAAAAGGTAGGAGGGGGAGGATTTTTCGAATCATTCTCAGCAAACCGTAGCATGACGCAGCAGTCTTTCTCGCCTGTACTGAGAAGGTAAGGTCTTGGTCTAGCCAGATTCCCAGGCTTTTTATCTCTGTCTTTGGGACCGGCTCCGGACCCATGGAAGCGGGCCACAGAGTGTTAGCTGGAAGGCTTCGAGGGTTGCCGAGGATCATCAATTCCGTCTTTTCCCCATTGAGTTTAAGGTGGGAAAGGCTCATCCATTTTGAGACTTCCTCAAGGCAGGAAGGGAGGTCACCGATCTGCTGGATGGGATGGCTTAAGGCTACAACCAGTTGTGAATCGTCAGCGTATGTCACCATATGGATCCCGAAGGGGGATAAGACCTCCGCCAGCGGAGCCATATACACATTAAAAAGAGTAGGGCTCAAAGATGAGCCCTTCGGGACTCCGCACGGTAAGGGGATGGGCTGTGATTTGGCGTCGCCTTCAAAGACCTGGAAGGATCTTCCTTCTAGGAAGGATTGTAGCCAAAGTAACGCTGTTCCTGTCACTCCTGCGCTCCTGAGACGGTTAATCAAGACACGGTGGTTGACCGTGTCAAAGGCCGCACTCAGGTCGAGGAGGATTATGGCTGTTGCTCCTCCTGCATCAAGGATTTTTCTGGTTTCTTCCACCACTGATAGTATGGCGGTTTCTGTCCCTTGACCTGGGCGGAAGCCCGTTTGGGAGGGGTGGAGAACCAGGTTGGTTTCGAGAAACTTGGAGAGGGATTGATTGACATGTTTCTCCGCTATCTTGCTGATTCCAGGAAGGAGCGAAATAGGGCGATAGTTGCCCAGGTCGGCCGGGTCCAGGTTAGGTTTTTTCAGCAACGCTTTCACCATTGCCCTTTTCCACTCAGGGGGGACCGAGCCCGCCGCAAATGAGGTGTTGATCAGGCAGGTGGCAGTGGGGGCAATTGTCGGTCTGATCAATTTCAGGATGTATGGGGAGGCGGAGTCTAGTGGCGACCCACTTTTTACTGATGTTGGAGTGACTAGGAATGATTCCTGAGTCATCATGGGGAAGGTCTCCAGTTCATGTTTCCCTGGGTACTCAACAAAGTTCGCAAGCTTATGTGGGGTGTTGCCGTCTTTTAGGGGGAGGTGCTTAAGGATATTTTGTACTTTTGTAGAGAAGTATTCGGCTAGTTCAGTGCAGCGAAGACCTGAAGTATCAGGTGGGGCTAGGGGGACGGGGGCTTTGAGTAGCTTTTTGGCAATGAGGAAGATTTCTCTGGGGGCATTGGCGCCTGATATTATCTTTCCCTCATAATAAGAGGCTTGAGTGGTTTTTGTTTCTGCCTTATATCGTCTGATAGCTGCTCTATATTCCGATTTCTTCTCAGGGGAGAAGTCTTTCCTCCATAATCTTTCCAATCTTTTACAGTTCTGTTTTAAAGTGCGTAGTTCAGGGGAGAACCAGGCGGCTTTATTGGTGCCGGCTTTCTTCTGAATAGCAACTTTGGGGAGTACCAAATTGAGTGAACCCTCAATCCAGTTGTCAAAGCTTACACCGGCTGCCGCCGGGTGGGGGCCGGGATTTGGTGGTCTTTTTAAGTTCTGCGGTCCATATTTCCAATGAGAGTTTGGACCAAGGTCGGATTGGAGTTCTTGTGGGTGGTGTTACTCGCCCTGTATTTGGTGGCGCCCAGAGGAAGGGAATCATTAAGTGATCCGACCACGGGAGGGGGATGAGTTCTTTCACTTTTAAGTCTCCCAGGTTTGAAAAAATGGGTCTAATAGATGACCCTTTTCATGAGTTGCTTGCGGAACATTCCGAATCAGTTGGTAGGCTGCAAGGTCTTGAGCTAAATCAGTTGCTAGTGAGGCTGAGGGGGTCGTCAAAGTGAAGATTAAAATCACTGAGCAGGGTGAAATTTGCGGCAAAACTAGCCAGGTTGACGATTGTTTCCAGCACGGTTTTACAAAATTGGCCTATTGCTCCAGGTGGGCGGTAAATAAGGATACTCGAGAGTGTGGTAGTGGGAGTGAATTCGATGGAGAAGTGAGAGTTTTCACGGTCTGACAGCGGGCTGCCTAACAGGCGGCATGTCAGGTAGTCTTTATAGATGATAGCGATGCCCCTGCCCTTGCCTGTTGTTCTATCCACCCTCTGGATCAGATATCCCGGGGGAAGTGTTTGGACAATGTCAGGCTCTGAGCTGGGGTTGAGCCATGTTTCCGTAAGGAATAGGACTTCTGGGTCGGAGTCTTTTAGAAACATGGCGATTTCCATTGAATGTTTGGGCAGGGATCTACAATTGAGCAAAGACAGGTTGTATACTTTCGCAGGAGTGGGGGGGGGGGGAGGGGAGGGGGGATTGACCACACGTGCAGAAAGCTCAAACCGACAATGGCGACACTTAACTTCGAGCGACTGGATCGAATTAGTGTGCGCACATTGTGGTCCTATGTTTAACTGTTTAAGTTGTGCGCTAGTGTAGTGGTACTGACCCATTGGAGGGGGGCCAGGGGTTCTGGCCCCTGGCCACGGTCGGGCGCAGACGGGCTTGCCTTTGGCGCGCCAGCGGCGCGCCCGCTGCGCGCATCCGCTGCGCAGTCGCTTCATCTGTCGCTTATATTGAGTCAGAAGAGAGTCGGGTTTCAGCTACTGGGATGCTGACCCGGTGTCTGGGTGCAAGTGCGAGTTGATTTAAAAAGACCCCACTACCCAGAGCATTGAACACAGCTCTCCCCGGACTTGTTGTAACATAAGTAATTTTAAAAGCAGCTTTAAAACAGTAGCAGCACAGAATAACAGCAGCAGTAAGTTTTTTAAAAACCAAGAACAAGATCAAAATGCGCAGGCTACAGCGAAGGGAATCGGAGCCTCTAAATTACCTAAAATTCCGTGGGGATCAGATCTGGTCCCGTCGCTTTCCCTTTCGGTAAGCTAGCAAAGGCATTTACTATCTCATCCCATTCGAGTGGTTGATCTAGCTGATCCCCCTCTTCTCAAGAGTACCTCAGCAGGTTGTCTCAGATATTGCCCTATCCGTTCTTCCCTCTGTGCCCCCCCCTTGATCTTCTGTGCACAAGGTTCGAGAAAAATTACAAAAAGCAGTTCAAATTTCACTTAGATCAGATCTCAAGCCCGCCACGGGGTCTCTTATTACCTTGATTTCATTCCGGGTAACTTCCTGCCTTGTTCTTACCGCCAGAAGATGCCCCACCCGTTCGCTGCACTCTTACATCTCCTCTCGATACACTATTGCCTTATCCACAGCTTTTTTCAGTAGTTTCTCCCCTATTAAGGTTTTGCTTCTTGCTACCCCTAGGCAGGCAGTTTCTATATCTTCCTTCTGCTGAATAGCCTTGATTAGATTGCATTCAGCCTGGGCCAACCCCCTTTGCAGGGAGTGAAGTTCCACCTTTTCAGTTTTATTCTTTCTTATAGCATATTGCATTGTTTCCCCTCGTATCCCTGCTTTTAGTGTGTCCCAAACTATGCCAAGGGAGGCCGATCCAAGGTTCCTACCCAAAAACTCTGGAATCCATTTCTTCATGTACTCCACATACGCCTCATCCCCCAATAATGCTCCTTCGAACGTCCATGAAGAACAAGGTTTCACCTCGAGTACTAATGGACTATGGTCAGAGATATCTGGGAGCTTTTTCAATTGAATTTCCCTGTCTAATCGTGTGTGAAGCAAAGAAATAATCTAGTCTCACGTGCTTCTGGTGAGGTGCAGAGTAGTATGTAAATCCATGATCTTTCGGTCTTAATTCCCCCAGACATCACACAGACCATGCTCTTGACACAGGTTACATAAAGCCTGATAGACTTTAGGTTTCTTGCCTGTATATGGGTCCCCCTGCTTCCAACCACTGACAAGATTAATATTAAAATCTCCACATACCACAATTGGCAATTCCCAATGTGCCAGCTCGTTCGACAACCACCCCAGTAAAGCTGGGTCGTCAACGTTACTACCATAAAGGGAGCATAACGTAAATTTAAATGGACCGGAGGCGCTGCAACTAAGGATAACCCACCGCCGGGCTGCATCAGCTTTTACTAGAGAGAAATTAATAGCTTTATTACAGGCCAGAATTGCTACCCCCCCCACCACCCCCAGAGTGCGTGTACCTTGCGATGTTGCTCCTATTACACTGTACCCTAGCTGTTTTAAAAGATCTTTTTGGTTCCCTTCCACATGTCTCTTGAAGACACAGTATATCAACTTGTAGCAATCTTATCCCTTGAGATACCATTAACATCATTCAATCCGCATATGTTGATCGTTCCAATCCTCAACTTACTCATCTTTAAGATTGTTATCAGTACCCCACAATAAAGACTCGTTAGTTTCCACCTTAAGCATTACAGTATCCACATGCGGCTTCCCGGATCCACAAACCCATTCTCCGCCACTCTCCACCACTCCAACTCTCCCCCCTTCCCACCCCGATGCCCCCCTCTCCCTCCCTCCCCCAGGCAGCCCAACCCCCACCTCCCCCAATACCTAGGTAATCAGGCGAAGCCTGAATGATGTGCGTCCGATGAACTGCCACGCCACCCCCCGTGCTATCACACAACCAAAATCAAAAGCGACATTTCATTATTACTTTCCATCATAACCTCACAAAATTACTGGCCCTCACACCTTCGGGCTTTCCACGCCTTTTTCCAACTTTGTTATTTCATTTAAATAACCCTGCGCTAAAATCTCTGAAACAAACATGCGAGAAATGCCTTTATGTTTCACTTTGTCTGGCCGGGTTTTGCAGGAATACCTCTGCCCCTGATTTTTGAAATGGTGTTATTAACTGTCTTAATGTCCAGCGCCGTTCAACCGTCGCATGAGCAAAGTCCAGCTTGACGAAAAAGGAGACCCCATCATGCGACTTGGAGAATTAGGTCGGGCTTGGTCATACACAAGTTGGCGCAGCAGGAAGTTACCAAAGAACACTAAAAAGGCCCTTGGTCGATCTTGGGGTTGTTTCCTCATCATTAGGGGCACCCAGTGGGCTCGTTGGATCTCATTATTCCAGTCCAGCTTCACCTGCTCTGGGAAGGTATTTTTCAACAAATTAACAATATATAACCTCGGGTTGCTACCTTCCACCCACTCAGGTACCCCCAGAAAGCACAGATTATTTCTTCGCTGCCTGTTTTCCTGCTCTTCAAGCTTAAGCATGACATCCGACAAAGTTCCCCCCTGTCCAGCGTTCTGTTCCTTCAAAGCCTCGACTTCTCCTTCAAGAGTCTCAGTCCGTGTTTCAACGGTCGTCAGCCTTTCTGCGATGCCCTTGCATTTCCTGCTTATCTTCCTAATCCCAGCTCGTACCTTCTTGTTAGCCACTCTGGCTCTACGCCCATCCGCCCTTGCTTCTTCCTGCATTTGTTGAATGGAGCGAAATATCATAGATAATGATGGTGCTTTATCTTGAGCACCCGGTTCTGCAGCCTCATTTGAACCTTCTTTTAACCCTTCCACCTGGACAGGTCGTGTGTCCGAATAATCCCATTTTAGTTGTTTACCCACTTGCCATCTCTGGCTATCTTTCCTTTTGCGATCCCCTGTGCTCTTCTTCCTCTGGGTTGCTTGCAACTGGTCTCCTGATGAGGAGTCGTCTGTTTCCAAACCCCCCTCACTGCTAGTAGAGGTGTTATCTTTCCCTGAGGGATCTGACTCATCGGTTAAGGAAAATAATTTCTCCCCTATTCCATCAGGCGAAAGTTCCCCTCTGCACTGTTGTAACACTTTTAAGAGGTCAGCTTTTGCCAGGCTTTAATTTTTCCCCTGTACATTTGCCCAATTTTGGGGCAGCATTTCGCTTTCGTTCCTTGGGGTTGACATCTTGGCTCCCTCTATATCCATTATGGTTTGTTCATCTCTTTGGTCATCTTTTTCTTTTCTCCTCTCTCCCCCTTATCGCCCTCCAACCCTTCTGGACCAGGGGGCAAATTTTCTGGGAAAAAGCCATCTTTTGTCGTAATCAACCCAGATTCTTCCGTACCTGCCTCCCCACAGAACACACTTTCCTCTGCCCCAGGTAGGATTCTTACTTGCGACCTCCGTGGCAGGGAGGTTAGTCAACATCGCTGTGATGGTGGGTTGAGCTGGATCGTCCTCCATTTGCCTTCCCAGTCTACCTGATGTCTTCTTGATTCCGGGTTCTTTTTTTCCTCTACCAGTAACGACTGGTTGCTTTGTCTCAACGACACTCCCATTCACTCCGCTCAGGTTAACAGACGCCGGCGGTGTGGGGCCGCTTCTCATAGAACCGGCATCGCGGGCCATGACCGTTTTGCCGCCCCTCATTGTCATGATTCCTTTGTATGCCCGTCGGCTCCACTTCATTCTCTCGCAGCAGGGGCACGTCTCCGTGAGCCGTATAACAATTAGCAGCAGCAGGAGAAGGGCGTCCACCATCCCGCTCGCCGCGTCCATCCTCAGGCTTGACAGACCGACTAGTCGCTGACCATAGCATCGATCCATTCAGGGGAGACGGCGGACTCTGTGCAGCTAATCACACGCCATCTTGCCTCCTCAGTCAGGTGCTTCCCCTCTTCTGTTCTCATTAAAAAAAGGAACCTAGCAAGCCAACTCCAACACAGCCAGAAACCATGCCTACGACACCCAAAAAGGAGTCACCAGAACCAACTGACATCCTTCTCTCCTCACCTTCAGCAACACCCTCTGGATCATGGCAAAGGGTGGAAATGCGTAACCTTTCACATGCAACCAAGTATGCTGAAATGCGTCTATCGCCACAGCCTCTGGATCTGGCATCCAACTGTAATACTTCTCCAACTGGCGGGTCAACCTCTTTGCAAACAAGTCCACTTCCAATGGACCCCAAACCATCTGTATCCTCCTGAAATACTCTGCCCCCAGCATCCAGTCGCTGTAGTCCTTCACATGCCTGGAATTCCAATCTGCTACCACATTCCGTACTCCCGGAAGATACTCTGCTCTTAAAGCTATCTTGTTCTTTAGACAAAACATCAACAACTCCTTTGCCACATCCGATAAACTTTTTGATCTGCAGCCTCCCAAACGGTTTATGTATGCTACTGCTGAAATGTTGTCCATCTTCATAAGCACTGTCTGAGCCTGTAATCTCTCCTTGAAGCTCTTCAAAGCATACAACCCTGCTGTCAGTTCCAGACAGTTTATATGCTGATCCTCTTTCCTTGACCAAGCACCACCTCTTTCCTGAAGCCCCAATCGAGCCCCCCATCCTAAAAGGCTTGCATCTGTCTCCAGGATAACATCCGGAAGGCAACCAAAAATTGCTCTTCCATTCCAAACCTCCAAATTGTGTAACCACCACTCTAGTTCCTCCTTTGCTTCCACATTCAAAACTACCCGGTCCCCGTACCATAATCCTGCTCTCAATGCATCTGCTTTCACTCTTTGCAAGGCTCGATAATGCAGGGCACCTGGAAATATTGCTTGAGTCGAGGATGAAAATAAACCTAGAATCCTTGCCAAATCTCTCAATGTTAAAGACATTTTCTGCAGAACTCTCAACACCTCTTTCTTTATCATTTTCACCTTCTCCGGCAACTTTAGCACTTCTCCAACTCTATCTATTGTAAACCCAAGGAAATCCAAGCTCTGTGCTGGTGTAAAAATTGACTTTGTTTGGTTTATCAAAAAGCCCAAGCTCTCTAACATATCTATTACAGCTCTGAGTTGTCTCCTCAATTCCTCTGCGTCCTGTGACATCAGTAAGATATCGTCTAAATACACAATTAAACGGAAGCCTCTCTGTGAGAAATATGCCACTACTACACGCATTAACTTCGTGAAGCACCAAGGTGCTGAAGACAGGCCAAAAGGTAGGCAAAAACATTGATCTAATTGGCCTCTCCACCTCTACTGAAGATATTTCTGACTGCTTTCCTTCATTGGTACCGTGAAGTAGGCATCCTTTAAATCCAGCTTCACCAACCAATCTTTCGACTGCAACATGTCCCTCAGAAGATGAATCCCTTCCATTTTGAAATGTCTGTAAACATACGACCGACTCAGACTTCTCAATTTTATCACCGGTCTCCAACCTTTGTCTTTCTTTTCCACCAAAAACAATGTGCTTACAAAAACTTTCAAATGCTCCTCTATCATACATATTGCTCCCTTTTTTACATAATACAAATATTGATGTTGACATTTTGTATAAAGCTATAAAAAGGGAGGATCATGTACATAACTTTTTACAATAACAATTAACTGAAGTGTCATTAATCCACAATAAGGCATGTAAGGTCCATCTATACCTGCAGAGTCCATATAACCACAATCTGTAAATCCCACCACATAGCAACTATGTTCAAATCAATCTGTTGTTGGATCAGGAATATGCTCTAAGTAGATCCCCCGGAAGTCTGCCCATCTCTTCCATATCTGCGGATGTTTCGGAGGGCAACCCCAAGCAGCAAAGATAGGTATCTCCAGCCCCATACAGAAATCAAGGCCCTTTTTTCCAAACTCCAAGAGAGGGCGGGGAGGTGTCTTTCCATTTTTTCGCAATGTCTCGCTTTGCGAGTGTTGAGGCCCAGCAACAGTAGGTGGCGTTTGTAGATGTTTCCCCCAATGTCATCAGTGATATGCAAGAGGGTCAGTCTGGGTGAGTGGGGGACGTCCCAACCCAAAACCCGTGACAGACATGTAATAACGCCATGCCAGAACTTCGAAAGTGATATACATGACCATACTGTGTGGAGGAAAGTACCTTCGGCCGCACGGCACCTCAAGCAAAGCAGAGAGGCAGTGAGTCCCGCCCGCCAGAGCCGGTGTCTAGTGTATACACCCGGTGTAAGTATTTAAAATGTATGTATCGGAGTAGTGTTGCTATAGCAGCACCTCGTGGGGACTCCAGCGCCTCAGTCCAGTCCTCGTCGACCAATGGGCCCAGGTCAGCCTGCCAGGCCTCCTGTGTGTTGGATTGTGTTGTATGGCTATTCGGGACTAGTGTGCGGTAGATTTTGGCAATCTTGTGTTCCCCTAAGTCTCCCATGAACACCTTAGCCTCAAGAGGGCTAAACTCGGGTATGGACTCCTGAAGTGCCAGATAGGGCGAGAAGGCATGGCGGAACTGCAGATACTTGTAAAATTGTGAACGAGGCATCACATACTCTTGCTCCAGCTCCTGAAAGGACTTCAGTGTCTGTCCATGAAGGACATCCCCAACAGTAGAGATTCCTATCTTATCCCAGCGTGAGAAACCAGGGAGGCCAGCAAGCTGCGGCAGGAGGCCATTACACCAAAGGGGAGCTTCTTTCGTTATTCTGCCCCATCACCCAGTTGCCGGAGAGTGCACTTCCAGAGTTTAAAGACCGTGGCAGTCGCCGGAGGCAATGCCTTTAGGATTGCGCCTGCATACAAAACAGAATGCAAAGACTGGGTGTCCATCAACCACCGCTAGACCACATAGGCGGAATCTGACCTATCTCCGTACCACCAGTCGTTTAAGATGAGTAGGTGTGAAGCCTCATAATATGCCTGGATATCAGGTGTTGCCAATCTACCGCAATAGGTTGACGGAAAACAGGTCTTTAAAGCGACCCGGGCGGACCCACCCCCCCCCCAGAGAAACTGTCAAAGCGTAGCGTTGAGTTCTATAAACCAACTAGGTGGTACTAGAAAAAAGTAAGTCCAACTTAAAGAGCCAAAGGCCCTATCTATGTCCACAAGCGGGTTCATCCAATCGATCTACTGAGGCAATAGCGTTGTGTGCGCGTCAGACGTTGTGTCACATAGCTCGACCCGGCATAAAACCTGCCTGGTCCGAGTGGACTAAAATCTGAAATATGTGGAACTATACGGTTGGCTATAATTTTGGCTAATAGTTTTGCCTCGACATTGAGGAGAGATATCGGACAATAGGAAGAGTGAAGTTCAGGGGGTCTGCCCGGTTTCTGAAAAATCACTATTTCTGCATGTCGCCAATCCGCTGGAAGACACCGATCATCAAACGCGGCCCGAAGAGCAGTGAGATAAGGAGCAATGAGGAGGGACTGATATTTTTTATAAA
Organism: Calotriton arnoldi; assembly: GCA_963921515.1. Taxonomy (NCBI): domain Eukaryota; kingdom Metazoa; phylum Chordata; class Amphibia; order Caudata; family Salamandridae; genus Calotriton; species Calotriton arnoldi. The sequence continues at coordinate 5,767,656 of CAWUFW010000113.1, read as the reverse complement.
ATTTGCATGGGAAACCGTTGGGGCCAGGAGCCTTGCCCGAACACATCCCAGATAGCGCCTCTTGGACCTCTTCAGTCGCTAGCCAGGCAGCCCGAGCCTCATCCATCAATTCCCCAGCATAGACCTGTTGGGTATAAAGTAGTTGTCTGCGTGAACCGTGCCCATTTACCGCACGGCACACGCGCTCCACATCCACCAGCTGGGCCTCCAATAGTGCCAACCACTCCCGACACACCCTACGCTGCGCCGTGCAGTAGGCAACATCTACCCCTCGTAGTGTAGGCTTTATCGCCTCCCACACAATCACAGGCGAGTCAACCGAACCAACGTTGTGTAGGAAATATTCTGTAAGGGAGGTGTGTATATGTGTTCTATACTTGTCATCAAGCAAGAGCCACGGTGAGAGGCGGAAGGGAGGACGCATAGTATCAAGTCTCAGATCCAACTGTAATGGGGAGTGATCGGAGAGGCCCCGGGGCAGGATTACGGCCGCCACTAAGCTGTGTGCATGCGCAGCTGATAAGAAAACTTGATCTATGCGGGAGAAGGAACCATGGACGCTGGAAAAATAAGTGTAACCCTGTTCAGTGGGGTGAAGCCGTCGCCAAGAGTCCACCCAATCTAACCCCTGAAGCAAGGCCCCAAGTTTAGATTTGCGGGTCTCAACCGGGTTCCCAGCACCACGCCACCTATCTATAGAGGGGCATATTGTGTCATTCCAGTCGCCCCCAACCAGGGTCAGTCCCGAAGGAATCTCCACCCACAGCCGCAGCAAGCGTTCAGTCAGGTTCCATGTAAGGGGTGGAGGGGCGTAGACACTTCCCAAGACAAACAGCCTGCCATGTATTGAGCCCGTAGCGACCACATATCGCCCCTGCGGGTCAGTCCACTTTTTCTCGTGTACAAAGGGGACCCTACGATGGATAAGTATTGCTACGCCACGCGAACCCCTGGTGAAGCTGGAGTGGAAGATCTGTACAAAGCCAAAACGTGTTAAGCAGAGAAGCCGATTGCCAAGCAGGTGCATCTCTTGCAGGAATAAAATATCTGTACCATAATGTTTAGCTTGGCGCAAGACAGCCCCTCTCTTGACCTTATCCAATAAGCCCCGAACATTCCAGCTGACAACTCGGAGCTTTCTCTCAACCAACCCAGACATGTCGGAAATCGGGGCAAGCACCATTGGATAAATGCGGGGGACCAAATGTGACGATCATATATTCATCTACAGCTACATAGTGGCCATATGTATGACACTGAGAAACACAAAAACAAGAACCCCAACTCCCCCCCCACCCCCACCCCAATACCTCAAAACAGTAGAAGCATCTGTCGCAGCATTAGAGGTCCCCAGGCTCCAACGGGGGTTCGGTGGTGCTCCCAGCCAATGGATCCCTAAATTGCAACCCCTAGACACAGCGATGTTTCAGGGCCCAGGGAGAGCATTAGGAGGTGTAGCCCATAGGTATATGCCATCAATCATTGAAACCAGTTCGCTCATATGTTGAGCGGAGGAGTGCAGAAGCTTTCCTGTGCCAGACCATGGGGATCATACATGTGTTTTATTGCGAGATTTGGAGCGTTTCTTTGATAGGGATCACCGGCACTGTTCGCCAGGGGCCTGAGACAACCCCTGGTTCGGCCCCCCAGAAGAGGAGTCAGAGTCAAGTCTGGGCGGAGTGTGCGGTTGGAGTTTAACTTGTTCATCTGTCCACGCAAAGACCTCCTCAGGGGAATCAAAGAAGTATGTCCGCTCTTTATATGATATTCGTAACCTAGCCGGGAACAACAAGGAGTATTGGACTTTGAGATGCCTCAGTCTGGCCTTCGCCTCGGTGAAAGACTGCCGGCGCTGCTGCACCAGTCTGGTGTAATCCGGGAAGATCATAATCTTTTGCGAAGAAAACAGTAAGGGGTCTTTAAGTCTAGCCTGCTGTAAGATGATGTCTCTGTCCTAGAAGTTTAGGAATCGGGCGATCACAGGTCTAGGTTTTGCGCCCGGTGGCGATTTCTGTAGTAGGGCTCGTTGCGCGCGTTCAATGACAAAAACAGGAGGACAGAAGACCCGGAGGAAGCCAGTCCGCCAGCCATTTGGCCAGAAAGTCTGCCACGTCTCCACCCTCGCATCCCTCAGGAAAACCCACAAAGCGTAGGTTATTGCGGCGAGCGCGCCCCTCCGCGTCCTCCGCCCGCACCTTGGCGATGGATTCTAAGGCTGAGACCTTCTTCTGGAGCGTCGTGATCGAATCTTCCGCCGTGGATATCCGGGACTCAGTCTCAGTGATACGCTGTACGGCATTGCGGAGGTCTTGCTTGAGGAGCATCACATCAGAACCGACCGCTCCAATCTTGGCCTCTAGCATGTCGCGGGATTGAGTGATAGCGCCCAATATAGCGGCGTTATCCGGCATAGTCATCTGTGGGTGACCTGGCACAGGGGGCTGAGCAGTCGCGCCCGTAAACTTGTCCAAGGTTCTCTGTTGGGCCGAAGAACCAGAACTTTTATCCTTAGACATGATGTGTAGACGCCCTATATGACAGGCAGCCCCAGTCCGACAGACACCGGAAGAGTTGGACCGAGGAGAGCCCGATGACCGGATCAGCGGGAATGGGTTGCACTACGACACAAAGAGAGAAAGCCACCAATGCCAGGGTCACGACCAGGTAATGCGCCCACAGAGAAATCCCGGTTTAACATGGGGCCAAGGCACTGCCCGCATGTGCCAGGGCAAGGACAAAGCGGACCAAGCGTGCAAATCTACACACTGCAGGCCCAAGTCAGGTGTGGAGCCCCAGTAAATTCAGGCCAATGGCCAGGCCCTAGACCCCACCGCGTGGGCACCACACAGCAGTCGCTCCAAACCTCCCCAAGGCTAGCCCTCCAGGAAAACAGCAGTGGTGGACTCCGGGCTAGCGCACGACGACACCCAGGGCGAGGTAAGTAGGGCCGGGACCGATCCCAGGTCCACTGCGTCCGCCGACCTCAAAGCAGTAATGGAGTGGTCGATACGCAGGCCAAGACCTCCCAAGACGGAAGGCAGCGCTGTGGCCCGTAGCGGCCGCCGAGCTAGAGCTGGTCACCCTCACCGATTTTCGTCTATCTCCCGATGGCGGCAGCACTGCAGCACAATGGATCCAACTTCACCGGGGTAGGCCTCGAGTGCACCAGCCCGCCAAAGGGAGCACCCGGCCTCGCAGAGCAGCAGACACCGTCAACAGGCTGATCTCTGGTGCCGCGCATTCACCCGGCAACGGGGAACACCCGCCCCAGCAAGGCAGGTAGTGTGCCAAGGCGGGTCTAGGCGGCGCCGCGGCCTGACATAGCCGCCGAGTCAAGCAGGCAAATCAGCCCCGCAGAGAGGGATGAGGCACTGCGCGGCTCAGCGCGACCGCTGGATCCTTCAACGTGCCCCCAGAGAGGAAGAGTGATAGGACAGCCGCCGTGGCTCGATAATGCCGCCGAGTCTCCGTAGGGCAAACAGAGAGGCGCCTCCCCTCCGGCTCCAATACAGTGTCACGTCGAGGCTCCCTCCGGCGACGCCCCCTACGCCAGGGCGAGGACTGCCAGGCTGCAGACCTCCGCTGAGATCCGGGAGCCGCCAAACCAGAAAGGCGGGTTGGAATCGGATCGCTGTGTGCCGCTCGGCCAGCAGATCGAAACCCAAGTAATCCGGCACAGGAATGCCGACAAGACGGCAGGATATTCGCCGGATCAATGAGGGCTAGCGGGAGCCCGTCTAAAGCACGTCCACCATGTTGGACGGCTTGGCCACGCCCCCATTGCTCCCTTTTTTAACATTTCCTTCACCTCTAAATCCACAATCTCCACTTGATCTAGAGCCAGAACTAATTCCTTTGGCTCCACGCTCTGAACCGGTCTTTGAACAAAGTCTATTTCGAACCCTTGTACTACATTTAAAATCCAAGGATCCCTTCTGATCCTCTGCCATGCTCCTATGTAAAACCTTAAACGTCTCCTACTTTTCTTTGGGAAGAACCAGAACTTATCTGCATACTCACCTCGAGTGCCTGGACCGGATTAACTTCTTCCTCTTCCACCTCTCGTCCTTTGGTACCTTTCTCTTTGAGGGAAGAAGCTTGAGAAACCTCGAAAACCCCTTCCTGTTCCTCTGTAGGTAAAGTTGTATTGGGACCTCTGAAAGCCTCGGCCAGCATACGGTCCCTGTCTACCAACCCTACCAAAAACACCACCAAATACTTTTCTCAAGTTTGCTTGCGCCTTTTCCAGCGCAGTAAAGGTAGAAACAGGTTTCCCCAAACTTTTTACAAAGCGGTCACCAAAAAGTAAGCCTTTAGCCTCCACACAAGGCTCTTTATTTGCTATATCTCCCAGGTTTGGATTTATTTTCATCAAAACTGTCTTCCTCCTCTCTGCCAATAATCCAGAGTTAGCATTGCCTAAGAAGACCATAGCTCTCTGGCTCCATCCGCGCAACAATTGCACGTCAACTTGTTCACCATTAATGTACGCCTCTTCCGCCATGTCCATAATTTTTCCTAATGGACCCAACACTTCTAATAAACGCTCCTGACACTGTTTCAAAGACCGTTCTAAACCTTTCCTCGGATCTTTCCCTAATTTATATAAATATGACATTATATCCGGGTCCACATTTGGGGTTAGGCAGACCTTATTGTCAATCTGAGGCCTCGAGCACTCCGCTCTCAATTCACTCCTCACCTCTCTTTCTAAGAGTTTCCTGATCCAATGCTTGATGAACTTTGCCACATGATCTAGTGGCCACCAATCCGCACTTCGGGGGTGCCTTAATTCGTAAGGGCTAAACATTTCCTCACCTAGAGGATCCTTTAATACTGCCTTAGAGGTGGATGCCTGATCAATCTTTAAATCTTCATTCAGATCATCCTCATGATCCACATCAAAAGATACTCATCGTACATTTTCTCACCCCTCTCTTCATTTATTTCATCCAAATCCACATTATACTCATCGGAGTAATCCTGCGTGCCGCCAAGGACACCTTTCCTTTGCGTGCCGCCAAGGGCAGCACTCTTCTTCATGGAGTTGAAACCATCTTTCCCTTTTTTATCCATGTGCTTAGTTTTCCTAGTTCTTTTACTCGCTCTTTTCTCTCTTATCTTCCTCCTCAGAAAAAGACCAAAAATCCTCCTCTGAGCCATTTTCCTTCCTTTTCTTGTCCATGACAATCTCATCCACCTCTCTTATTGAGCTCTTCATCTCACACTGTCAGTCTCCTTAGACTCTCTTCACTTACTCTTCCCTCAGCTACCTGCTAACACTAGCTTCCTCAGAAGTCACTTCTGATTCACAATTTAACAAAAATATTAAAATCTCCTAAAGCAACCCTAATAAAAGCTCACTGTACCAATATCCGATCCTCCACTGCTTTTTCAAAACGATCAGCTGTTTTTTATTTTTTTTATTTAAAGATTTCTTTGATCACGCTCTCGTATTTTCCATATATATTATCTTTTTCTGACCAAAGATGGCCGCCGTTCTCACACAAGTTTTCGGCAGCCAATGCTCATCAATGGTGATGGCGTGACCTCACAGACCGTCACACCATCTCTCGTTGAGCCTACTGGCTCCCTCCAACTGCAAGAGTCTTCCGATTGACACAGCGCGACCCTCGAGGAGACGCTCGAGCCTCTTCAAACTGTACACGTATTCCCCCGATCGTACAATGCAGGATCGGCTCGCACGCAACCTCCGAATCAGCAGGAACTGTTAAGGTAAGGTCGCAAGGAGTTCTTATCTAAATATACGCCGCTTTAAACTCTAAAAAAAACATAAGCCATAGCCTACGCCCTTAAATATTCGGAAACAGTTTCACCCATATCATAGACTCCCTCATACGTTTAAACAAACGCACTAATAGAAATAATTTTTATAAAATAAAGCCACACATTCCCCTTCTAAAAATTAGAAGCTTATGCTAATACTCTAATAATCAAACATTCCACATATCAATTTATACCCATATATATAACCAACCGTTAAATCCAAGGATTAAATAACATACTTATCTGGTCAGGAGCAGCATTTAAAAGAGGATGAACGTTCTGTGCAGGAGACATTTATTACCTTTATAATTCCAGTTCTGGATTGTTTTGGTTGAAGTTGTTTAAAGGGGCTGCTCAGGAGTGGCAAATAAAAGATTATGCATAATGGTAGCCTCCGGCCTTGGAATGAAATTTCATCTCTCTCATCACTCTAACACCACCTGAGTCTACATGCAGTTTAATGTGGTTTAGTAGTCAGAAAACAAGGGAAAAGGCCACTGTTATGTCATTATTAGAATACTCTGTAATAGAATAGAATGTGGGATGATGGGGGAAGAATGCTACCGGGACGGCTGAGACAGAGCGACAGAACCTGTCTGGGGTTGTATCTGTTTGTACCTGCTGCTCCTAATGAGAATAAACCTGTGACTTCAACCAGTGTGGTCAGATCTTTCATAACAAAGTTGGCGATGGGCTTGTTGTATTCCTCTTAGGGTGTCCATACACGGGCTTTCCTGTATCATGTCCTTATATAGGCACAATTCGCCCTGCCCTTATATAGGCATGAAATCCCAGTCCTTATTTAGGCATTAAACCGTGCACTCCAAATACAGGCATGGTCTCAGACATCCGTCCACCCTAACGTCACAACGAGTTCTTGAAGAACAGACCCTTAGGCTCCGGGAGTTTCCCTAGCACAGGACTATTAATTTCTTCAAGGACTCATCTATTATGCATGAACCGTTATACCTTAGGGGTTCATTCATGACGTCTTCCGCTGTCCGATTCACGTCAATGCTAACATTCTGAGGTACCTCTCAGGTATAAATATACCTTCCCTAGCCCTTGTAAATCAGAGGAGGCTTAGCAACGCATTGTATGTGTACTCGCATTTTTAGTCTGTGTTATTTATGTAAATGAATATCTACTAAAGATAATGCTAGCGCAGTATTATTCATTTCTACTGCTTACGCTGTACATTATTTATCTTGCATACTGTCTTGTGATCATAACAGCACATTTAACTTACACCAGAAACAAGACTGTTCAATAAATCTTTTATTGAAATGCCCGTCTATTCTTTCTGTGTAACTTTGAGGAAAACTAAGTATGCACGACTGAGCTGAGTGAAATAGTTATCTATTGTTTCTACGACTCTGGGACACGTTCTGATTCGAAGGGGAAACAAAGTGGTCATGTTTTGCGGCTGCCAGAAACTACTCCCTTCTTGTTTGTCAAGGAGCTTCTAGTGGCCTCTGAGCTAGCTGGCACAAGTAATTAAGTTTATTATACTCGATAGGGACATACTGACCTTAGTCCTATGTCAAACCTATAGGGGATATTATTCCAATGCGCAGAGCCTATTAGGGAAATAGGAGCTACACTACAGGCTGGGATTACATCGTAGAGGAAGAGAGCAAGCGGAGAAATCTTGCAGCAATATTGAACTTGGGAGTCCTAAGTTGCAAACAGATTTGTACTCTACATGTTTTAAGGTGTTGCTGGCAGAATAGTGAGTGTACTTACTATAAAGGGTACCTTGAGCGCTGTGTTGGATGGGTCGTGTGTCGTGGCTTATGCCTGCGGCGCGAGCAAGAATTGGCTGTGAACGCGCGCAAGCAAGACTGAAGCCTGTGGAGCGAGCAAGGATCGTCCGTTGCTGCTTCACGCGCTGAAGAGTGCGTGAGCAAGACTGAAGCAGTGAGGCGCAGCTGGACATGTAATCACACCCAGCGTGCAGGGGCCATTTTGAATTGAGCAGCAAACAACGTTAGCTCTACAGTGTCATGACGCGCCCAGTGACCATTTTTGGAGGACACATTTTTCGTCCTTTCAAGGAAGTTAGCAGTTCATGCGATTCCATTTCTATATGAAGATCGGTTTGAAGCGGTGCAACATTTTGGACATTTTCTGTGCTAATTGTCAAATTGGCTGACACTAGTTACACACACTATGGATAATTGAACATCATTTTCATCACAGCAAGTTTTTTTTTCAGGAAGGGTTTGAATGTATTGTTCCTGCTTGGACGATTATACCTGGTTCTGTAGCAGGAAGGTACATAAGTAATTTGTGCTGAAGAAAGGACAGTGTGTTTCTGTATAATGCTGCACACTGAACAATTCCACATTCACTACATTTATTTTACTGTGTGCACTGGATTGTTACTATGAGTCAGCAAACATTTTCGGTAAGTCCACCACAGGCGTTTAAGGCTGCATGATCGGAACCTGGGTTGAGATGGAGCGAATGGAAAGAGTATTTCTTGAACTACCACTTCAATGTACATTTGGATGGTAAAATGTCTCCAGAACACAAAAAACGGATTTTGTTACATTCTTTAGCCCCACAGTGACTTAAAACATAACTAAATTAACAAAACGGTTGCGGGTGGGGTGATGGGGTAGAAATGCTTTCATTGTTGCCTTGTGTAATTTGGATAAGCATTTTTCACCAAAAGTTTGCATAGGGATAACAAGGTTAAATTTTTTCCAGAGGAAACAACTGAAGTCCGAGTCCATCGACGACTATGTGAGCAAATTAAGGACGTTGGCGACAGACTGTGCGTTTAGTGGATTGCTAGAGGATTTAATCCGTGATCAGGTTGTTATGCATGAGTCAAATCCTGCAATTCAAGAAAGATTGTAGATGAATGAAGATACATGTTTGGAGGATATACTAGCAATTGTACGCAAGGCTGTAACTTCTAGTAGATGTGCGAGTGCATTGAGGACGGAAGTAAAATAGCAATCAGAAGTTGTAGCAAAGATTAAAGCAAACGTGAAGCAGAAAAATCCAGGCAGTACTTCTAGACATGTGAAAACATAAGGAACAGCCCAAGCGTTATAGGTGTGGGAGTGCTCAACATTTGGCGTTTGCGAAATCGTGCCCTGCTAGAAAAGTAAAATGTAGCACATGTGGTGCGTTAGGACACTATGTAAAGGTTTGCAGGAGGAATAATAACTCAGTGAAATGTGTACAGGAATATGAAGAATAAGATGGTGATACTACTAGTAATGATGAAGGCTGTTCGAAATGCAGTTTGGAATTCAGAAGTAAACTAGTTTTGAATATCTCGGATGGATGTTTGGACATGTAGAAACCAGAATTTTCGATGAAGATTTTGGGGTGGGCGGGAGGGGAGGGAACGGAGGTCATAATCAAAATGTATGCGAATTCTGGCTCGCCTTATACTATAATAAACGAGGATACATGGAATATGTACTTTGTGGATAAGGTGGGTACAAAGCTTTTTTCTCCAGATATTGAACCTGAAGATTATGAAGGAGAAAAAATGTAAATTACAGGGTGCCGTTGGTTACATTTGAGTTTAAAAACTATTGTGCTTAGGGGAAACTGTATGTGGTTAAGAAGGGCCCATTGATACTTGGGTGGAAGGATCAGAAGGAATTGCACATTGTTCTAGACCTAAATGTAAAAGAACAAGTTTTGATCATGGACAAAGGTATAAAAGTTGGTGAGAAAATGGTACGGAAATGTTCCTGTGTTTGAAAAAAAGAATGAAAAACTAGGAGGTTTTGAACATAACATCAGACTCAAAGAGGGGGCTGTATCGAAAATACACAAAGTCAAGAATATTCGTATATCACTGAGAGAGGATGTGGCGAAAGAATTGGTTAATGCAGGGATAATAGAACCTACTGTGGCATCCCCTTGGGTTTCGCATTTGGTAGTGGCATGCAAGAGTAATAGGAAATTGAGATTATGCATCATCATCTCCTTATATTTGCTAGGCATCCACTTGCGCCACGTGAATAACATTATAGTTGATCAATTTCCCTTGCCAGAGATCAACAAAATGTTGTCATTGCTAAAGGTAACCAAATGGTTTTCGACTATTTATCTGCGGCGTATCACAAGATACCATTGTCAAGTGAAAGCAAACAATACATCACGCTGCAAGGCTGTTACCAATTTAGGAGGATGCCATTTGGTTTGGCTTCGGCAGCCGCCGTGTTTCAATGGTTGATGCAACAGTTATTTGGCAAGATCAAGGGTGCAAAGTTTTTTCAAGATGACATACTAGTGTACGGGAAGAACAGATTAGATAGAATTCGGGAGGAAGTGTTTAATATCTCAATTTTACAATTGAATATGCAAAATGTACATTTGCAGAGAACAGTGTTGCCTATCTGGGTCATGCATTTGACTGTGATGGAATTAAATCTGAGCCAACTTTGTTTGATGGAATTCAGAAAGCACTTGCTTTTAGCTGCAAAGATGAAGTCAGATCGTTTGTAGGATTAGCGGAATTCTGCTCAAAGTATATTCCCACTTTTGCAACAAGAATATACATAAGACAACTGTTGAAGAAGAAGTGCAAGTTTGAGCGGTCTCCTGAGTGAGAGTCAGATTTTTGTAATGTAAAAGATTGCAATAAGAATGTGGATTCTTTAACCACAGTGCAATTACTACAGACGCAACAAGTAAGAGACTGGGGGCTGTCCTGTCCCAGGGAGGGATGATGGAAAGGAAAATGTGATCGCTTATGCCTCCAGATCACTTTCATCAACTAAGGAAAAGTATTCCGTAATAGGAAAGAAAACTTTGGCTTGTGTTTTGGTGACCAAACATTTTAGGGCATTTGTGTGGGGAAAAGGTTTCACATTGAGATGTGACCACAAATCATCAATGAAAATCCTTACAACCACAGGCACAATCAATATGTCTGCTAGGGTGGCGAGAGTGTCGATTAAACTACAGGACTACAATTACAAATTTGAATTTGTTCCAGGAAAGGAAAATGTGATTGCTGATTTCCTGTTGAGGATGCCTAAGCAACTGGATGTTTGTGAGGATGAGTTGTGGAATTCAGACCAAATAGCGTATGTACATGACCTAGGAGATAGGGGTATAAGAAAAGAAATATGGGATACTGAGGACGTTAAGGACGAACTCTTAACCAAAGTTAGGGAAAATCTAGAAAAAGGATGGCCAGGTAAAGTCAGGTTGGAAAATGTGATAAAATTGTTTTGGGAAGTGAGATATGAACTAGGTGTGCAGGGAGAATATGTATTGAGAGGAGCTGGAGTAGTTCCACCAACAAGTTTGGGAGGATCAATAGTAAACCTATATCATGAAGCACATTTTGGCATTGTTAGAACTAAACAAATTGTAAAAGCATCATTTTGGTGGCCTGGTATGGACATGGAAACTGAAAGATATGTTCGGGATTGTGACGTATGTACAACAGCTGATAAATCCTTAAGTCACTTTGAGGCCTCCAATGGGGGCAAGTCATGTACCCAACGTTCCGTGGGACTGTGTGGCAATTGATGTAATGGGACCGATTGGTACAGATCACAAGTACATCATCGTACTAATTGACATGTATTCTAGATGGCCCATCTTTATGATTGAAGAGAAAGTGGATAACCACTGAAGTGTTGAAATTTTTGGATCATGTATTTTTGGTAGAAGGCATTCCGGAAAATCTTCTCAGTGATAATGGGGTGCAATTGACATTGGTCAAGGGCAGAGAATATTTTGAAAGATTAGGAATTAAACACAGGACAACAGCTTTGTACAACTCCAGTAGTAATGGCATGGTTGAGCGCTTTAATCTGGTCATTAAAAAACACCATTCAGTGTGCTGTAAAAAAACAATAGAGATTGGGAAGTGCAGCTCGAGAAATGGTTTGGGGTTACAGGGTATCGGTACGCGACGTTATAGGGTATTCTCCTTTTGCTTTAATGAGAGGGAGAAACACGGACAAAGTATACACCAGGGTGGTTAATGAAATCCTGTATTGTACAATGTCCAAAGGATTCAGTAAAAGAGAGGTTGGAATCAATGCAATCTAAAATAAAGGAGTAGTATGATAATAAGCATTTAACTAAACAATGCAAGATTGTCGTTGGACAATGGGTGAGAGAAAAAAACATGGAAAGGTCCCAAAAGAGGAAAGTAGATTTTATGAGCCTATGGAGGTTGCAGAAGAATTGAATAATGCAGTGCAACTAAGTGGTGGAAAGGTATGGAATTTGAAGAGGATTGCTAAAAGCTCTATTCCGTCATCCACGAGAAATGTTATTGCAGATAAGGAGTGTGTAATGGATTGTGTATTTGATGAGAATAGAGTTGACAAAAATGCTGACAAATGTTCCTGAAGATACTATGCCTGTACAGGATGATGTTAATGGATTGGATGTGTCCATTACTGCAAATAGAGAGGTTACTGTCAGTGAATTTTCTTCCCAAGAGGGTAGAGACAAGGAACATTTGTCTCAAGCATGCACTTTGAGGGGAAAAATTAAAACGTGAAAAGTGACCACCAGTATGGTTGGAAGATTATATCTCTTATAATTTTCCTTTGTAGCGTGTCATTTATTGGAATAAGTTCTTGTGGGAAGAAATGATGTGTTATTTTGTAGCATTACAAGTGTTCATTTTATGTTTTTATTGGGGTAGGGCATAAGTTTCAAAAGCATAAAAAACCAAAGAAAGGGGTGTGTGTGATGTCATTCTTAGAATACTCTGTGATGGAATAGAATGTGGGATGAGGGGGGGGGGGAATGGTACGGTGACGGTTGAGACAGACAGCGACAGGACCTACCTTACTCCTAATGAGAATAAACCTACGTGACTTCAACCATTGTGGGCGGATCTTTCATAAAAGCCACGTTTAACTGTTGTTGTAAACTGCTGCATTAGGTCGATTAGTCGTGTGATATATTTTTTCAGGTTGGTGGGACCGCAAATATGATAGTTTCGACCCCCTAATACCATTTAAGTAGGTGTGAGATCAGCTTTTGTTCTCTAGGATTTCAGAATAAATGGCATGACTAGGCTTACAAAATTAAAGACAATTTGACAAGCTCTGAAGGGGTAGTGTGGTAGGCCACGCTTAGGAATTTGTTTTGTTGCTGAGATCACAGGGCAAAAAAGATAGATGTTGCTAATCTTGATGACATCAATGAACAGAGTGATCTTGGTAACAGATACTAGAATATGGTTTGCAGTGCAGGCGACCTTGGAGAGTGTGATGCGATGCAGACATTATACCTCTGCCAGAGTGGCATTCGCCACTGTGCAATTAAGGTTTGGACAGTGTTTCCGTTGAAAAGTCATTTTGTTGATCTATCTATAACTTTTGACCCCGTAAGAATATTTTGAAGAAAAAAAAAAACTTGGCAATCAGCTTACTTAACTAATTTACGGAATACCAAGTTTTTGCGATGATCAGTCCTGCGGAAAAAAGAGGTAAATGGAGAAACAAGAGATTTCTCATTTTAGCTCCCATAGGAAATTGTCCTCATATCTGCGTCCAATCCCCACTGAAGATTTGCACAGAGAGTATTGGAGCGAGTGATCTTTACCTCCCGGGGACAGGTTATCATTGTTTAGCCCATAATTAGAGTGGTTAACAAACGGTCAGATGTCCACCCTGACGCAGTCCAGAGTTTACGGTACACACCCTTCTATTGTCTCCCACACCCTTTCTCCATCACCCTGGACGCATCGTTTCTGGCCAACCCATTCAGAATCATGTCTATAAACTTCAGGGGCCGTTCTACCCCAAGTCCAGTCCCTCCCTCCCTCCCTCACCTGCCACCCTCACCGTGGCTTTTGTGGTGAGCAGCAACGCGTCCTGGTTGATGTTGGACACATCTGGGGAACTTTTCATGATGACACGAATGCGGGACATTGGCAGCGACATCAACCGGTTCTCGCCACCGGTCCCCGCCATCTTCTTCTATTGACTAGTAAAGCGAGCAGGCGCAGTGCAGCGGTGGAAACATCACAGCTTAGCCAATCAGCAGAATACCGGGAGCATTGTGAGCTCATCAACACAATAGAACAAACTCTATGGGCTACACGCTCTAGAGTTAAAACCCGTCACGTTATAAACTAGAGCGCTAACCGTTTAGGCGACCATCTTTGGTCTGCTGAAACGTTGAATTGGAAATAGAGGCCAGTCAGGTTACACATGCAATATGGCGTCACAGAATTTATGACTTGCGGCCTAGATTTCTGGAAGGGCTGGTGTTTTCAACCCGTAAACGAGGAAGAGGTGGTTTGTTTTGGTCTCTACAAATCCGGAAGTAAGAAATTGTGGACAGATCTTTCAATGAAGAAAGAAGAGGAAAATAGAAATTAAAAGGGGACTGAAACGGACAACTATTGTGTAGGTTGTGTTAATCCTTGCGGCCGCTTTTCACTGAAGGGGGCAAGTTTGCTGTGAAGTGTGGCATGCTGTGCGATAGAATGGACACACTGCTTAGTTGACGGCGAAGAAAAACATCAACGTTTTCGTGGACATTAGATCGATTTTTTTTTACCTAGGATGTTATCAAATGTTTTACGTGGATTTTTTATGCATAGTTTTAAAAGTACTTTGCAAACCTACCAAAATTAACTTTTGAGCAGTTCTTTCTCTAAATCCTATTTTTATGAACATTTTATTACACAGAATGAAATATATGTACCATTCAAAGATGGCTTCCTTTTTATCACGTGATTGGTGAGGGGACCTGTGCTGTCTGTTTAGATCCGACGCGGGAGCAGCTGGTTTCTGCAGCCGGTGCCAGTGGATCGGAAGGGACAAGAACTGAGGTGGGTGAGATGCACACGCTAGACTCTCGTGGACAGTTGCTCTTTACAAACATGGTGCTGTTTGGAGCTTGTGACAACTGGTCTCTGATTGATTATTGAACTTCAACCACAGCTAGGCGCTATATAGGACATAGCATTCTCTGCAGAATATTTGTAATATGGAGGAGAACTTTGGCTTAGGGTTTGCTTTATGCAGCAGCTTTATCTAGTTTACACGTTTGTTTATTGGGGAGAACTTTGGATTGGCGTTTGCATTATGCAGCAGCTTAATTTTGTTTGCACGTTTGTTTATTAAGAGTATGAAATATGATTGATTTTGCTCTTTTAATTGTTTTACATGTCGTTTCACCTTTATGTATTCTAATTATGTTTGTTGCATTATATTTGGTGAGGAACGATTCTTTTAAATCAAAGGCCTTTATTGCTTTGGTATGCCTCATATAGTAAGGATGTGGACAAAAGGTAATGATTGGGACGAGTGGAAGTAGGACTAAGAGTAATGAAGATTAACGGTACATAATCAGGACGTTTTTCCTCAGTCACATACGTTTTTTTGTTT
The DNA here is from genome assembly GCA_963921515.1 of Calotriton arnoldi. Lineage (NCBI taxonomy): Eukaryota > Metazoa > Chordata > Amphibia > Caudata > Salamandridae > Calotriton > Calotriton arnoldi. The sequence goes on along the minus strand of CAWUFW010000113.1, from coordinate 5,752,513 downwards.
CACAGCTCTTTATTCATTTTTTGTACGTTTATAGCACACCTATTGTCTGGCCCATACATAGCTGCCAAGGTTTCAGATTGCTATGTGTGACATTTTTATAATTTCAGTGTAATTATGAGTGACATTTCAACCACTATGAGTGACACTTTTCTCGCGAGCAAAATCAAGCAGTAAAGACGAGGGAAATGTATATAAACATTCGAAATGCACCGATTTGAGCAACAAGAAACTAAGCAAATCTTAAAACTGCTGCAAATGACAGAAATGGAAGGGCACTAACATAGTGCCCTTGTAAACTGATCATAGTTTTGGTAATATGCAATGCCTCATTGGTACAGTAGAGTTCTTTCAACAGGGATATTTAGCCCCTCCTTTGTGCGAAATCACTGTGGTAGCGTTAATTTTATAATACTTTGTCTCTAGAAAAGTCACAACACTACACTGGTGCGCCTAGGTGGGGAAAAAAAAATAATGCATCTGCCAATGTCCTTGAGAAGTGTCTCTGTGAGTCTATGCCAGTCACACTCACTGGCTCAGCTGGCTGCATACACTCTCAGTGTTGTACAGTAGCAAAGTCAGTCTGTTCCCAGTCACGACGCTGGTGAGGAGCCCCCCAAGAGCTCTCAATGCAGAACTGGTCACGGTGGCACTGCTCGGCTAATGTGAGAGGCGTGCCTGCCCTAAACACCACCTGCTCAGCCTCTCCCGGACTCGGAGCCGAGTTCTAGTGTTGCCAGGAGAGTCCACAGCAACAATTACTGGTGGCCCAGGCTGGGGCACAGCCTGAGGGAGGGAATAAACATCAGAAAGCACTAGTACCTAGGTCTACACTAACCTCAATCGCATAGCTCATTACTGTAACAGCAATCTATACACAGCAGCTGCTGAGAAGTGTTTAAAAAGATGTCATTGATCATTCCAGTTAATAGATTACCTGCTCTCTCAGGCACTTACTAATTTCTCATCATTATCCAGTTTAAAAGAAATTTTATTTGTTGATAATATATAAAACATGTTACAATTATCGGAAAAATAATACATAAACAGTAAATGATGATATTAACTCATGTGAGGGGGAGGGGAAGGAGAGACAAGTGAGAAGGAGAGGGGGATAGAAAGAGAAGAGAAGGGGGGAGAAATAAAGCTCCATGGTGGACTTAATAGAGAGAAATAACAAATATGTAGATTAGTACATCTAGCCAACCGTACATTGTGAGTTAAAAAGAGGTGTACGTCAGGGTTGCCCATTATCTCCGTTCCTTTTTAGGTCGAGCCTTGAGTAGCGCGCAAGCGCTGCTAGGCGAAGACTTTATGTTAGGGGGTTTCAAAAGCTGACCACACGCTCGTGCGTCGTGGCCTTTTACCTGCGGTTACGCGCACAGCAGACATGTGTTTCCAATTATCGTGCCCAGACGCGGGCGCGATAATTGGAAACACATGCCTGCTGCGCGCGTAATCGCAGGCAAAAGGCCACGACGCACGAGCGTCTGGTCAGCTCTGCAGGCTGCCGCGCTCGCTCGCCCCCGCTCCTCTCTTGTTTAGCTTTGAAATTCACTTACGGGGTCACTTTTGTTTGTTGCCCAGGCATATTTAATGTCCCAGTCCGAGCCTGAACAGCGACATGGTCATTGACACCAGGGGACGCGGCGCGAGTACTTACGCTGTCCCTCATATGCACACTCTTTAACTTGCAGTTTTCTAACGAAGAGGATGAGTCTAAGGACTCGGACTATGAATAGGCGATGGGCCTACTGTGTAGTGGGGCTTCTACCACGGTCCGACAACAACAGACCTAATACCAGCCCTATTGTGATGCGCTAGCCGAAGCACCGTCGCGCTCGAAAGCGAGGCCTATCAGAGTTCTCCACCGGCGACGCCCGCCATCATAAACCCCTTCACCGGTTTGACTCCTTAGGTCCCCCCTCCTCTCCTGTGTAAGCACCTCCCTCCCAGTCTGGGCCGCCCCTGACTGAGCGGGGGAGACGCCGCACATGAGTGTCGTTGTGACAGGTAGCAGTGCGCATGCGCGGCACGGTCGCCATTTTGGCGGCTGAAGAGTAGTCGGGCGGATAATAGAGCGGGCGGAATCAGGCCCGCACACTGCACCGGGCGCAACAGCGGCAACCGTGCCATAGCGAGCAGGAGGAGGGGCGAGAGGAGGAGCAGCGCCCGGCTCCAGACATGGCCAATATCGCCGTGCAGAGGATCAAGCGCGAGTTTAAGGAAGTGCTCAAGAGCGAGGAGGTGAGTGCTGACAGCTCGCGACCCCACTGGGAAACAACTTGCGTTCCCCCCCGCGGTGACACCTTACTTGGTTCCTCGGCTGGACCCTCTGGGAGACATTCTCCATGTAACGATACCTTACTTCTCTGGCACCCTGCTTCCACTTCCATGGGAGAGACCTTGCTGTGGAGGAGACACTTGCCGCCCCCCTCCCCCTCCCTTTTAGGTAATCCTTCTAACCTCACCCCGCAGAGATGTTATTTTGTACCATATCAGGTGTGCGTACTTTGTAAGTCGTGGGTTCTCCTTTGCATTTTGGTTCTTGACATCTCACTTTAGGCTTGATAAATCCCCTTCTCCCAGTAGTGCCTTGTTAAAACAAGCATTGGCATAGCCAATAGGTCTCGCTTTGGGACATTATAAGTGTTTAGCCATGCAACGGTTGATGTTGTTGCACCAAGGATATTGTGCTGCATAACTAAATACTTATAAGGTCCCAAAAGCGAGACCTATTGTCTATGCCAATGCTTGTTAATTTAGCCTGGAGCCATTTCTGTCCAGAATTCGGCAAAACAGCGACATAAAAGGATTCACATCCAAAGACATCCAGATTAAATTAGCAGCTTACGCTGATGATGTTTTATTATTTCTTTCCGATCCTCAATCCTCTGTACCAGCTTTTTATATGAAGTAGACCTCTTTGCATCTGTCTCCGGTTATAAGCTCAATCGGGATAAATGCGAGATATTACCCCTAACAAAATATACGTTTAAAGATGATTTCCGATCTTCTAATTTTACCTGGAACTCACATCACATAAAATATTTGGGTCTTTATTTCACTCCTTTATTATCATCTACACTATCTCTTTGTATGGAGAATTGTTTACAAAAAATCTCTTCTTTGACGTCTAGATGGCACCCATTATATCTTTCCTGGTGGGGTCGTCTAGACACCATCAAAATGATGCTTTCTCGACTGGTATTGTTTACTACCTCTAATATTCCTTTCCCCATCCCTTTAAAAATGTTTTCAAAAATTAACTCTTTGCTAACTTCATTTTTATGGAATAAGAAATCACCCCGTATGTCCCTTTTACGTTTAACGAAAACTAAAGCAGATGGTGGGGTTATTTTTCCGGACTTCCTTTCTTACCATAAATCCTTCTTACTTCGTCAGGCCTCTAGATGGCTTTTTGAGACTCCAATGGAGAGTCCTATTTGGGTTTCACTTGAAAGGTCGTTTATCTCTCCTTTCTCTTTTAAGGAATTTATTTCTTTTTCTCGCAGACCTTCTTCTATGTCTACTCCTATTCTCAAACATACATGTAAGCTTTTGGGCTTTCTCCCATCTCCATCCCCTACTGATCAGGATTCCTTTCTCAATTTCTCATCATTATGATCGTCACTCGGCGGCCCGGTGGGCTGGGTCCCGGTCACATCAGATATTACTACCGCCGGGGTGCAGTCAGTCATGCTGCAAGCGGCGAGTACAGCATCTTGCTGCACCCACTCTCACGACGACTGACCCCAGGCGCTGTCTTTGTGACACTGACTTGTGGCTCTGGCCCGGTCTGTGGCCAAATGGTGCTGGTGGGATCCATTCCAGATAGGATCCATGAGCCATCTTTACCGCAGAAGGTCAGTGGTGTCAGCAGCTTTGAGTCTGGCTTTGCCCTGCACTGACAGCAGCTCTCAGCCTGGTTGCCCTTCTTTGACAACGGTGAAAATCAGCCGCAACCGGCGTTAGTGTCGGAAATCGTTCACCACATCCCCGCCACTCTGCTGCGGTGAGAGCGGCGAGGAGCAGGAGCTGCGCATTTGCATTTTAACTTAAAGAAACGCGGGTAGCAGCAGGAGGATGTACGTGACTCACGTAGCATATTGACTCTACTTCATCATTGGGCACTGACTGCTGTGACGTCACTTTACGTTCGGATCCATGTGTGTCGGCCCGGAAGTGTGTTTAACTTGAATACTACAATTACATTGTAGCAATACTAACTTGCAGAGCTGCGAGCAGCAGATCTAGCCAGCCTCCTTAACCTCTCCCTGCCTGGAGCAGTGCGCACCAACGATGACAGGTACTGCAGCTCAGTCCCTCATGTGCATTATAGCAGCGCTCCATGTGGCAACTGAGGAGGCGCTATAATGCATTTCAGTGCGGTGATGCGGATCACCACACTGAAATGCATTAGTCTAACGCCTGATGCGTGGTACTTGGCAGGACTGCCCATATGTGACTCAACTTATTACATGTTCGAGAGCCATACATCACCATGTTCAACAAACCCTTTTCTATAACACCAAACACTCGGTCCAAGGTATACGGCTATGATCTACATATAATTTACAATGCATATGCTTAGCAATGTTTACATTATTGTATTCCAAGATTATCATGTGTCAGCAAGAAGAAAAAATAAAATATTCTTTTGGGGACTGAGGGGTGTGGGGGGAGAAAAAAGGAAGGCAATTTATATATGCCTACTCATTCTTCCTCATCACAGGAATAATTAATATATCAATGATCCAATTTTACTTACACGCTCATTGAGGGCGTTCATCTGACTTTGCTTCTAATTTAATCATCGGCACATCCCAGGGGTCGTATGCCACATGTTTGCCTTCTCGATTGTGAATACGCTTTAGCATGTCTGTTTTCAGCTTTAGCCCATTTTTTAACATCCTTCTTCTATAAGTTACTTTGCAAGTAATTACAATTATCCTTTTTTACTATAATTAGGTCAACAAATGTATATATATTTAGTTTCTTTCAATTGCAAGATTTAGTACTAGTGTGTTGAATATTATCTTCTTGTCTGTTATTTCCAACACTACTTAAGTATTTCCTCCCAATATTTTATAATAGCAGGGCATGCCCATACTGTATGGTAGAAGTCTGCATCCGCTGCTCTATACCTAGGACATTCCTGGTTCGCTCCCTCATGGATTTGACTAATGCATTTGTGTGAAAAGTATATATGATGGCGGTAGTTAAACTGAGTGTACTTCAACCATGGATTTGTGGAAACAGTTTTGGTGTAATCTAGACATCTCATCGATTGGCTTTCCAAAATCGTGCAGCCAGCCTGTGTTTCCCATTTCAATTTCAGACTTCAGTTTTCATGCAGGTTTTGTGATAGTATTGTGGTGTATAGTGTGATAATGACCTTTTTACTCTGTCCATGTGTGAGCAGAAAGTGCGTGTGTGTAGAATAGTTCCAGTGGGTGCTCTGTCAAAACGTGTCTGTCTTGCAATTGGTAAATCACTAGCACATTATCAAACATGCGTAGAGATCCCTGCTCATTGTTTAATTTGACCCAGTGTTTTCTGGTGCTTGGCACCAGCACTTAATTCTCAGCACCAGCTCTTATGACATTCTGCCACATGGTGGCGCTGTTGTCCTATTTTGAGATGTGCACAACAACTTTTATTTAATCAGTCACTATACATTAACAAGCATTGGCATAGCCAATAGGTCTCGCCTTTGGGACCTTATAAGGGTTTAGTTAACCAGCACAATATCCTTGGTGCAACAACATCAACTGTTGCGTAGCTAAACACTTATAAGGTCCCAAAGGCGAGACCTACACGAGAAGCAGCGCGCAAGTACAGGAGCAGTTATGTGTCAGTGATAGGAGGAGCCCAGCGCCCACGCACTCGAAGAGTTAAGGTCCAGTGCAAGCCAAGTATAGGAGAATCTCTAGTCTCAAGCACAAGAGGACACCAGGTCCGGGGGGGATTAGCTGAAGTAAATTGAGGAGACGAGCGGCAGCTACAAGGAGAGCACGGGACCAGTGCTTTAAATCGGCTGGCACTGTCTCATACAGGATAAACTTAAGCACGGGAGGGTCAGAGGAGCTCAGTGCCCAGGAACCGGAGGTAGAGGGAGCTCAGTGCCACTGCCTCTGACAGGCGGTGATCAATGCCAGGTATTGGGTTAAAGTTCATGGCCTTTTCCCTGCCCTTCAGACAGGTACAAAGGAGCTGCACGTGCCGGGCGGGAAGGAGGAGAAGAAGGCGGCACGATACCTCCTCCGCTTGGCCCCCATCGTGGTCGCGCTGCTGCTGGCTGGAGCCGGGACCCTGGCGTGGTACTTTCTGTGTAAGTTATCCCAGTGTGGCGTGGGCGAGGTTCGGAGGACGGACTGTGCGTGGGGAGGTGGGGTGTAAGGGGGCTGTGTGGGTCGAATCAACCTATGGACCGGCTCATGGATGGATGAATGGAGGGACATGGGTGGTACCTCAGTGGATGAATGATTAGGTGGCTGAATCAACAGATTGACCACGGTAGGTGGCAGTGAGGACAGTGCAGACAGAGGAGGGCGGAGTGGAGTGGAGTGTTGTCGAGAGGTCAGAGAAATCGATGAACGGGAGGTGCATGCATGGGAGGGGAGATGGGTCTGGCGAAAGTATTTGGAGAAACACTCCCGTATTTTAAATCTCACTAGAAGCAGTTTAAACAGTCTCGCCGAAATCATAAATAACAAAAAATGTAAAAACCAATAGTTCTAGCCTTGGCTATTGTGTAGTTTTTATTTTGTTTATGGAAACATGGAATATGCAAAAATGACGGCACAGTACAACAAGCATTGGCCGCGCGGCCGTGAAACTGACACGGCCGCGCGGCCGTGAAAGTAATCGCGAGGGAAGCCATATGGCGCCTGACCGCGCGTGCACGCTCGCGTGAACGCAAGCTGGTCGCCAGCAAAAGCCACTGCTGTTTGCACTTCCAAATCCCGCTTACTAAAACTCTCGCCAGAGCAGCGCATGCGCTGGCTCAGGCGAGACCTAAAAATGACTTTTACCTGCACCCACACCATTCTCATACCCTTGGGTTGCTGGAAAAGTCTGAACAGTCACACTTGTATGAGTGTGGGGGTTAATAGTTGTGTTGGGTCTGTCATTGGCAGCACTGGCAGAGGCAATGGGTGGTGCAAGATGCAGTGGCCTCCAGAGAAGGGCCCTGGCACTTACCCTTTTACAAATTAAGCACTGTCCCTGGTCGAATACGTCCCCCATTATTTTAAGGCCTGCTTCTAGCCCAGTCTGTTATCCTGTGCTTCTGATCTTGTGAAACATGGGTAGACAGTATAGAGGGATGTCCAGCGAGTACAGCACAGTTTTACCCACCAACTATAGAAAACGATGCCAACAGGTTATAGCTATTCGGAACAGGATCTGGAAAGAGGGTGGAAGTCTTGTAGCACTCAGTAGCCAGCCCAGTTTCATGCCCCTAGGTAGTGCCGCTTGTATGTTGTCTAACTCTTAGTTACTGTGATCTCCCACCCATCTCATCATCCATTGCAAATGGCCTGCCAGGAAGTAAACTTCATAATTAGGGCCCCCAGTCCTCCTCCTTGAATAGTCCACTGTGTCTTGTAAAACGTGATGCGAGGTCTATCTGTGTGCCAATCAAGTCCAACAGCATCCCTTATAATCACCGGCAATGCTGAAGAAAAAAACAGTAATCTGGGCAGCACTAACATTTTGGCTATTGCTACCCTACCCATTGGGGACAATGGATGTTTAGTCCAAAGTGGAGTCAGTTGTTTAGTCATGCTGATGACCTTTCCAAATTTACCTTTAATAAAGTGGTCTGAAGAGCAGTAAATCCGGACACCTAGATACTTAAAGGTATCAAAACTTAACTCCAGGCGGTTAGGCGTTTGGCACATATGTTCAGTCTCAGACAGTGGGTAAAGTGGGAAAAGACAGCCCTGACATCACACCAAACTCATCTAGTAAGTTCATCAACTCATTTAGGCCGGGTTTTCTTCTCGCAGGTACAATATGCATCATTCGCATATAAAGAGACAGCATGCCAGCGGTTGTCCACTCTGAACCCCAATTCTGGACTTCTTTGCTGCACCATGCAGGCCAATGGTTCAATGGCCATAGCGAGCAATATAAAAGGGAGGGGGCTGCCCTTTCTAGTTCCCTTTTCAGGTCCCATGTTGTAGAGATTATTTGATTCACACAAAAGGTAATAATAGGACAAATGCATGCAATAAGTCTGACCAATGGCAATCACTCTTGCAACATAAGCAACCCAGTACTGGTTTCGGCCTGAGAATTTATGTTTCTGAACCCTGGCTATGGGTCCTGTAGGAAAGTAGGATCTGCTTTCATGGTTACCCCCACTTTTTGCTGGTGTCAGTATGTTTTTTTGACTAGTCTGACTGGGATCCTGCTAATCATGACTCCAGTCACTATGCTTCCGCCCTAAATTTGACATGGTAAGTACTTCTGTACCTTACACAATTGGCTACTGGTGTACCCCTATAAGTCCCTAGCATATGGTACTGCGGTAACCAGGGCATAGGTACACCAGGGGTTTCCCATGGACTGCAGCATGTATTGTGCCGCCACTGAGAGACCGCTCAAACTGTGACTACAGGCCAGCCAGTGCAGCCTGTGTAAGCTGTTGCTAGCACCACTTACAACATAAATAAGGTTTCTTATATCTGAGGTCACTACACTTAAAACCTATAAGGCAGGCCTTTCAATCCTGATAGCAAGGTGCTGGGTTATAAGTGTGTGGGTGCCCCTGCGTGAGCAGGACACCCCTACAAACCCCAGAGTCGATTCTCCAGGCTTTGAAGTGCGTTCAGCATTTTTGATACATATAGTGGCCATCCGTCAATACACAATGGCTAACTATAAAGTGGCTGTGCCGACCCTGGGCATGTTGGGTATCAAACAGGTTGGAATCATACCCCAACACCTTTACAGGTGTTGGAGGTATGATTCCATGCACTGGGGAGCTCCTCCGGGAAGCCCAGCAGAGCTCCAAGGCCAATAAGGTCATACACCTACTAAAGCAATTAAGCCATCACCTGATTAGCCCGTCCGCTGGTCCAATACTGACTGTTTTAAAAGCGAAATTTCTTCAAGCTATTAGTTATGGTCACCTGGCCTTCCCCGGGTTACAGGACGCCTTCCTTAATTCAGTCCAAGCCAAAGCATACAAATCAGTGCTCCACATTCCGAGGTCAGCAAGGAAAGCAAGGCTAAGACTGGAGCTAGGCTTGGCGAGGCCAAAATTGATATGCCAGGGGGAGATCATAAAGTTATACCTAAGGATACTAAGGGCCCCGGCTAACTCACTAAAACAACAACTGAGACCTATTTTTGAGGAGTCTGGCACGCCCTGGCACACTAGCCTACTGATGATCGAGGAAGAGAGTTTATCGCGGCTGGATATCCCCCTGAATGCTTGGAAAAGAGCCATAAATAAACAAGTGCGTGAAATCTCCTTTGACCTCGACCTTAAATCTCTCCGTTCAAGCTCCCACTTAGATCCGCTGAACAGCTCTTATATGGCAGGCAAAGCACAACCTTACTTAAGTGAGGCTCTCACTCCAGAGGCCCGAAGCAAAATTCTCTTTATGAGATTAACCATTCTAGGAATTGCTGATTTCAATCCTGCATGGGCCCGAAGGGGGGAATCTACTAACTGCAGATTGTGTCCCTACACACGTGAATCGTGGTTGCATCTTCTATGCTGTTGCCCCAATCTTAATAACGAACGCCAGTGACTGCTGCGCCCGATCTGTATCATCAATGGAATAAAGTCATGCAGTGAAGCATCAGTGAAGCATCAGCTATGTGCTTGTCCACCACCAACACGATGACGCTAGCAAGACTGGGGAAATTCATCCATCAAATTAGGATCACCCTAAAAGCTGCTAACGAATGCAATAAAAACCCCAGCGAAGATCACTGCAAATACAGCGGAAGAAAGCTGTTGGGCCTTCCAACAAGCAGCGATGCCTCTGCACCTTAAGCACGCCCTCCAGGATAGCGTCAATTATGATTGTCAATCAGAGCGCCAAGGCGAACGGTTCACAGACTTGTAAAGCAGCTAAGTCCCATGGATTAATGGGGGCCCTATGAATGTGTGCTAGGTCATACGCCCAAGACTATAAACTCTGGTGAAGGCAGATTGCGTGGGCACTGGGGAGGGGCGGTACATTTTATCCATAAGATATTGAAGTTTTATTACTGTTTTTCTTTTTTTAAGCTTTTAAATGTCTATTGTTCTTACTGTAATGATTTTAATTAATTGTACAGTTAATAATACATTCAATTCATTTTTGATACATATAGTGGCCATCCGTCAATACACAATGGCTAACTATAAAGTGGCTGTGCCGACCCTGGGCATGTTTGGTATCAAACAAGTTAGAATCATACCCCAACACCTTTACAGGTGTTGGAGGTATGATTCCATGCACTGGGGAGCTCCTCCAGGAAGCCCCCAGTACTCCAGGTAACAGCCTTCCAGGGTCTGCCAGCAAGCTAGTGCTGCTGCCGACCCCAGACATGATAATGCCGTCCTGCTGCTGAGCTGAGCTCGAGCAGGGGAAGGTAGAACAATAGGTTTCCTGTCACAGGGAGGTGTGACCACCTCCCAGGCGGGACTTAGTGTATTGGGCTGGGGTGGGGGCGCTTGCCAGTGCCACCACTCTGGCTTGAGCCAGTTCAGGGAGCCCTTGGCTCCCGCTCTGGCGCGAAACTGAACAAAGGACATGGGAGTATCCTCCCCTCTGTCCAGCCCCTCCTCTGGGAGGGACCCCTGAGTCGTCCTAACCCATTTCTTAGGGTGTAAAAGGTCTTAACCTGTGGGTGGGTCCTCAGATTCGTAGTGGGACAAGACTCAAGCATGAAACCACGTTACTCTTCGACCATCTGGACACTTGGACTTTGCTGGACTTTGCCTGGAAACGAGACTGCATCAAGGAAGACACCTGCTGCTCCTGGTCTTGCTGTTCTGCAAGTCTTCTTCGTCGTCTGTGTCTGTGCTTATCCAGGATCTTCAACAGACCTGTGGGCATCAAGGACACCCAAAGTAATCTCCCTTGGAGTGAAGGAGTCACTACCCTGCATCTGCAGGCACCGCAACGAAGCTGACCGTTCTGATGCTCCAGACGTTCCACGGACTTCGACATACTGAGCAACACAGGTAGTGGTTCTGCAACTCCTTCGAGGCCTGACCTGTCCTCTCTGCAATTTTGAGGCCAGTATCCCTCGTCAGAATCGCTGGGGCCGAACCCCTGTGCACCGCTTCGACTTGCCGTTGCCAAAGCTTGTTGGTTCTGCACTCCAGAGATCTTCGGGCGACAAGAAGCTCCAGTCTCCAGCATCTCTTACTGCCAAGATCAGTGTCCTCACCGCATCCTCTGCACCGTGGGCCTTCATCTTTGGTGAGCTGCTCGAGGTCCTCTTGCCACTCCTGTGCCTTTGACTTATGGGTCCTCCTGAGGGTCTTCTCCTGCTTCTGTGGGCTCCCCTGCTTGCTTGGGGCCTGCTTCCCCTGCTTGTGGTGAGTCCCTTAGACTTTGCTGGTCCCAACATTGCTCCTTCTTCGCTTTCCACGCCTTTTGCAGCTGCCAAGGCTTGTTGGTGCTCCCGCTGGACACCGACCACCTGGTTCCCGACGTGCTACAGCTCGCGCACTGCTCCTGATCTTCCTCAGCATTGTCTGGTCCTCACAGCTGCAGCTACAAGGTCACCATCATTACTCCTGCATCTTCTGACATTGGTGGGCATTGCTCTTCCCTGCCTCCTGGTCACCTCTGAGTGGCATAGACTCTGTCCCCTCTGCTTGCAGGTTCTTCATTTCAAGAATCCACGCTTGGATTCCACCGGACTCTTACACAGTCTTCGCCAGTGACATCTTTCCTGAAGTCCTCCATTGTGGTCTATGGCGGTTCCCAACGTCACTTCGCACCTATGCACCCGGCTTCCCTGGTGTAGGTTGCCTGGTTCCTGGGGTTACCACGGGTGGGGTGACTCTCCAACCTTCTGTTTTCCACGGGGTTTCATCGAGGTCCACTGGGAAGGGTCCTTCTTCTTCAAAACGGCAACCGCGACTTTCCAGTTGACTTCTATTGAGTACGCAGCTGTGTTTCCACTCTGCACACAGCCTCTGTGAGGTTCCTGGGTACTTAACTTGGGTGGTTCCTTATGTCCACAGCTCTTCTGAGTCTCCTGGTGTCGTGTAGTTCCTACAAATCTATATAGGATCTGCACGTTTAGACAACATAAACTATAGGATTTGTGTCCAGACTGACGTGCCACTATAAGCCCCACAACCTTACCAAGGAGCGAATAGTTTCTAGCAACTATCGAATATGACAACCCTGACCCCTCGGATTGTGGAAACAGTACAGTACTTTTCGCTCAGTCACTTGTGCTCACTTTTTCTCAGAGAGATACACAGAATAAACGTTGGGGACGTTTTCAATAAGTATTTATTGATCCAGCGTCATTCTAGTATAAAATACGTGTGCTGCGACAACCATTAGACAGAAACAGATATATATGAGTATAAGCACTAACAGAGTAAATAAAAGGTAGAATTCTACCATGGTGCTAAAACAGTGAATATATGCATGCATATAGATACATGGCAGTAATCATGAGTACTCCTATGATGAAATCCCTAACTAGGTGTACCTAGCATGTATGTAGGTGTATAGCCAAGAATCCCCCTAGGAAAGAGCCAACCCCATTACTTAATGTGAGAGAACGAAGGACCCTGTCCTGGTCTCGAGTTGGACACCCGCAAGGGATGTCAGACCACTGCGTGCTGGAGTGTCTGCGTGCAGAGACTTCAGCGTCTCATGTCAGCGTTTCAGCATCGAAGCTTCTCCTCTGGTTTGCTCAGCGAAGATGTGGTACTAATATACCTGAAAGGTACCCTCAGGGGTTCTACCTAGATGTGTCATAGTACTGTGGGCATGTCGGCCAAGGATGACGATAGCGGTGACTTTTGTACAGAGTTATTATGCAGAAGATGGCAATCCTGCTGTGATACTAAGAATCCTCATGCATAATAAATTAGCCTAGTTTTTGAAGAAAACCCCACAACATTTATTCGGCACCTAACTAGGTAAAAGGTCAGCGCCAGAGCCGTTATGTAGAGCAAGCTAGGACAAATGTAGGTAAAAGGCCGTGCAACTACCTTGGCCTATATTGGGGTACGTTGGGGCTCATAACACTGGTCCAAGTACCGACTTTGGTCACAGTTCGCATTTCACTTTTTCAGTATATGGTTTGGTCTCCCCATGGAGACCACTGTGTATTGTGCTTACTTGCCTCTTTCAATTGAAGTATTGTTGTGTATTTGTGTTGATATCTGCGGATAGGAGTTAACCAATGTGTTAGTGAGGGTTGTGTAACAAATAGACATCTTTTTATATGTACCATGTGTGGTTCTTTTTTGTTTAACCTACACTACATGATTAGAATTGGTAAAACAAGCTGCTTAACACTCCTTCTGGATAAGCCTGAAGGCTGCTCTCCACGGCTACCATTTAGAGAGCTCTCCAAGGTTGTCTAAGACCACTAAAATCACCATAAGGGTTGCCTGGATCAGTGCAAGGTGCTTCACTTAAATAAGTGTGCACCATATACTAAGCCAGCCTCCTACAGGTCCTATGTATAATAACGTTACAGCTTCAGGAAGGTGGGAAGCACACCCATTTTCTTAAAGTACAGTCAGTAGGTAAGGCCAATGTAGTGTATCAAAGGCCTTCTCTATATCTAGGGAGGCCACTCAGTTAGAGCATCCTCCCATTGAGAACCTGTCCATGTCATGAAACAGTCTCCTCAGGTTGAGAAATGTTTTCTGTCATGGAATAAATCTGGTCTGGTTAAGGTGTGTAATGTCTTCTGCTATTGCCATTATTCTATTTGCCTGTGACTTTCCCAGAATCTTATAATCTAAGTTTAAAAAGGATAAAGGGTGATCCTAGAAAAAATCAGAGGGATCGCATCCCGCCTTCGGTAGGATGGTTAGAACTGCTTCCCTCATGGACTAGTTTGGTAAGGACCCCTGTAGCTCAGTTATCTGATATGCCTTCAATAATTTGGATGTTATTTATTTGGGATTTGTAGCAAGTATACAATTACCAGAAAACCATCTTGCTAATTGATTAATTGCTGAGTTAAGTTCTTCGACTATCATTTTTGCTTCCACCAACTGCATTGTTTTGAGGTGAGGGTCTTCATGGTAATCGCCTCTAAATATGCTTCTATCTGGGCATCTGAACTTTCAGGGGTATCTTTGTGTAAATGTTCCCTGTATTCAGCAAATGTGGTGTCAATCTCAGTCTGTATGCATCATATATCACTTGTTTTTGTTCGAATTTAGGATATGGGGGACCTTGAGGCTACCGTCTTTGGGAGCCAGGTCAGCATCTTGACAGCCCTGGCTCCTTCTGTGAGACTTCTACCTGTGTATGCTTTATAATCAATTTTGGATATCTGAGATACTATCTCAAAATACCATGTTTTGGCTTCCACTAGGTGTCAAATAGCTATTTGATTTGTGGGCACCTCAATTTCCAGTGTGCTTATTAGTCTTTCTTTCTCTGTCAGTTCACATAGAAGAGTGCGCTTTACCCCGTAATTTGTTTATTTGCTTATACTCCTTAAAACCACATTGAAAGTTTTCTATTCTATTCTTTTGTCTGAGGCAGTGCCCCCATTTTCTATGAAATATTGTTTAATGCTTTCAGTAATAGCTACCCGGTACAGAATGTCCAATAACGTCCTCAGTTATGGCCACTATGTGGGATGCCAGGTATAATCCTACCCATTCCAATATCATCTTGAGTGGGTTATGTTTTGGTAGCGAACATTCTAGATATTTAGTACACGTAACTCTACCACCTATCCTTGTGTAATGAAAAGTATATCTACTCTTGTGTTTAATTGGTGTACCGGTGGAGAAGGAGTACTCTCTTGCTGTTGGGTGCATGATAAGCCATATTTCTCTCAAAAGTCTATGTGTCCCCGATGCATTGAAATTTTCTATAATACTTTGAACAATGCTCTTTGTAATTGTGGGAATGAGTGATCTAAGTTGAATCGGGAACCCCAGTGGAAATCCCCAGCCCATATACAATTTGTGCAGGGATTGCAAAATGATTTGGAGCAAAATGATTTGGATTTAGTGTGTCCAAATATGCTGCATGTTTAGTGTCGGGGGCATATGTACAAGCTGACGCCCACGCTTCTGTCTAAGCTTCCTTTAAGGACCACATACCTGCCCTCGCTGTCTGCTGCCTTGTGACTCATGACATTTGGCACTCCTGGGGCCACCCATATCAGTGTGCCTCGGGCATATAAGTAGGTTGTTCCAACAATCTGGCCCCTCCATCTCTTAGCTTGTCTAATTAGTTCTAACACGTTTAGGTGTTACTTGGATATAAGATATATCTACATGATGCCTTGTCAGGTTGGCATATATCTGGTGCCGTTTGCTAGCTGCTCCTATTCCCCTCCCATTCCAAGTCAGAATAGTATAAGTACGCGGCTTTCCACGAGTAGATACCATATCAGGGCTCGAAAAATCATAAAAATGTTCCTAGACCTGCAGTAACTTTAATAATTTACTCGATTTAACTGTAATGTACTTGACCCGTGAACTGGTTTCAAATTGTGTGATCCTAGGCAAATATTTTGTCTTATGGAGCCGCCTTTTTCTTCATTATCATACAAGAGAGCATCTTCAAATATGCAAGTTCGCTATTTCTACTGTACAAAAAAACTCTATATTTGGTAGACTAAACGTGCTCCATTTATAATAAGAATCAAGCCCACATATAGGATACACATGATCTCTTTCTTGCCTCTTCGTTCACTACATTGTCATCTGGGCAGGGGCAGGAATGTTTCCCAGTTCATGTTTAAAAACTCCTTTTTCATAAATATATTAGAAAAGCTTGATGTGGTAATGCACTGTCATTTACAGATAGCATATTTTCCATTATAATGGCCACAAAAATTTCCCACTAACGTAGTTTTACTGATAAAACTATATTGAGCATAAACAATGTTTGGAAATTGGGTTTCAGCAAAAATATTTTAAATTTTCACATCACCACGTAAAGTGTTCTGATTTGTTTTGATCCTATAAAAACCTTTTTTCACCACAGAATTACAAAAATGTGTCTTCATAACTAGTGAAATATTTGAACTGTTTGAATAGTTCACTTATTAGCTATTTCAGTGTTGTGTTAGAAAAAAGCCTGAAATCTTACAGCCTTTAATTTCACATGCTTTGCACAGCGCGATTGTCGCACAGTTCACTTTACAAAATCCTTTAACTTCAGTCACAGAAAGAAAAGTAAATGTAGGGACACAACTGACTTTTGACCTCTGTCTCTGAAAGCCAAGCAAATGTGACAAGATAACAAGATTTAAAAGCATTTTATTGCTCATTCACTTTGTGATCAAGCAGAAAACCTGTTGTCAGCTCGCCAAAATGGGCGCGTAGTCCCTAAAAATATCTTACCCTGATTAAATCTGGCTCGCCATAGAGTGGGTTTTTCGAGCCCTGCATATGTAGCAAGAACTGGAAAGATCTGTCCCCTGTGTTAGTATCAATACCAGCATTGCTACGTAACACATTAATGCAACATTCCATTTCTCCAGCAGAGCATGTTGTATTAGCTCCAGGACCCATGAAACAATTATCAACTGCCCTGCCCAAGATGTGACTAAAGCAGTCTCCTCCTTGTAAACATAAGTGATGAACATTGAACTAAAATGTGTCTGTTCGGATCATTCAAACCATATTGTTTGAGATGGGCGATCCAAACATACTTCAGGTACTGCTCCATGTCGGTCAGGATCTGTTCTCCCCCGTGAGCTAGTCGGCCCGCCCTTCTGCCCCAAAGATCCTCCAAGCATAATTTTTTTTTTTCAAATAGATTTTATTGGTTTGCACATTATCACAAGCGTCAATTTCAAACATTTATCTTTTATATTTTGCAATTCTCATTATATAACATCCCAATGCAAGAAATACATTGTCAATATGTGAGTTAACTCTATTGCCGTGTTTTGTGCACACGTACAATACATTGCTGTAATTTTTAGACGTCAACATTGAAAATGAATTTGCCAACTAGTAACAGTTACCCCCCCACCCCTCCCTCGTTCTGGCCCATCGTGTCCACAATCCGGGTTTAGTGGTGCATCGTAAGGTATCTTGGATAATGTGCTTAATGCCTGTGATCCCGCATCGGAACTAGTCGCGCCGTTGCAACCCAGGGTGCTGCGGCCGAACCTCATGCTCCTACTATTTAGTTGGGGTACTATGGCTTTGAAGCCCTCTAACATAACATCCCATTCCATGGATATTGGGTTTTTACGCAGCCCCCGGCCCTCCTCCCGCCTTATAGCTGCACTTTCGGCTCCACTCCACCGTACTACCTCGCTATGCCAAGTGTAGAACGCAGGGGGTCTCACTGATTTCCACCTCATAGTTATGGACCGTTTTACTAGTATAAGAGCGAGGTCTAGAAATCGTAGTTGAACTTTCTGAGGGCCTGTGCGTTTGCGTAGACCTAGCAGACATTCCTCAATAGTGTCCTTAACATGCAAGTGTGTGGTTTCCGCTATAGCGCGGCGGACCTCCTCCCCAAACCCTCTGAGGCGTGGACATGACCATAGCATGTGGACGAGATCTGCCTCCTCCAACTTGCAGCGAGAACAGTAATGCTGTGTGTTTGGGAACATCCGCTGTAGACGGCATGGTGTTAGGTAGGACCTGTGGAGAACCATGCATTGTATAAATTTAAATTTTGCATTTCGAGTCACTCGCTTAGGATGTTCTAGGATAATGGCCCATTCCTTGTCGGACAATTCCCGCCCCAGTTCTCTTGACCATTTGGTTCTTAGGTCAGTGAGGGGCACCGCTGCATGGACCCGGATACCGGCATATAACCATTTTATGAGGTGGCGTCCCTCACCCATGTAATATAATGAGCGAACTAATTCGTGTGTCATGGGTTCCTCTCGCTGAGGGGCCCAGTGCTTCCTTACATAGTGCAATAGCATAGCATGTGTCAAATATAAGTGATTTGGCGCACCAGTTGCCCGTACAAAGTTTTCATGGTCTAAAATGATTTTATTGCTAAACAGTGCTCCCACCGTCCCGACCCCTTCATCAGCCCAGGCCTGCAACCTACGCTTCGTGAGCCTTCCACTGGGTATTGGTATCACCAGCAGTGGGATGTTATCAGCGTATGGGAGGCAGCAGGACGTGTATTGTAGCGCTTTTTTCCAGCACTGTAGCGCTGTTTTCAACAAGGGCGGTGCATTCGGGGGGATTTTGCACTTTGGTAGTAATAGTGTGTGTAGGGCCCCCTGATTTATGTTTTGTGCTGTGTACCCTAACTCCTGCAGGTTACGACCCGCGGTCCAGTAGGACAGCCACTGCAGCTGGCTCGCGTAGTAGTACGCTCTGAAGTCCGGCACCCCCAACCCCCCTTTATGTGGTTCTAGCTGCAATTTTTTAAGGCTCACCCTTCGTCGTCCGGATCCCCATATCGGGTCTAGGAGTATGGTGTCCAGAGTTCGGAAGATGGATGGCGGGACTAGTATTGGCAGATTGGTAAAATAATATAATAGGCGGGGGAGGACCACCATTTTAGATACTGCCACCCGGCCCATTACCGATAAAGGAAGCGATGTCCAGAACGCCACTTTAGATCGAAGCGCCCTCATCGCCCTTGCGAGATTACCTTCGAGCATATCTACTTGGGACCTATATATCTGTATGCCTAGGTACTTAAACGTGTGGTGTGCCACCGGTAACGTGTACGATCCAAAGCTGACCACATCTGGGCGGGCACCATCCTGGAAAAAGAAGGCATTCGATTTTGCCTCATTGATGGCTAGACCCGATATGTGTTCAAATCTGGAGAAAATACTAGGGAGTGGTTCCAATTCACCTGTGAGGTCCTGCGCATAGATAATTATGTCGTCTGCATAGGCTGATATCAGGTGTGTTGCATTATCTAATGGAATCCCCAGCTGGCCAGCCTCTTGGCGCAGTCTAAGTGCCAGCGTCTCTAGCGCAAGCACGAATAATAATGGGGATAAGGAGCAGCCCTGCCTCGTACCTCTGTATACCGAATACTCTTGCGATATGTGCCCTCCAGTACATGCTCTTGCAGTAGGGGCCTCGTATAGTAGCCAAATCCATTGGAGGTACTAAGGAGGCAGCCCAAACCTCTCTATGGCCTTAAACATGTACTCCCATGTAATGGTATCAAATGCCTGCCGGAGGTCTAGTGCAATGCAGCCGCCATTTACGTAGTTCCCGGGGGTTGTTGCCATGATGTGGTGCAGCCGTCTGATATTCAATGACATGCTGGTATAAATCCACATTGGTCCCTATGTATTAGCTTGTTTAGATGGGGAAGAAGTCTACTAGCTAGGATCTTACTTAGAATTTTATATTCCGTTGCCAAAAGCGATAATGGGCGATAACCCGCCAGGTCTGCCGTGTCCCTCCCTGGCTTGGGGAGTGAGACCACTAACGCCTGCATGGTGGTGTGTGGAAGGTGTCCCAGTTCCAATGCCCTATTGTATAGCTCCTCTAATTTGGGGATTAATGCCTCGGAGTATGTGTCAAAAAACTCAACCGGCAGTCCATCCAGGCCCGGCACTTTATTTCGTGGAGGCCCCTTTATAGCAGCTTTTATTGCGGCTCTCGTGATTGGGCCTGTCAGACTTTTTTGCACATCTGTAGTGAGCTGTGGGTATGGCAGGTCCTCCAGGAATGCGTCTGAGTGTGATATCTATTGGGAGGGGCTTACTGTATAAGGTGCTATAGTACGTGCAGAAGGCTTCGTTTATGTCCCGTTGGGAGTGAACCTTGCCGCCCCCTGGTACAGTGATGTTGCAGATTACATTGATTGGTGGGTCGTCCCGCAGTATTTTGGCTAGGAGTGTCCCCGATTTATCAGTGTCAGTATGCTTCATCTGGGTATATGCCCTGTAATCGATAACCCTAAGGGATTCTAGTATCTCAGCATGCTGTAATCGCATCTCCTGTAAGGGAGCCTGCTACGTGGGGTCGGTTGCCACTTCCTGCTCTAGCTGGTTCATTTTATTCTCCACCCGACTAAATTTTTGTGTATTTCTTGCCTTGCACCCACCGTGGCACTAATCGCTGTGCCTCTTATAACTACTTTGAGCGCATCCCATTCAACTAGTATCTAGGAAGCAGTGTTCCCGTTTTCTGTAAAGTAGTTTATAACGGCCGTGGATAATGTGTTTCGAAAGGGAGCGTCCTCTAGCATCTGGGGCCACAACTTCCACGTGGGAACTGGCGTGGGAATTCTGCCCCACGCGATCGAGATCTCCAAGGGGTTGTGGTCTGAAAAGATCTTTGCTAAGTATGTGGCATGGGTCACTAGCGCAGCATCAATGCGTCTGTGCAGTTGATGGACTGGGGAATAAAAGGAATATTCCTTGCTTACCAAGTTCTTCATTCTCCATACATCCCCCAGCGCCCACCCATCAGCCCATCTGCAGAGGGCTTCCGCTTGTTTAACAGTACCCGCTCCATCTAAAGGGGGGAGTGATCTATCTAAAGATGTATCCATAACTGTGTTACAGTCACCTCCTAATATCCATGGGTGTGCCTCCCAGTCTGCCAGTATCGTATTCAGTCCCTTGAAAAATTTATTAAAAAGATAGGGAGCGACCCCACTAACCAAGAGACAGGGTACCACTGGTAAATATAAAAAATATTTCTCTTGGACATATACAGGAATACACTTTCAACCCGGTGCCCAATCAACCAGATTCACAACCACTTGCACACTGCTATATCACATATACACAAATTTCTCCATAAACACCATACAATTGAACCCAGAAAAACAACCATATATCACATAAGGATAAAATATTCAAGTGTATAAAAATTCAAGATTTATTAAAAATAAGTTAACATCACATCAAAAATCATACAATAATAACCAAAAATACAATAATAATAAAAAACATAAATTCACACATTAAAAACCTGAGACATCATGAGAGACAAAAAATGTGAAACATATAAATTCATCAAAACAGGTTATTCCCAACAGGAATCAAATACATAAACACCAATCGTCTATTCATTTATCGTTTCATTAGACAAAAGGCCGTTCCTGGATATAACCAAATAGAAATACGGGCGTCGACGCGTTTCAGTGGTAAAAATTATTGAAGTACCACCTTCATCAGGACAAATGTAATGCTTGTCTCTCTCTCAACAATATTAAAATTCAATACACCTAATCAAGACAAAAAACATACAATCAGCACAACCAACTATACTTATTCAAAATCATTAATCATATTACTTCATTATCCAAAACACTTCCCACATTTAAAAAAAAAAAAAAGGGATTTTGTTATTAATACACAGCAGTTATTTTAAAAAAAAAGACCAAATAACAATAAACATACATAATCTAAAAACCAACCCATGACACTTTAATTCATTCGGGATCTGTTATCAATATGTCTACATAGCCGTTTTGCGGGTTCAACAAAACTACGCATTCATTTAAGCATTTAAGGTCCCTTATCATACTATTCAGATACATATATCACACAGTCAACAAATACCTCATGTTATCACAATTCATCATCACTCTCCAATGTACATATATCCTCACACACTCATTCTTTCATTCCAGAACTATTCAATCTGTCACTCAAAATACATACCTATAGTAGTGTATGTGACGTTCATACAGTCAGTCTTCCCAAAAAAACCAAAAGAAGATTCTTTATCGTTGTCACGTAGTTTGTATGAACCCCGTGGCTTCAACTTGTCAGTGAATCTAATCCTAATAGGAAAAATAATACAATTACATTCCAACTCTGATCCTATCCACTCCATAGTTGGTTATTATAAAAAATCTCCAAATATCATTGGGCCACTAACCTCAGTTGATTCGTGTGTATACATATATATCACTGAAAGATAAATTTGTAGTGGAATTCAATTTGGAATTTCATTTATATATTCCGTTGTCCCTTATTATGATGAACGGTGCACGAGCTTCACACCTAAAATAACAACATATTTTTTATTCTATTTAGTTGTCCCATCATTCTTTTTACAATCAATTTTATACCAAAACCCACTCCAATAATTTTTATTCAGGCGGCTGTATCCCTAACTAATTTGCCCTCTATTATTTACTTGCCATGGGTCCATAGCCACTATTATTTGAAAAATAATAAGAAGGACGCTTATATTTAAAAACGCTCCATTATCAAAATACTATCATCACTTATATATAAAAAAAACGCTTAAACACCTTTATCTAGTCTCACAGGCTTTCCAATACTACCCGATGTTTAAAGCTCATGACAACATGTAAAATCCAATTTAACCCGCTTCTCATATCCTCCCTGGGTTATTTACAAGGTATTCATAGTGAATACAACTAAGTGTGCTCGACGGGAACTCCAAATGGAACCCGCCCATGTTTATCACAAAATTAAGTGACGATAGGTAGCCACGCGTCACCCGCTCTGTTATAAAGATACTGTCATCACTTTTCTAAAAAAACTTTTAAAAACACTTTTATCAAGTCCCGTAGGGTTTCCAATCCTACCCGATGTTAAAGGCTCATGGTGACATGTGAAATCCTATTTAACCCGCTTATCATATCCTCCTTGGGTTATTTTAAAGGGTATTCACCGTGAATACAACTAAGTGTGCTCAAAGGGATCTTCAAATGGAACCCACCCACGCTTACCATAAAATCCAGTGAGGATAGATAGCCTCGTGTCACCCGGTCAACTGCTTCACTCTCCTTTGCGGCGTTGAAACTGACTACTCGATCGTCCCACAGCGTGTATTATTTATACATCAGGTTGGCCTCAATTACTTTCACCTGTGGTCGTAACGTCACTACAATGCGCCCCTAGTGGACTCATTTACTTAAAGCGGCCCTCATGTCTAATATGCATCGGTGGGTCCCACCCTCATGTTAATAGTAAGCGAAATAAAGGGGCTGATACTTATTCTTCCCCACTTGGAGAGCCAATGATAACATAGCATTTATTGTTATAAATCTCTATATTTACCAATTTGGAAACCGAAGTCACATGAGGACCTAATCTAAGGTCCAGATTGCATCGAGTTTCTATTAATTTCAATGATAACCATGGGTCAGAAGAAATTTCGACCCATGGATCATATTGCCACTCTAAAAACGACAACCGCTCAAAATGAAAGCGGTTGCCGATACACCGCCAAATTTGGAACCTAAGGTCACATGGGGACCTGATGTCATGTCCAAGTTACAGCAAATACTATCAATCCCACTCACTACCAGGGGTCAGTAGGTCGACCCATGGCTCATATTGCCAAGTCTGAATGCGACCACCGCTAATAACAAAAGCGGCTGCCGGTACACCGCTAATTTCACCAAAGGGGGCCACACAGAGACCCTACAATATACTTACTTAGAATAAGACTTAAAAAACCGTTAATATCTATTCAACTAGTCTCATCCAATCCTCTTTTGTATTCAAACCCGTACGAATGGTATCTAAAGTTGAAATATACCATTGTTCGCGGTTCTTACGTTTCAGTGTTAAGTCTCCTGATCTTTTATTGCCTTCTATTTTTCAATAATGAACCACCTAAAATCCGTGAGAGTGTGACCTTCCTTCATAAAATGGCTCACAAGTGGGGCATTCTCTTTGTGATTTTTAATAGCGGATTTATGCTCCCCCAACCGGAAACGGAGTTCTCTAGACGTCTCACCAATATATCCCTGATTGCATGGACATAGGAGCTGGTATACAACATTCCTACTCCTACAATTATTTAATGTTTTTGAATGTAGGGTATGTTTATTATAGACCACCTTTTTATCCTCTATACACTGTCCGCACATATTGCAATGACTGCACTTATAATTACCAATGGCCTGAGTGCCCATCAGGGTTCGCTGATGCATTGAGGGACCTTCCCTGTATGTATGTACCAATTCTCTCTTTAAATTATTATTGCGTTTAAACGCAAATAAAGGTCTCTCTAACTTTAAAGAATCAGTGTCATTTAGAATGCTCCAGTTTGAGTTAACTATATTTTTAATCTTATTGCTCAAACAGGAGTATTGGCTAACAAACACCAATCTCTGTTTTTCATCCTGCCTTTGCTTGTTGACCCCACTCCCTGTTAACATACTGTCCCGATCATAAAACCGGGCTCGTTTAAAAGAATGTGATACAAGTTTTTTAGGATAGCCTCTGTCCTTAAGTTTAGCCTTTAGGGACTCTGAATGTTTATAAAAATCATTGAGGGAAGAACAGTTCCTCCTCAACCGGAGGAACTGCCCAAAAGGGATGTTATCTTTTTGTGCATTTGGATGAAAACTCGAATAGTGCAGCATGGGTTCAATTGTATGGTGTTTATGGAGAAATTTGTGTATATGTGATATAGCAGTGTGCAAGTGGTTGTGAATCTGGTTGATTGGGCACCGGGTTGAAGGTGTATTCCTGTATATGTCCAAGAGAAATATTTTTATATTTACCCTTGAAAAATTTATCCTGGTCAAAATTTGGGGCATAGAAGTTACCTAGCACCACTGGCAAGCCATCTACGGTCCCACGTAGAAGTATATATCTACCCTGTCCATCGACACGCCTTTCTAGCTCTACAAACAGAACCCCATGCCTGATTCAAATAGTCACGCTTCTTGCAAAGGCAGAGTAGTTGGTAGAGAAAACCTGCCCCTTCCATTTCTTGCGAACTTTACCCGCCTCCTACTCTGTGAGATGCGATTCTTGCAGGAACACTATCTGCGCCTTGCGCCTGATCAGTTGTGCAGCACCCTATGTCGCTTTTGCACCGATCCCAGTCCCCGCACATTCCAGGTGATTAAGTTATAGGAACCGAGCATGTTTGACTGGTGGTAGTGTATATGTGTGATTTCTGTGTAATTATTGAGCTCCTCAACTCATAGTTCGTCGACCACTGTGGGCCAGAACCCCTGAACTCCCCTTGAACTATGAATACGAGGCCCAGCTATTGAACGATGCTGGGCCGAACTGAGAACACAACTGCACAAATAGTGCTATATCTATATGGTGCATACGCATTTAGAGGGTAGTCGCTGCCACCATTCATGTTTGCTTACCCACATCTATGAGCTCTACAGAGCCCGGGAATTACATTATTATTATCACATTAACTGTTATCTTTGTAGCCGTGTAGAAAAAGTATATGATTGTCCGTGAAACCAGATGTCGAACCACCGCCGTGCCTTTGGTCCATGTGGCAGACAAGGCCGCCTCACCTGGGCTGCACTAGCCCAGCAAATCATCCGCTGTCTGAGGTGTTATCGTAGGGAACAAGGTAGGACTATTTTCAGAATCGGAATGTACAGTACTTACCTCCGAAGAATCCGGGGCCATGCAGAGGCTACCCTCTCTGAAGGTGTTTGCAGCGGCCAAGGCCTCTTCTCTGCTTCGTTGGGCCTGTTCATGTGTATGGCTTAGCGACTGCGATTTGTGGGCATTTTTCCCATTGCTGCGTGATCTACGCTCTTGAGTCCGTTTAGGGCTGTTGGGCCGACTTTGGGATGCGGTGCCAGAGTTTGAGACTGGATCCATGACCTCAATCCATTCTTCCGCCTCCTACGAGCTGCCGAAAAAGTATGTTTTTTGCTTGTGAATGATTTTCAGGTGGGCGGGGAACAAGAGAGCGTATTTGAGGTTCATGGCGCGCAGTTTCTTTTTAACTGTTTGAAAGGAGGACCTTTGGCGTTGGACCACTGGGGTGTAGTCAGGGTACAGCGATATCGGGTGGTTTTCAAACTGTATCTGCGACCGCTCACGTGCCTTCTGAAGCAACACATCTCGGTCCCTATCATTTAAAATCCTGGCTGTCAGTGGCTGTGGCGGAGCGCCCACCTTTGGCCTACCGGTAGGGATTCTGTGGGCTCTCTCCACGCAGAAGAAGGTCGATAGTCTGTCTGGAGCTATATATTCACGGAACCACTTCTCCATAAAACTGGCAGCGTTGGGACCTTCACTGCGCTCCGGGAGCCCAATGACGTGCACGTTGTGCCTTCTGCATCTTCGACTCTGTCCTGCAGACCACTGACTTGCCGTTGTAGTTGTTGGATTTGTGATGCATGTTCCTTGTGTTTGGGTACGATCTCCTGTAAAGTCAGTCCCTGAGACTTCACTGTGCTTGCTAGCTTGGCGTGGTCAGCTTTGAGCAATGTAAGACCTGTCGTGAAAGATCCAATTTGCTGCTCTATGGCCTTTCGGGAGTCCCTAACCTCCTGAAGTGTTAAATCCAACTTATCCAGGGGTGCCTCCGCATTTGTGGGCGGGATAGAGTTAGGCGATATCGAGCGTGTAGAGTTGTCCGGGTCATCCAAGGTGGCTGCGTATTGGTGGTGGTTGCCTCCGGTAGTGTCCCCTTAGGCCGCCCCATTTCTCGTGGGAGCCTTCTCTTCGATGACAGTTATTAATGTGTGGATGATGGCTGGACTGTTGGTTGCAGCGCTATGGGAACTGCGTTTGCCCGCTTCGGTTATAATTGCACGTGATGCTGGGGCGCCTCAGGGCTCGATTCGTCAGTTCTCCTCTATATGTAGCTGCGGCTCATAAAAGGTCCCTAGGCCACACCACACAGCGAGAGTACAGGTCCCTGAGAGTGCCCGCCGGGCCCAAGGTCACATACGAGTTTTAAGGCTGTGCACGGCTCACCCAGTCTTTGAAGTGTTGCATTAAAAGTGGTCCACCAAACAGATACAGCCTGGGCCCCTTCTGCTATACCGCTCCGCAAGCCTCGGGTAATGGCGTCCTGCTCCAATCACACCTCACCACTCAGCTTGTTATTATAGAAGGAGCCGGATTGAGCGACAGCCGGCCCGGGAACCACGTCTATCCTCGCGTCCCCAGACAGGCCACCCGGATCTCACCGAGGGCACCTCACGGGTAGTTGTCGCATTAGGTCACTAGTAGGCCGCTTCGGGGGTCCCAGACCTCCATGTGACACTCCCAGGAGCTCATCCGCGTCTCTCCACATACACGTCCCTTTGTCGTGTCAGGAGGGGTGAGAGGCAGTCAATCCGGGTGGTGAGGCTCGCTTAAAGGCAGCGCCTGCCTCGTTTCCCAGAGCTGGTGGTATACGGCCCGTCTCCATGTGTAAGCGCGCCCCTCGCTCTGGTTCTGTTTATGTTGGGCGTGCAGGGGGGGCCGGGGGAGCAGCGACTAAAGCCTCTCCGCAGTCGCTCTCACCTGCAGTGTTGCGCCGACCGCCTGGCGTCCGTTCGGGTCAGCCGCGTCAGGCGAGAGCCCAGGCCAGTCGGACTCCTCACGGCTCCTCCTTCGTCAGCAAGGCAGGCCCTGCCGCTCGCCAGTGCGGCCCGACTCGTGTGCTTCACCTCGACCACTTCAGTTGCTCTGAGGACAGCCTCACTTCAAGGAGGATGAGTGTTAGCCTCCGCTGGTGTCAAGTAGGGGCCCGGTAATATGAGTGCGTCTGATGTCCACGGCACATCAACGCCCGCACCGGGACCCCGTCGCCATTGCGCTCGGCAAATCGAACACCCAGGCGTTAGTTAGGCGGCGTGGGCTGCAGAGAGACGGGCACCACCTCTGCAGCCCACAGCAGGCCCGCAGCTTCTGATCCAGCGCTAACCATAAAAATTCTTCTCCTATATGCTTCGGTCATCCAGGTAGAACTATCCCTCCAATACACAGACTATATCCATATGACGGTGGGGCCCATAACACCGCACATGCATTCACTCACTCATTTATTCCCTGGATTTCCTCCGTCAGTAACCTAGGAGAAAAACAGTAAAACGATTCGCTGGAAGGAGACGGGATACCTCTTTTTAACACGACATAATATTTCTCATTGTTTTAAGGTATTCCGCTCATTGGTCGATGGACCAACTAGTAGGAATCAGTTGATGGTGATTTAAGACCAGCTCAATCACAATAAACCTAACCTTTTTCATTAATCATTCAGCTAAAGAACCACTGAGTCATTTGTTTAAAGATAATAAATTATATAAAGTTTAGAAGCATGAAATAAGTTTTAGGTTTATTATTCAGATTATTACATTTGTTATCATTATACGAATAAATTGAAATTGCAATGCATACCTATTAGATGGAAGAATAAAGTTCGTCACGGCAAGAACTCCCGAAATCTCTATCTATCTGTTCTGGAAAAGTCTAATAGTTCTAAATGGAAAAATCTATCAAGAATAAAAGTTCTTCAAAAAGCAGCATCTTATGCTCAATTAAAAATATAAAATAGCAGCAGCAGCCTCAGCTCGTCAGCATCAGCAGCAGCAACTCCATACGCAACTAACAGCAGCCAAAAAACGGCAAAAAGCAGCTCCCAGCAACCAGCAGCATCATCATCCCTCCCCACCAAGAGTAGGTCTTCTTATACCCTAATTCTAGCTTACTAAATAAAAATGTTGCATCTTTATGGCGAGATTCTCTCTAATTGGTCCATTTGAGTCCTTATACATCTTTTATCAAACTTCCTTGTTCTAACCAGCTCTTTGTGGAATGTCCATACTTGCATCGTTTCCCACAGTTCGTGACATTACTCATCCGCTTCGATCAGTCCAACTTGTATCACTTTCCGATACTTTTTAGGTTCAACAGTTCTTTTTGACTTCTCACGCTTCTTGCTGACCCATCTTGGCACACATTTATTCAGTAAGGTCACAATAGCCTTGACCATACTTTCATCCTAGGCTCTTGGAACAATCACGTTGTCATTCTTGTTCACGGCCTTTCTCCTTGTCTACATTTCTCCTCGCGCACGCGTATTCTAGCTCATGGCGGCCATTTTATATCGCTGCTCAACAGGCCTAAGCGAACTATTTACAAAGATAAACAAAATATAGTTAAGAATAAAGAATATAAACCCTTTCGTTTCCCTCCCGTCATTCTATGTACCCTTAATTAGGTATTACCTAGCAAAAAGCAACATATAAAGCCGTCCCTTACTTACCATTGCTTTATTTTGCCACTACACGTTTTGTTTTCAAAGCACAAATCATGCATTTTATTATTCTATTAATACGCAAATATTAGGTTATGTTAGCCACGTCAACAATTATAAGTAAATTAGTTTGCACACAAAATAGCGTGTTACCTTTAACCCTTCACATGTAACATACATTGTTGGTTATTTACTTAAACAAACTTGTTTGTTAATCATTTTACGTAAATTATTAGGAGGTTAAATTTTTTCTTTTACCCTGCTCCATCAATTCCCCCCTTTGGTGATTTTTAATATCACCACAAAACCCAAGTTACACAATTCTATCAGACAGCATATTTCTTGATCCGTTTTTTTTTTTTTTAGTTTACACAACTGTATCCCTTTCAACTTGTCTCTTGGTCTTCTTGTACATATTCTCTTTTATTTCTTCTAGCTCTATTTCACCCATTTCTCTCTCTCTCTCCTTGTTTATCTTGTTTTCTTTTTCTATTTTATTCTGTTTTCTTCTTTTCTTTATACATGTAATTGCAAGCTTCAGTACTAAAATTATTATTATTATCATGGTTGCTATTATTATGACTTTCCCTATTATTAATCCACTCATTCTAGTAAACCAATTTATTACTGAAGAAAACCCTTTACCAAGTTTTCCAAACGCACTTTCAACCTCCAGTGGAACAAGTTCTTTGTGCAAACTTGTAATATTCTTTATATACTTTTGTATATTTTCACTTTTATCTGGAATGTAAGTGCAACAATGTTGGACTTTCAGCATTCCACAGACTCCACCCTCTTTTGCCAAAAGAATGTCAAGGGCAAGTCGATTTTGCATTACCATAGCTCTCATGGCAACCATCTCGGTATTTACCATCAAGAACCCTCCAGCAGTATCTGTAGATAAACGATCTACTACTGTGGATAATTTCCGAATTTTAAATGCATTCAAAGATATTCCCACTGCTGGTATCAATGCACCAAAAATATCACCTACTATTTCTGAAAAACTTTCCCTTTTTCTACGTGTAAAGGTATTTATCATTTCGTGTGTTCCTTTTTCTGTTCTATCCATATGAAATTTTTTGGGAAAGACCAGGCCTAAATAACATGACCCATACCAATGGTCCGGCAACCTGTAATAAGCCCTATTACCACAAATATAATAGATTCCTGGAAATATTGGATCTTTTCCCCCTTTGAATCCCCATCCGCCTAAAATTTGATAATTGTCATGGCAATCACTGGAACCCACGAAATAATTGTCATATCTTGTTCTATTTCTTCTTCTTTTTTTTTAAATTATTTTTATTTTTCAATTCATAGCATATAATACAAACACAATCAATTAAACCTCTAGTACAGAATTTAAATTCCACAGTATAACAAAATTATATATATTCACACCGATATCTCCATATGCTTAAGCTTGGGTCCCCAAATCTGTACCCCCAATTTTTTCTTCTTCAGTGATTTCAAACAGTACAAACTATATTCCAAATTGAATAAATTATAAAACTTTGCTTGCCACATCGCAAACGATGGGGCTTCAGGTTGGAGCCAGACTGAAGCAATACATAATCGAGCTGCTGCAACAGCTATGAATATAAGATACCTAAATGAATAACCAGTCTGACCTGTTTTAGTACCCTCTCCAACTCCTGTTAGCATTACCTCTTTAGAGATAAGCACATCAACCCCAGTAATTTCCGTTAGAAACTGCTCAATGTAATTTCTAAACTGAAATAATCCTACACACTCGTAGAATATATGTACAATATCCGCCTTTTGCGTATGACATCTGAAACAGTTCCCATCGTGGGCCCCCCCCCCCACTTCATCATTTTTACAGGGGTATGATATAGATTGAATAAAGTCTTATAATGTTGAGTTCGTAAATTTGCTGTCAGAAGAACTCTAGCAGCCGTATCAATTGATTGTTGCACATATTTATCTGCGGTCCCTAGCCGTATCCTCCACTTCCCATCCTGATTCTCTATATCATCCGGTTGGGTTTCAATAAGTATTCCATATAATGTCCCTATCTTGACTCTTTTTTTTAACTGCCTCCACTAGAGTATTGGGGGCTATCATTAAATGTCTGTAATGCTTAACTAAAAAATCTCGTATTTGTAAATATTTAAAAAAATCATTTTTAGGCAACTTATATCGTTCTGTTAAATCAGAAAAGGAAGCGAGTACCCCCCCACAATATATATCCCCTATTTGTCTAATCCCATTATCTCGCCAACTATCCATCTTTACATCCCAAAAAACCGCAGGGAATATAGCTGTAGAATTCAGTGGTGTATAATAATTTATCCGAGTTATTGAAAACATTCTACATACTATTTTCCAAACTTTATATGCTGTAATCATAATTTTAAACCGTGTTCTCTTGAAATAACTGTGCCCCCATCAGCATTTGATATATATTAGGTGCTTCTGCTAGTTGTCCTTCCTCTCCAGTCATAAGAAACCGCATATTTTGTAAGAGGCATGCTAAATAATAGAACATAAAATTCGGTACAGCCCATCCCCCTCGCTCTAGTGGTAGTGTCATATATTTTACAGCTCGTTGAGCTTTCTTTTGGCCCCAAATGAACCTATCACATAGATATTGTAGCTTCGATACTTGCAGTCGTGTCAACTCCAACGGAACTGCCCTGAAATAATACATAGCCTTTGGGAGAATACACATTTTAAGCACATTGCATCTCCCAACCATTGACAAATGCAGACATTCAACCCTATCCAATTGTCGTTTAGCCGAAGAGACAATATCACCCCAATTTACCTCTACTAAGTCTTGAAGTGACATCCGAATTTTAATACCCAGATATCTGACTTCGTCCGTAACCCGTCCTTCTCCAAGGCATGCTCCTTCAGAGCATACGATCTGGGTTTTGGATGCATTCAACCTATATCCAGCCACTACCCCAAACTTCTGGGTTAAGTTCTCTATCTCAATCACTACTTGCTCTGGGTCAGATGTTGCTACCGCTATGTCATCAGCATAAGCTAATACTCGCACTTGAAATTGCCCACAGATCATAGATTTAATCCTATTCGTTGTTTCCAACAATACTAACAACGGGTTAATATATATAGCGAATAATAAGGGCGAGCATGGACACCACTGTCTTGTTCCCCTACTAATATATACCGGGGCCGATTCCCTGCCCATTACACATATTTTAGCCCGCGGAGATTTATATATGGTTTGTATTGCTCTCATAAAACACGGCCCAAACCCGATTTTAAGCATAACGGCCCATAAGAACGACCATGACACGCGGTCGAACGCTTTTTCAGCATCTAAACAAATTATGCCTAAGTTTTTTTGCTGTACATTAGCATAGTCAATCATTGCAATCACTCTATTTAAATGATTAACTGTACCTCTACCAGGTATAAAGCCGTGCTGGTGTCTAGAAACCAATGGAGTAATCACTTGAGCAAGCCTAGCTGCCAGAATCTTTGAGTACACCTTGCCATCCGCATTTATCAGTGATATTGGTCTGTACGACCCTGGCAGATTCGCCGGTTTGTCTTCATCCCACGACAATGGTGGGTGCCCAGCTTGAGCCTCTAGAAATGTAGCCAACATATCATCCTTTATTGCTTGGAAAAGTATTCGATATACCTCCAATGGTAATTTGTCTGGCCCTGCCGCTTTGCCCCCAGCCAACGAGCCCAACGCTTCCTCAAGTTCTGCCGTTGTTATCGGGGCTTCTAGAGCTCCCCGCTCTTCTTGTCCGAGACCCACTAAATCTATTGTTTGGAGAAATGATTCTATATTATCATTGTCCACTGTATCTTGTGTGTATAGCTCTTTATAAAAGGTGCGGAACCCCTCCAATATTCTTTCCACAGTTTCTACCACTCTCCCCTTGCCATCTTGCAATGACACTACTTTCTGTACCGATTGCCTACCTCTAAGCCTTTGGGCCAAACACCGACCTGTAGCTTCCCCACACTCATACCTTTCTTCTTTATGGATTTTATATTGACCAGCAATTTCCTGACTCCAAATCCTATTGATCTTAGCCTTACAGCATGCAATCTTAGTTTGTATCTCTTTGACTTCCCCCCTATTCCTTATTACTTGTATGAGTTCCTGCTCCCCTATCTTTAACTCCTCCAAAAGACCCGACATAAGATTCTTCTGCTGCCTTTGTTTGGTCAACCCATAACTAAGTGTTTCGCCTCTAAGCCCCGCTTTCAACGCATCCCATACCATCGACTGGGTAGTAGAGCCTCTATTAATCTCCAGAAATTGTATTGCCCATGTTTTAATATGGTCATTATATTGACAATCTCCTAAGAGCTTCCTATTGAAAGTAAATGACCTACATTTTCTTGCCTGACTTATACTAGAGAGGTCCAGTACCACGGGGCCATGGTCCGACGTAATCCGCGGCCATACCTGCATCTTTGCACCTACAAT
This sequence comes from Calotriton arnoldi, assembly GCA_963921515.1. Taxonomy (NCBI): domain Eukaryota; kingdom Metazoa; phylum Chordata; class Amphibia; order Caudata; family Salamandridae; genus Calotriton; species Calotriton arnoldi. Next base: position 5,719,013 of record CAWUFW010000113.1, on the reverse strand, counting down.
AAATAACCGTGACATAAAAATATAATCCAGCCTAACTAATGTGTTATGGGGAAATGAATAAAACGTATAGCCTGGATCTCCCTGATTTACTACTGACCACACATCTACTAGTCCATGACTCTGCAAGAGTTGTTGCAAGGCCCTATAAACTTTTGGTTTACGCCCTATATACTTCTCATAACCCACCTCCCACATCTTCCCTTCCCCATGTATGTTGAAGTCACCGCATAATATCAGCGGGGTGTCCCACATCGCCAACTCCACATTTAAATATTCCAATGTTTCAGCCTCATCTAAATTCGATCCATATACCGTACAGATAACTATCTTACGATCCTCAACACTACACTCCGTTATAGCCCACCTCCCTAACTTGTCTACCTTCTCTCTTCCCGTCCCAGATATTCCTTGTTTAGCTAAAATTGCGACACCCCTATTCATTATAGACTGTCTGGTTGCTGTAATCAATATATATCCCAGCTCATTCAATATCTTACGATTAATCCAGGGCACATGTGTCTCTTGTATACACAAGATGTCGGGGTTTATCAACCTTAAATCAGCAGCTATTCGTTTCCTGTTCTATTTCTTCTAATGCACAACCTTCCCTGTTGGGGCCAATCCAGAGTCATAGCTGCATTTGTCTTTTTCTTGTCATGATTGTCTTCCTCAAACGCCCAAAGAGGTGTTTTTGTCTCTTCTATCACTTTTCTTTGAAATTTCGCTCTTCTATCCTCAACCATTTCTAAAAATACCTTTTCTTCCTTCTTTAACTCACAGGTAAGGTTGTTTTTAACTATATTATCTAAGGTTAAAATCTTATCTTCTATGAAAAATTCACCAAACGTTTTTCCCTCTTTTACTTTGTTTAGTTCAGGAACTACAGAAATTTTCGCAAAAATCTTATCTATATCAGTGTAATAATATTCTAATCTTCCTGTCTTATAAAATAAACTTGCTAAAACACTACATGTTATTTCATACGTCAAAGGAAGGTGATGATAAGTCACACCCTCTGCTACAGACGCAGGCAATTGCATACAAACATAACAATCTCTTACATCCATTGTTTCTACATACTCATACAATAATTTTGTAAATACATTCTTTGAAAAATCTGTTATTGATTTGTCTTTATGTAATTCTGCACTACCTTTTAATATAGCTGTTTCTTGAATGTTATCTCCTTTTTCTTTCTCTGTGTGATTAGACGTTTCTTCTACAGCTAAACTAATTGGAATAGTGATTGCTAAAACCACCCACACTGTCATTAATAATCCTGTACAAAAGAAGCACATCTTACACCATCTTCTTAAAAACTCACATCTACATTTTCTATCTTTAGTATCTTCCATTTTGTTCTATAACCTATTTATTATATGTACAGGAAAATGTGTCACCACACCTCAGAAATGACTTCTTAGCCACCCTGCACTCTAATTTTGTCTTCGTTTGGTACTTTCTTTTGATTCTTTTCAGAATTCTTTCTTTGTCAAATCCAGTATTTCGTCAACTCCGGTAGAAATTCGTTTACATTTCTTCAAGTTTGTCGCACTTCACCTTCACCCATTAGGTTTCTTCGTTCTGGGTTCTCGTGAGTGTTCTCTTCTTCTTTGATATCAGTTAAAGCAAGGTACAACCACTCAGGTGATCTATACTTCAGATTTACTTTCTTTACTCTTTTCGTTTTCTGCAAGTTTTTTCCACTTTGTTTGTCTTGCTCTTTTTGACTTGTTATTTCATTCACTTGTTCAGCACTTTTTCCATCCAGCCTTATGATCCTGTATCTTAGTTTTCTTACTTCGTTGGGCCAATTGTCTCCTTTTCTTGGCCTTTTCGTCTCACTTTCTTTTTCCTCTCTTTCTGCTTTCCAGGTTCTCTTTCTTGACTCTAGTTTTTGTTTTCTTTCTTCTCCACTTTCTTCAGACTCTGTTTCAGTTCTTTCTTTATTGTCTCTTATTTTGAATCTTATAATTTCATTTTCTCCTCTTACTTGTGGTTCTTTTCTTATTTTCCTTCGTTCACCTACTTCTGTCCCTCCTCGAGGTTCTTCCGAATTTGTTTTAATTTCTCTATCTGCTTCTAAATTTCCCTGTTCTTTTGTTTGGCTATCTGTCCCTATTGCTCCTCGGGGATCTTCCGATTTTTCTAACTTTTTGTTTGAAACTCTCCCTTCTTCATCTATTAATATTATCTCCGAAGGATTTTACCACAACTTGTACTTGGTTGCTCACTGTCACTATCTTTGTGCTCAGTCTCTTCTCTTATGCTTTCAAATTTTCCAATTTCTCTTCAGATTTTCATCACAATCCGAATGATCTGTATCAGATTCTGAACTGGTGTCTGATATTTCCAGATGTCGACTCACATGTCGATCTTCAAATTCTGGAACTTCAGCTATTTCCTCCACTCCTTCTGTCGTTGCACTCGTAGTTGGGTCTTCCAGATGTCGACTTACAGGTCGATCTTCAAGTTCTGGCACCCTGTTCGCTTCTTCTTCGGCTTCCGATGCTGAACTGTTATTCAACTCTTCCAGATGTCGACTCACATGTCGATCTTCAGGTTCTGGAACTCTGATGGTGTGACTGGCATGTATCCAGTTTTTCACTCCCGCACATTTGACTGCAGTGGTTGTCACCAGTATCACCTGTCGCGGTTCGTCCCAGCGAGAAACCAAACAGTTTCTTCTTCTATGGACTTTTATGCGGACCCAATCTCCTGGATTCAAGTCGTGAGCTGGTTTTCTTTCAAGAGTGGTCGCATCCGGTCCAACCTGATGAAACACAGAACGCACCACATCAGCCAATCCTTTGCAATAATCCAGCACCAGATCATCAGTTATAGTCAGTAGTTTGTTGACAGGTACATGTGCTTGTCTCATTGCTCGTCCCATAATAATCTCATGGGGACTGAGTCCAGTTTTCCTTTCCGGAATACTTCTGATTGTCATTAAAACTAATGGCAAGGCATCTGGCCATTTGAGTCCTGTGGCTTGATACATTTTTCCTAGCCTGTTCTTAATTGTTCCATTCACTTGCTCTACTATTCCAGAAGCCTCTGGTCTGTATGCACAATGCAGTTTCTGTTTAATACTAAGTGCTTCACAAATCAGTTGAATTAATTCGTTTTGGAAATGTGTTCCTCTATCTGTTTCAATCGTGACTGGAAAACCATACCTTGGAATGAATTCTCGCAGCATAAGTTTTGCTACCGTGATTCCATCATTCCTTCTGGTCGGGTATGCTTCCACCCAACGGGAAAACAAACAGACGACTACAAGGACATACCTTAGTCTATTGCTCGGCGGCATTTCTATGAAATCCATTTGCATTCTAGTGAACGGACCTCCTTCTCGTCCTATTGTTCCTAGACACGATACAGTCTTCCTTCCTGGATTTAACTGTTGACAAACAAGACATCTTTGACAAAGACTCTCAGCTATGGCTCTAAATTTTGGATTATACCATGTTTGTCTGAAAAGTCTGATCATTGAATCTCTCCCAATATGGGCTTGTCCATGGTACATCCGTGCCATGTCAGAAATCATGCTATCAGGCATAACTGGTCTTTCATCTCTGTAAACCCAAACATCATTTTCCTCATGTTTTCTACATCCTGCTTTTATCCAAGTATCTTTCTCCTCTTCATCTGCTGCTTCCTGTAATTGTCGCACTTCATCCCATGTCTCAACAGGGTTAGTAGAAAGCAAAGGACATGAAATATGCTCTCTTTCTCGGTTCCTGTTCAAAGAGACCACATTCTTTGCACAGTACTGTGCAATCTCATCAGCATACTTATTGCAGACAGTTATGTAGTCTTCCCCATTTTTATGTGCATTGCACTTCACGACAGCAATCTGTTTAGGCAGCTGTATCGCCTCAAGCAGTTTTTTCACAAAATCTCCATTTCTAATCGGCGTTCCTGCAGACGTCAAGAAACCTCTTTGTGACCAAATCTGACCAAAGTCATGCACAACTCCAAAACCGTATTGGCTATCCGTCACAATTGTAACCCGTACATTTCTTCCCAACTTGCAGGCTTGAATCAGAGCTATTAGTTCTGCTACCTGGGCAGACCGTATCCCTTTCAGACAAGATGCTCCCATTACAGTTGCTACTGTGCAAACTGCATATGCTGCACTTAGAACTCCATCATTTGTTCTCAAACATGAGCCATCCACGAACAGAATATAATCTGATTCCTTTAAGGGCTCATCTCTTATATCTGGTCTCGGTTTTGTACAATATTCAAGCACATTCAGACAGTCATGATCCACTTCATCCATTTCAATCACACTCTCTTCATCTGGCAATGATGTCGAAGGATTCACATTCATGCATCTGTCAATGGTCACATTATCTGCACTCAAAATTACCTTTTCATACCTAGTCAGCCGACTGTGTCATGTATTGGGTTTTCGTTCGTGTCAAGAGAATTTCCACAGAATGTGGAACATATACTCTCAGTGGATATCCCATCACTATGCCTTCACTCTGTTCCAGTAGCAGCAACTGCTTTCAAACATCCAGGCAACGCTTTTGCTACAGGGTCTAAAACAGCTGAAAAATATGCAATAGGTCTTTTCATAGATCCATGTCTCTGTACCAAGACTGAAAACGCACATCCATCTCTTTCACTGCAATACAACTCAAAGTCTTTCTCATAGTCAGGCATTCCCAATGCTGGAGCTTCACACAATTTCTTTTTCAACTCTCTGAATGCTTTCATTTCCTCATCATTCATTTCAAAAGGATCTTTAACATCCTTCTTTGTCAGTTTTTGCAAAGGTTTTGCGATCAAAGAAAAACCACTTTGACAATATCCAACCATTCCCAAAAACATTCTTACCTCTCTTTGCGTCATTGGAGCTCTCATTCCTTGAATCATTTTTATTCTCTCGGTCGTTACCTTTCGCACTCCTTTCTCAATTTTATGCCCTAAATATTGGACTTCTTGTTGACAAAACTGCAATTTTGATGGGGACACCTTATGTCCTCTTTTGGCTAAATGATTCAGCAAAGCAATTGTATCATTGACACATGCTTCCTTCGTTTTTGATGCCACCAGTAGGTCATCAATATACTGAACCATTACTGACTTTTCTGGCATTTTTAAATCTTCCAAGGATTTCTTTAAAATCTGATTAAAGATCGAGGGGCTTTCTGTGTACCCTTGAGGAATTCGGCACCATGCCAAAATACGCTCTCCGAACCTGAACGCAAATAATGGCTGGCTATCTGGATGCAATGGAATAGAGAAAAATGCATGGCATAAATCAATTACTGTGTACCATTCTGCTTCGCGTGGAATCTGGTATAGAATCACAGCAGGGTTCGGTACTATTGGGCAACAAGGCACAACAATTTTGTTTACCTTCCTCAAATGCTGTACAATCCTATATGTTCCGTTTGGCTTTTTCAGTCCCATTATTGGCGAATTACATGGACTGCTCATGATTTCTTTTAGAATCCCTTGTTCAATCATTTTATTTATTACTGGCGTTATTCCTTCAATTATTTCTGGTGTCAATTTATACTGGGGCGTATTTGGGTAACTCGTTCCCTCTTTTACGGATATTTTAACAGGGTCTACTCCTTTCATTAACCCTATATCTTCTCCTGTAAAATCCCACACTTTCTCTTCCACTGTCTCTTTTAGTTCAATTGGGATTTTCTCTGCATCAAATACAGGAAACAAATCATTTACTTCTGGTTCCAAATTTACCATTGTCATTTTATACAGTACATCTTCATCTGGGGTCTGAAATGCAATTCCATCTGGAGTACAATAGATAGTGCAATTCATTTTGCACAATAGATCGCGTCCTAATAGGTTCACAGGACTGCAATCACACACCACAAATCGGTGCATTTCACTAAATGGACCAATCTTTACCTCCACTAGTTTAGTAAGAGGCGTCTTAATTTGCTGATTCGATACTCCAACTACTTGGATATGTTCACCTGAGAGAGGAAGGTTTGGAATTTCCACTGACCTAACAGTAGAACGGGTAGCTCCAGTGTCCACAAGGAATGTTACATTTGCACCATTCACTTCTCCATCCACAAATGGACCTGCTTGATCTACCTCTAGAGTTGCGCCAAGCACGCACTCTTCCCCCTCTCCTAGGCACCGTCAGAAGCTTTCATCCGTCTCATCATCATCCTGTCGTAACCAATTTTGAGAAATGGCAGCTGCACGCGGCAACTGTGTTACCTGCTCTCCTCCGTAGAATCCTGTTTCTGCACTGAATTTCTGTTGGTTAACACTCTTGGGAAGTGGTGGTTGTGGCACCTGACTCTGTGGAGTAACTATCTCACTCTGCACCTGTGGATTTAATGATTGATTTTCCGCATTAAGTTTTGGAGGAAATTTACACTCGTTTCTCCAATGCCCTAGCCTTCCGCAGTTGTGGCATGGCCACTTTTTCTTTGCCTCATCTATGCTCATTTGTCCTTTTCCTTTGCCTATATTTGGTCTAAATCTAACCTGTCCTGCTTCATTAACTGTATTGTTCAATTGAGCTTCTTGCTTCTCTGCAACTTTCACCTGTGCCCACATGGCTTTCTCTTTCAATTTACGCTGTCTACTCTCAATATCATCACTGCAATACTTAGCATATCTCAAAACCTCGTCAACTGTGCTATTCTGCCAACAAATCATATGCTGCTTAATCATTTCACTTATCTCCGGTTTCACTCCATACACAAATCTATATACAAAATGACTCATATCCTTCTCATTTAGTGTCTCATAGCCACTATACTGTTTAAAAACTAACAATAGCCTCTCATAGTAAGCATGCACTGATTCTTTACTTTCCTGCGTGGTTCTGTCTATCTTTACCCAATCCGTTTCTTTAGGTGGAATCTTATTCTTCAAAAGGTAATTACTTGGTCATACTTCCTCATTACTTCTGGTCCTGGCGCTCCTGTTTTAGCATCCCTTGGATATTCTACAGTTGGCCAATCAATAGTAATCTTACATTCTGTCCACAAATCAGCTGGTACTACTATATCAAACAATCCATCCAAATCTATCCACAACACCTTTGAAACCTTAACAAATCTCTCCACTTGTCTGTACCATTCTACTGGCTTCTCTCTCAACTTTGGGAAATCATTTGTAAATGACAGTATATCCTGTCTAGACCACGGAGCATGCACATAACTACCTCCTGGAGTCTCTCATCGGGTACTCCCTTACAACTGGTTCCTTATCTGTTACTGCAAAAGCTAAAGATGCTTTATCTGTTACTTTCTCATTCTTTTTCGTCCATCTACTTCTCCATCTATCCATTTTCTCAACAAAACAGTTAATTCTTTTATTTGGGTCAATCGTCCTGATGTGTTCAGGTTCTCTATATCTTTCTCACAAAAATCTACTCTATATGGTTTCTGCAACGTTCTCACTTTTGCAAATTCTACTCCTAGTTCAATCGCTGTCTCTTCTAATTTGTCATGTAAATTTCTAGCTCTCCATGTAATACTCTTGCACCATAACATAATCTCGTCATCCTGATAACTTTTCAATTTTTCTGTACCAATCGTTCCTAATATCAATTCTTCCATGTCTATTTTTAACCTAATTACATCTAGTGGTTTTACTTCTGTCTCTTTCGTTTTTAGCGTTTTCATCCATTCATTTAATTCATCTGGAGTTGGACCTACAGGCGTACTTTTTAATTCTATCCAATTGTTACTCCTTTCTGGTGTCTCTGATGCAGACTCCGTTACCATAGGTATTCTTCTGAACTCATTCTCATTTATTGTCAAATTAGTAGGTGGGCTTGGTCTATAGGTACTAACCAAATGGTGTGCACCTTCATTGTCCAGTTCCATCCCTTCTCTCCTTCTTTGCAAATGTGAATTCATAGGAATCACTAAAGAACGTTCATCAATTTTCTGATTCTCAAAAACTGGCATTACTGGACCTATCGTTACTGGTACAGTTACAGCTTCCATATTCTTTGTTAATTCTCTTATCTTTTCAGTTAATTCTCTTGTGGTTTTTGCTAATTCAGTTGTATTGTCACTTTCTATCTCCTCATTTTGTGAAGTTTATAATTGATCTTGTGACCTATTTATCTCATATCCTCGTTCGGGATTTTTATTCCTCCCAGTTTCCATTGGCGGTGCATTAGGTGTCACCACTGCAGAAGTCTGTTGGTATGGAGGTGGGTTTCTGTTTAAAATATCTTCCAGCAATTCATCTTCCGTTTCACTACCACCATATCCATACTTTTCCGTAACCACATGTTTCTTTTTCTCTGTACACTTTCTCTTTGCTTCTTCCTCCACTGTAAAAGCTGGAAACAAACCTCCTGTCATATTAGCACATCTCCAACGCTTTAGTCTGTCCTCATGATTCAATCCCCATAACCTTCCAGGCACAAACTCATGATTCTTCAGTCCTCTGAATCTCTCTCGTTCATACATTTCATCTTCCCATTCACTTAAAGCTTCAAACTGTGTCGGTCTAGGTCTATGTTCTAGTTTTATCATTTTCTCTCTCAAATTCCGAAGTACAGCTACACTAAATGAACCATTCTCAGGAAAAGCCAATGCTCCATCATTCTTAGTATATTTTGTCCAATTTACTAACCATATGCATGTATGATATCCGTACTTCAGCATCATATGCGAAGCTGGTGATTTCTGCGGAGGAATTACTTGTCCCTCTCTAGTCACTACCTTTTTGTCTTTCTTAAAGAAGTGCTTAACTTTCGACATCCACGACATTTTCTCTCTACCATATTCATAATACGACATGATTCACAATCTCTTTTCTCCTCAAAAGTTCCGCAATTCAACACTGTTCTCTATGCGTTATTCCAACCAATCCTAGCGCGACTCACACCAACACTCCAATCATAAACTTCCTCGTCACTATTCTATCCGTCAAATCCTAGCGCGACTCACACCAACACTCCAATCAGAGCGGTTTCTGTCTACAGCGCACTGTCCAATCCAGCGCGGCTTTTTCTTTATGTCAGCTCTGCTCCTGTTTCTGTATGACTAGCGCACTGTCCAATCCCAGCGCGGCTTTTGTCTACGTCAGTTCTGCTCCTGACCCCTCCTTTACAAAAATTATCGGCAATTTCTTTTTCATCAATTCTTCGTTAGTTACAACATTTAAAACATATTTCCATTGTCTGATTCGCTAAACCAAAGAAATAGCTTTGTCCATTTACACAAGAATTCTGTATTTTCCAGTAGGCAGCGCTTACCTCTACCCTACCACAGAATTTTTCTGTTTCGCCGATAAAGTAGCACTTCCCTCTACCTTACCCTTCTTTCAAGCAAGCGGTAAACCCGTTTCTCTGGGGATAAAACACATGTGGAGACTATACTGCTCCTGAGAATTAAGGCCAGAGTTTCACAAGAAAACCGGTCGCTATTTCACTCACACACCTTTTATACGGAAAATGTCCCTATCATAACACAACCTGTGTTATCACCAATATGAACTCAGAAAATGCACTATTCCATGTGACTTCTCTTGCCACACGTGTTCCACTTCCTACTTCCCGGAAGCGTGAAAACTTACATATAACATAACGCGACGCAACATAAAGTGTTAGACATGAAATAATCAATAATCACCAAACTAATCTATAGTAACCATAACTCTGCTACCAAGAAATCTGATCCAACTCTAACAATAAAAATTCTTCTCCTATATGCTTCGGTCATCCAGGTACAACTATCCCTCCAATACACAGACTATATCCATATGACGGTGGGGCCCATAACACCGCACATGCATTCACTTACTCATTTATTCCCTGGATTTCCTCCGTCAGTAACCTAGGAGAAAAACAGTAAAACGATTCGCTGGAAGGAGACGGGATACCTCTTTTTAACATGACATAATATTTCTCATTGTTTTAAGGTATTCCGCTCATTGGTCGATGGACCAACTAGTAGGAATCAGTTGATGGTGATTAAGACCAGCTCAATCACAATAAACCTTCTAACATTTTTCATTAATCATTCAGCTAAAGAACCACTGAGTCATTTGTTTAAAGATAATAAAGTTTATATAAAGTTTAGAAGCATGAAATAAGTTTTAGGTTTATTATTCAGATTATTACATTTGTTATCATTATACGAATAAATTGAAATTGCAATGCATACCTATTAGATGGAAGAATAAAGTTCGTCACGGCAAGAACTCCCAAAATCTCTATCTATCTGTTCTGGAAAAGTCTAATAGTTCTAAATGGAAAAATCTATCAAGAATAAAAGTTCTTCAAAAAGCAGCATCTTATGCTCAATTAAAAATATAAAATAGCAGCAGCAGCCTCAGCTCGTCAGCATCAGCAGCAGCAACTCCATACGCAACTAACAGCAGCCAAAAACGGCAAAAAGCAGCTCCCAGCAACCAGCAGCATCATCATCCCTCCCCACCAAGAGTAGGTCTTCTTATACCCTAATTCTAGCTTACTAAATAAAAATGTTGCATCTTTATGGCGAGATTCTCTCTAATTGGTCCATTTGAGTCCTTATACATCTTTTATCAAACTTCCTTGTTCTAACCAGTTCTTTGTGGAATGTCCATACTTGCATCGTTTCCCACAGTTCGTGACATTACTCATCCGCTTCGATCAGTCCAACTTGTATCACTTTCCGATACTTTTTAGGTTCAACAGTTCTTTTTGTCCATTTATTCTTTTTGACTTCTCACGCTTCTTGCTGACCCATCTTGGCACACATTTATTCAGTAAGGTCACAATAGCCTTGACCATACTTTCATCCTAGGCTCTTGGAACGATCACGTGGTCATTCTTGTTCACGGCCTTTCTCCTTGTCTACATTTCTCCTCGCGCACGCGTATTCTAGCTCATGGCGGCCATTTTATATCGCTGCTCAACAGGCCCAAGCGCACTATTTACAAAGATAAACAAAATATAGTTAAGAATAAAGAATATAAACCCTTTCGTTTCCCTCCCGTCATTCTATGTACCCCAATTAGGTATTACCTAGCAAAAAGCAACATATAAAGCCGTCCCTTACTTACCATTGCTATAGTTTGCCACTACACGTTTTGTTTTCAAAGCACAAATCATGCATTTTATTATTCTATTAATACGCAAATATTAGGTTATGTTAGCCACGTCAACAATTATAAGTAAATTAGTTTGCACATAAAATAGCGTGTTACCTTTAACCCTTCACATGTAACATACATTGTTGGTTATTTACTTAAACGAACTTGTTAATCATTTTACGTAAATTATTAGGAGGTTAAATTTTTTCTTTTACCCTGCTCCATCACTTCTCACTGGGTGATCTTCAGCCGCGTCCCGCTGCTCCAAGTCCCATTCGGCTCGTAGAGGCCCACTGTTGCTTAGGCCGCACTACGAGATACTCGCCCGGCAATGGCGGGACTGGCTGCACAATCCACCCGCAGGCTTGTCTCGATCATGCCACGGCAACGGCACGGCGGTGTGGGCCCGATGTGTCAGGGCTTATGATGGCATTACAGGATCTCGATTCCCGGGCTCCGGAGCTCCGCTAAGCTGTGTCCTTCATGTTCGGCGGCTAGCCACGCCCCCTCCTCAAAGCATCATGTGTGACTTTCTGATCACAACAATGTACTTATATGATTCATCAAATAAAATCATCTGAGCTCATAGGAGTGATCACTGGGGCAAGTTTTTCCTGTGTCTTAGACCTAAATACTTTTGATTCAATAGCTCCAGTTCATGGGTACTCACAAACTTTCTCTCGGGGGTCCAAATTTCCAGTGTGGTTTGTGGCCGAGGGCCGCACCGGTGGGGGCGGGGTCTGTGGGGGGGGGGCGGGGTCTGTGGGGGCAGGGCTAGAGAATAAAAAAATCACTACAGTTTCAAAAAACATTAGTAGACCATGCTGTATCTCCAAAGCAGATGTAACTACAAGGAGCACATTTTTATAATATTTTTTTATTATCAGACAATAGCAATCTTAAGAGGGATTGCATGGCAATTTGCAATAACCGGATATTCAGCACATGCCCATTGCAGCACAGGCTTCAGAGTCCAAAAAATAGGTACGTTAGACAAACACTACGAACTTATTTTACATTTCATGTCACCAATTAGTTTTCTGTAATCTGGTACCAAGTCTGAAACGGAAAGCCTTAAGAGCTGATCCAGAAGTATGTCTGTAAGCTTATTTCTGAGTTTGCTCTTCAACAGTCCCATTGTGGAAAATGAACTTTTGCACACATATGTTGACCCAAACATAGAAATTACCTTCTGGGCCAAGGTAAAAAGAAGAGGAAACTTGTCAGAAGGCACAATTTTCCAGAATTCTTCTGGTGCTTGCCCCAAAAAAGATGCTTCGAGGGCTGAATTGTGCTGCATGTCAATCAGCTCTATTTCTGCTTGAGCCCTTTCCATGCCAATATGGGCAACAACGTCAAGATTTCGTGCACTCACCATCCAGGGGTTTTCAACCAGCCTGAACAGAGGGGTGAGGGCTCTGAATTGAGAAAATCGGCGTTTGATCTCCCCAGAAATTTCTTCAAGACTTGCACCAAGGTCTAGATTTGACAGAATTTCTTGTGCATCTGGAAACCTCTGCATCACAGCCAACAGTTTTGGGAAGTGGGTGAAGTCACTATCATCCAGTTGTTCTTTGAATAGCACAAGCTTACTTTCAAAAGCGTAAATACCATTCATCATGGAGCACATAAGCTGTTGTTTACCTTGCAGGGTCAAATTGAGAGAATTAAAATGTGTGAATAGATCGGAAAGAAAATGGAGCATAATAAGCCATTTCACATCCGTTAGTTCTGGGAATGATTGACCTCTACTGTTCACAAAGACTTCAATTTCAGGAAGCAATGCGATGAACCGCTCCAGAACCTTCCCTTTGCTTAGCCAACGCACGTCAGTGTGCATCAAGAGGTCTGTATATTCCGCTTCAGATTCCTGCAGCATTGCTTTAAAAAGTCTATGGTTCAGAGCTTTGGCACGGATAAAATAAACAATTTTCACTCCAACGTTTAGGACATTATTCAGTTGTCCATGCTTTAATTTTGCACACAATACTTCTTAGTGAATAATGCAGTGGTAGTCTATCATAGTCTGTCCTAGGAGCTTCTTTTTAAGCATAGATACGAAGCCTCTGTCATGGCCTACCATGGCAGAAGCCCCATCTGTTGTGATGCTGACAAGAGTGTTCAGTGGTATGTGATTTGTTTCAAAGTAGTTGCACATGCTGTCCAGTATATCTTCTCCTCTTGTGTGCCCTTGCAGTGGTAGAAGGCACAGGAGCTCTTCTTTGGGATGAAGCGATTGGTCCAAATACTTCACCCAAACTAATAACTGGGCCACATCGCCTATGTCTGTGGACTCTTCCATGGCAATGCTGAAGAATGGTGACTCTCTGACTGCTTTTATCACCTGCTCCTGGACGTTTTGACCCATTGCCTCTATTCTGCGTGCACATGTGGAATCTGATAGCTGTAATGCACCGATTTCCTTTAAAACGCTGGCTTTATTAATGTAGTTGTCAAATAAAATTTCGGCTGCTGAAAGGAAACATTTCTTCACCAGCTCTGCATCTGTGAATGGTTTCTTATGTTTGGCAAGCAAGTAGCATATTTTGAAAGACGCCTCTGTAACAGCCTCAGATTCCTTCATCTGGCAAAGGAAGATCTTCTGCTGGGAAAGAAGAGCTTGCTCTAACGATGCCACTTTTGCAGAATGCAGTTTTGAGTTCAGTGGGAAGTTCTCAGTGTATCCAGAGTGTCGCGTTTTATAGTACCGTTCCAGGTTATACCTCTTAAGAACATTTACTTTTTCTTTGCAAAGCAAACAGGTGGCTTTTTCTTTTGGGCATTCGACAAACAAGTACTCTTCTTCCCATGCTGCCTGGAATGTCCTGTGTTCGCTCTGTATCTATCTGGGTCATTTGTAAGGCTTGGAAACTGGACTGCAGGCCATTGCGGAGCTCTCCAGCTCGTTTGTTACTGTGCAATAAGTAACAAGGACCAGGAATCTGATTTTCCACCTGACGACCAATGGACTGACACCGCCGCACGACCGATGGACCGACACTGCGTCACGACTGATGGACCGACACTGCTTCGCGACCGATTCCGCGTCACGACCGATGGACCGACACCGCGTCTCACAACAGATCTGTGAGCAACACCAAAGTAATGTTTTGTTTAAACATACAAAGTAATGGGTAAAACTGCAAATGAAAAACAGGAGACTTTCCTAAAGCCAGTGGTTTATGCAGAAAATGTGTCACTCAATAGGCATGCACACACATATACAAGCGCACGTTCACCTGTAGGTTTCTTATTGCTGAATAACGGATGTTTATTGCTACCCAACTCATTTTATCGACCTCAGATGGATAAAAGGCAGGACCCGCCGGGATTTGAACCTGTGACCATGAGATAGAACACAGGCCCCTGCAGTGGACACATTAGTCCACTGAGCCACCAGACCCGGCATACACACAATACAAGGGTACAGAGTTTGAGGTGGTTTCAGACCGAGGGAAAAAACGGTAACCTGCCAAATCGGTGATCTCGAGTCAAATCCAATCAGACCTAAGTAAATCCAATTAAACCAAATCAAATCTGGCCGCTCTGTCCGTATTGGAAATACAGCAATTGCAGAAAACATTGGAATTGGAACAACTGTGACAGTTGTAACAGATCTAATAGCGGACCATTCTGCACAAATGTAGGGAAAGTCAGCTATCGTAGTAGAAAAAATATATGGAAGGAGCTAATCAGGACAGCGCTATTTGGTGTGGAGCATCTGTCAAACTATAGGAATCTGAAAGGCTCAGATACAATGGTACAGCCTGTAGAGCGGGAATAGGTGAGGGGGAGGGGAGGGGCCAGTTTTCAGGTGGGGGTTAGTAGAGGAGGAGTTCAGTGTTGGGTGTAAGTGGAGCAGTGGTCGAAGTGGATGGAAAAAAGTAGGGGAACTGTGGGCGGAGAATAACCGGAGGATTGGGCCAGTGGGCGGAGTCAGGTGTGGCCAGAAAGAGCAAAACATCCCAATTTTTTGTATTTATTTGGCATTTCATTGCCCAGTTACAGCTTATTACGTTATTTAATTCAACCAATGGAAACACGTGTTTATTTAAGGTTTAATATGAGTTATTGACATTAAAATACATTCACAAAGTGGAATATGTTTCCAATCACAGAAATGTTCCAAATACGCTTAAAAGTGGATTCACAAGCCATTTGTCTCGGTGGCATGCAGTTTCTGTCATCCGCACTTCTCATCCCTTTTTCCACAAGAGCAGTTCAAACATGAATGGGAAAATAGCCTACTTTGCAAATGTTTTCCACATAATTATGGCTCTGCCATATTTGACACATAATACATCATCTGCTGCTTAATCTGACAATTTTAACAAAACATTGTTTGTAGCTCAACTTTGCCCTCTATGTCAGCTGACATCTCTGCTTTTTTTTTTTTTTGGTAAACCTTTTAATTCGTTTTTCCATGTACATACTGGGTATACATTTTATAATGTCATTGACAGTCATGTAACATTCGTCAAGTTATATTGCCATTACAACATAGTAACATCAAGATCATTATTTGTTCAGGTAGGCATCGTGTTTCTTATCATGTATGGATGCTTAGTGAGGATGGGTCTCTCTCTGGTTCGTTAGTTACCAGGGCCTATTCGGTGCATCCTACTGCTCTTAAGGTTGGTTGAAAAGAATCCACCTGTTTGAACAAACTGGGGAGAATAACTCAGGAATGGAAAGGAGGGGGGCTGGGAATAAGGGCATTGGCTGTTGCTGGTCTATTGGCACCAGGTATTGCTCTCACACCGGGGCACGTATGGGGTGCCAGTGGGAATGGGGGGGTGGGACCTGTCTGGGGGGTTCCTGTGTTGCTCGGGGCGCTTCGGGATCGAGCTCCGTCTGAGTCGCAGTTGGGGTATTCGTAGGGGTGTTATGTGTCTGTTTGAAACTGTGGAGGAGCATTGACCACTCCATGGATATGTGGCGTCGTCGTGTTCTCCGCGCCTCCTCTAGCCTGATTGCGTCCTCTGCGGCGACTCCCCATTTTTGGACTGCCCCCCTCCATGCTGCTATCGGGGGACCGCTTGGCGAACGCCAGTGTAGTGTAATGCTGCGCTTAGCTAGGAGTAGGGCCAGTATCGCAAAGCGACTCTCCACCTTCTTCTGCTTTTTCCGTTTAAAGAGCCCCAGGGCACTGGCCTCCCAGGAGGCGAGGCCTGCCAGACCCGTCACCATCGCGGCGTGTACTCCTGCCCAGTAAGGCTGCAGGGTGGGGCATGACCATAGCATATGAACAAATGTAGCCTCTGGTACATGGCAGCGTGGGCATTCAAAGTGCGTCGCAGGTAAGAAGCGTTTGAGCCGCTCCGGCGTGAGGTACGCGCGATGTAGAATGTTGAATTGGAGGTTTTTAAAGCGTTGATTACGCGACACTTTTTTATGATGCTCCAATGCTGCGAGCCATTCCTTATCATGTAGCGCCCGGCCAAATTCCTCTTACCACTTTAACCGTAATCGTGTTAGTGGTACACATGTGAGGTCTATGATTGATTTGTATATCCAAGTGACAAGGTGTCTCCCTGCTCCCATATTCAATATCGCGTGCAGTGTGGGGTGTGTTTTGGTTTCTCCCTCCGTCAGGTCCCATGTCCTCCCACAGTCCGCTATGAGCTGCCTGTGAAGCAGGAATTGTCCTGCGGGGAGCCCACTCCCCTCCGCCAGACCCTCAAACGAGGTTAACTGGCCGTCTGTGAACAGGGTCTCCACCTCTGTTAGTGCATATTCTGTCCAGGTTTGTAAATCTCTAGATTTGTAGTGGCTATGTCCCCTAGGGAGACCCGCTAGTGGCAATAATGGGGAGTACATTGGCGTCGCTCGAGAAAGACGGTGAATCCTTAATATACAGGATCTGGCCACCTTCACCAAAACGGAGTGGGAGGGATTGGGTTTGGTCCCTGGGAGGAGCATTCGGGTGATCTCTGGAGTTGACAGTGTCCCCGTTGACGTTTCCGTTTCCTCTAGGTGACGCCCCGCTGTCCAGCGCGAGATCCACTGCAGTTGTGCTGCAAGGAAGTAGGCCTCAAAGGAAGGGGCTCCCAACCCGCCACGGTCTCGTGGCAGCTGCAGTGTTGTCAAAGCTACTCTGCGGCGGCCTCCGCCCCAGATTAGTGACAGTAGCAAGGAGTTTAGTTTTTGAAAAAAGGCCCGTGGGGGGATCACTGGGACATTTGCAAAATAATAGAGGAGACGGGGTACCATTATCATCTTTGATAAAGCCACCATCCCTATGGGGGCCAAGGGAAGCTTACGCCAGAATTTGACCTGGGCCTTGATCCCTCGCAGGGCCCGAAAGTGGTTGCCCTCGAGGAGATCTCTCGGAGTATGGTATAGCCTGATTCCCATATACCTAGGAGCATTCCCGTTCCATGCTAACTTGATTTCCCTGGCAGTTATCTCCCAATGGGGGGCGTCTGGATGCAGGGGATAGATAGTGGATTTGGCCCAATTCACCTTCAAGCCCGCTGCCCTCCCGAAGTCGTCGAGTGTGGCCCACAGAGGTGTGAGGTCTGTTGTGATGTCTCTGACATATATTAGGAGATCATCCGCGTATAGAGCTACACTATGGGTTCGCCCCTCGAGTGGTATACCCCACAGTTCGCCTCCCTCCCTAAGTCTTATCGCCAGCGGTTCCATCGCGAGGGCGAACAGCAACGGGGGCACCCTTGACGCGTACCACGGGATACCTGGATAGGTGGAGAGATGTGTTGGCCTATTCGGACCCGGGTGGCGAGGCCGGTGTATAGCAGTTTAATATATGCCAGGAGTTGGGGTCCCATCCCCACTCGTTGCAGAACCGCAAATAAATACTGCCACATCAAGGTGTCAAAGGCCTTTTCTAAGTCTAGTATAAGGCACGCGGCGTACGGGAACCAGCCCCGTACACCGTCTTGGATATGAAATAGCCGACGTATATTCTGAGAGGTGTTTCTCCCTGGCACGAACCCACACTGGTCAGGGTGTACCAGGCGTGGGAGCACCCCCGTTACTCGGTCTGCTAGGATCTTCCCCAATATTTTGCAGTCTGCCGTTAGTAGGGTAATGGGTCGATATGATGACCTAAGTAGAGGATCCCGATCTGGTTTGGGGAAAGTCACTAGTATGGAGTCCCGCATGGACTGGGGGAGTGTTTCCGCCTCTTGCGCTGCCCTATATACTACGTCCAGCTGTGGACTAGTTGCTGGGAGAATGTGTGGTAGTATTCTATGGGGAAACCGTCATGGCCTGGGGCTTTGTTTTTGGCTAAATGATGGATCGCGTGTTTGATCTCTGCTGTCGTGATTTGTTCGTCTAGTGAGGTCTGGTCTTCTTCTGTTATCTGTGTTATAGTAATGGATTGTAGTATTTTTTGGATGTGTTCTTCTCTGTCGGGGAACGGTTCCCTGTACAGGTCCCTGTAATATTCATGGAAAGCGAGCATGCTATCCGCCTGCGCGTAAATGATCTCACCTGTCGTGTTTCTGATGCTGCTAATGGGTTGTGTATTCAGGTCCTGCCGGACGAGCCATGCAAGCAGGGTTCCGGCTCGGTTTCCCTCTCTGTGAGTTCTGGCGGCATAGGCACGGAAATTGTATCTGCGCAGATCTGCGCAAGCCTCTGCGTATTTGGTCTTGGCCTCTGCTATGTGTGTGTGGAGAGTTGCCTGTGTGTCTGCCTCTTTGGATAGCTGCGCTAAGCGTTGCTCCGTCGCTTGTACCGCCTGCTCTAATGTTTTCCGTAGCCCCGCAATTTGTCGGATGCATGCCCCCCTCATGACCACCTTAAAGGCGTCCCATTCGAGTGTCCTAGAGCCCGTGGAGTGTGCATTTTCAGAAAAGTAGTTTTGTATGTTCTCCCTCTGTTCATGTTGGAACACCGGATCCTCCAAGTAGTCTCGTGGGAGCCGCCAGGTGGGGACTGGCAGTGCGGGCTGGCGCCAATCTGAGAGTCAGAACATGTGCATCGTGATCTGATATCACCCTACCTAGATAGTCCGAATGTTGAGCTTGGGGGAGGATTATGTGTGTGCACATGAATCGGTCCAGCCGCACTCGTAAGTCATGGGGGATTGAATGGAAGGAGTAGAGTTTAGTTGCCGGATGTGCATGTCGCCATGCATTCGTCAACGACCAGTGGTTTGCCCAGGCCTGAAACCGGGCTGTGTGCGCGTGGGTTTGCGATGTTGGGGCTGGTGGGTAAGATCTATCTAAGTTGAGATCTAACGTGCAGTTGTAATCTTCTCCCAAAGCCCACGGTGAAGATGTGAATTGAGCCAAGCCGCGTGATAGGGTTTCCCAGAATAGTGTTTGTTCTGTATTGGGGCGTAGATGCTACCTATTAGTATTGGCTGTCCATCCAATAATCCCTCTAGCAGGGCGTATCTCCCTTCGGGATCTATCTTTCTATTAGTCTCCAAGAAGGGGACTCCCGGCCTGAACCATATGAGGGCTCCTCGCGCGTATGCTGAATACGTCGTGGCGCAAAAGGTTCCCCGCCAGGGTTTTTTAAGCTTATCTAATTCCCCCTTTGTGAGGTGGGTTTCCTGCAATAGTATGACCTGCGCCTACTGGCGTTTAATATAAGCATAAACGGCGTAGCGCTTCCGAGCTGTATGTATACCCCGTGCGTTTAGAGTGAGAAATTTAACGTCTGCCGACGGGCTCATGGTGGTTGATAGGTCACGCAGTGAGGGAGGGAAGCCCCGGGGGTCCCACTTAAAAACCCCATGGAGAGCTTGGTGGTGCCCGGTGTGAGGTGTAAGTGTGCCAGCGAGTGTTTCAGCCCTTTGTGATGGGGTTGGTATGGGGTCAGGATAGGGCGAGGGGTTGAACTAGAACTCTTTGGGGTTGAAGACCCAATACAGGGGATCTGCTGCAACAGACATCACATCCAAACCGGTACAACCGCGTACCCACTAACGTTTCGGGGGGAGGGGTGTTTCGTCTGACTCGCGCGAACCACTGAGACTCGTCGCGCCAGGTGGGTCCCTTATAGTTCTGTGTGTAGCTAGTGGGGGTCACCCTCCTCTGTGGTGGCTGGGGGCTAGTGCTATCATGACACTTAGTGTGCTACGTGGAATTAAGGAGCTAGGCTGCTCTTGCGCTCCGGGGCAATGTGTCAACAGTTGTGAGTGAGCTTTATATAAGTGTGTCAGCCGTCTGTGGCGTGACGGTGGGCAGGGTCCCAGAGTTCTCATTAGAGTCACTAGAATCATTTGGATCTTCTTCGGGCGTGAAAATATGCGGAGTGTCCTCATGGTCCGAGGTGGAGAGATTTGCCCCCATTTCTGCCGCTGCTTGTATGTCCTTCCGGCGCTCCGCTATGATCTGCTCCAGGTCTGGTAGTGGCAGTGTTTTATGAAGTGGTTGCTTTCCGGATTGACTCCGGGTATTCCGTACTCCGCGTCTTGGAAGCCTGGTTGTCTTGGGCCCCGATGCTCTGGCGCTCTTCTGATTTGGGCCAATCTGTAGGTTCAGGTCCATCCAGTCTGTTGCTTCCTGCGGATCTGTAAAGAATACTGTAGTATCGTTATGAATTATTTTGAGCCTCGCCGGGAACAACAGAGAGTATTGAATGTTTTGATTCCGTAGTAGTCTCTTTATCTCAAGAAATGACGCTCGCTTCCGCTGTACCGCTCTGGAGTAATCTGGGAAGAGCATGACATGCTTATCCTCTACCGTGATGGGAGCATTGTGTCTGGCCGCTCGTAATATGGCATCCCTGTCCCGAAAGTGGAGCAGCTTTACTAGCATGGGGCGAGGATGCGAGCCCGGGGGCGGTCTCTACGCTGGAACCCTGTGCGCCCTTTCGATCGAGAAGTAAGAGGTGAGTTCCTCCCGCGGTGTAAAGGACCGGAGCCGGGCCTCTGTATATTCAGGACACGCAAGTTACTTCTTCTGGTGCGCCCTTCCAGATCGTCCGTTCTGTCCTCCAGAATCGCGAAACGGGCCTGTAAGTCTTTTATGGAGTCCTGTTGTGCTTTAGTTTGAAGTATCATTGCCGACAGCGTTTTTTCCCCATCTGCCACCTTGTCCGCCAGCTTTCTGTGGTCGTCACGTAACATATTGAGGTCCGTGGCTAGGGTGCCGAAGCGCTCCTCCATGGTAACATGAGTGCTCTATGGCTGCTAGTACCTTGTCGAGTATTTCCGACATGATGGCGTTGGGGGTCTGTGCTTGCCTTCTGACCTGCTGGAGCTGCGGACCCCGGTCTTGTCTGGCTAGGGGCCTGGGGTCCCCCAGCCGTCTTGAGGCGTCCCATAGTCGCGGCTAGCGATGCGAGCACCCAGCCACCCCTTTTGTTTGGCTAGCTGGGAGGGGTATCCACGACTTTCCGGTTCTGGATCAGTTCGTCGTTGTCGTTTTCGCAGCACCCTCCTGGAGGGGTGGTGGGCCTTCGGGTAATGCGCTGCGGCGGTTCCTGGCAGGACTGGCCTCCCTTCCTCCTCAATGTTTCCGTGGGTGCCCCAACCAGGCCTCTGAGTTCGGGCTGATTCGGGCCTAGTTTGAAGGCCCCCTCTTCGATGATCCGTGCCGGGGCTATGGTTCTGCTTGCGACCAACTCGTGTGAGCGGCGGGTGATGTCTGCTGCTGTTGGGCCCCTTGAGAGGCTGTCCGTAGGGACGTCGTAGTGTAGCTATGGTTTGTGGATGGGAGGGGGGGGAAAGGGGAGCCCCCGGCTCTTTCAGCACCGTTCCCTGACTTGGCTGTTCAGGCTTTGCGCCTCGTTCTGTGCCCCTTTCGCCACCGCCCTTTTTCCCCCTTTTAGGCCACCCCGTGGGAACACACCTCTTGGCCATATCAGCGAATCTTGGTTAGGGAGGAAGTCCTTTTGCCTCTCAAATGTCCGCGGCGATATCTCAGAGTTCCACTCACTAATCTCGGGAGCAAGGTGACGTGGAGCCCCTCGTGCCCACTCCTCTTTTCCTCGGCTTGCGCGTGCCCTCGGTGGTGCCCTGCTTGGGGTAACTCTCCTCCTAGGCTAATGCTGCTGTGGCCCCTGGCTTTCTCCAGGCCCCATAAGATTTCCGAGGGGAGACTAGGAGAGCCCCTTCACTCGGCAGAGATCATCCGGTAATCGTGGCGGAGGGGGGTTTCGGCCGTGTTTTCACGGCCCGCGGCCTGATTCCCTCCCCGCCCCCTTGGTTTCAGGTTCAATTCTCTCTTCTTTCACACCCATGTAGTACCTGTGAATTCCTTGTTGCCCCCGGGTGGGCCGCAGCCCCTCCTCTGGAGAACCTGGGGCTCGAGGTGGCAGCGAGTGTGTGGCCTCGTCCTGGGGCCCAGGAGGTTGCTGGGTGGTGTTCAGGGGTCGTTGCGGGCGCGCGATGGTCGCCGGTGTTAATGGAGCCCGCCACAGGGTCCCTCCCGGTCAGGCATCCAGCAGTGCTTCTCGGAGGTGCAGCTTACGTCCACCTCTGGGTCCCGCCTTCCTCCACTGTCAAACGCACTTCGGTGCCCCCTCGCTCACCTCCCGGGGCCGATCCGCCCCTCACAGTCACTAGAGTCCCGGTCCTTCAGGGTTTCTCCATCAGCCTTGGGAGTCCGCGGACGGCCGCCATTTTGGAGTCAGGCGGCCCCTGCGCGTGGATCGCCAAAGATGTTCCGTTTTCTCCCTTTGCTGTTCTGGACCTCCGTTCCTGCTGACACCCCTGCCGTTCAGGAGTGCGGCGCGAGTCCTCCGGTGTAGTTTGGGGCCCCCGCTGCGGTCGATGGATGCCGCTTGACGGGGACCCGGCACGGAGCTCTAGCGAGTCGCGTCCGCCATCGCGGCTAGCGAAGCCACGCCCCCAGCTGACATCTCTGCTTAATGCTGGTGGAAATTATTTTGCCAAACTACTGCTTGTTCAGCTAAATTCCCCTTTAGAACAACTGGAGGCCAAGAAGCAGCATTGCTTGATATCAGGTCATAAGAACTGGACACACTAATTTAGCATTGACACTACTTCAATAATAGTAATAATAATAATAAACTACACGGCACAACTGAAATGCATTTTAGTTAAAAACTAGGAAAACGGACACATCAGTCAAGGTTTCTTAAATTTAAAATATGAAATCATATGGCAGCTATGTGTAGATGAGGGTATATTTCATTTAAAATAACAACCATCAGCACTGCCTTGCCAACTCGAGACCTACTGGGTTTGTCCTTGCTCGTTTTCACTTGTAAACCATTTTCAAACATCCAAAATGGTGTTCTCATTTTTTTCCCAATAACGTGTCTATCAATAGTGTAATTTTGGTAGTTTTTTTTTTTTTCCAGTTTCTAAACTGCTGCAAAGCCTAACGCCTCTCTCACTTCCATACACATTAGTTATACAATAATTGAATTAAAGACTTCCAAACCACACCCTGTCTGTGGATCTGCTAATTCACAAAGCATATATGCGACGCTTAGTGTGCGGTCATCAAATTACAGTTCACTTGAATAAAAGATGTAAAATATGACCTATAAACACAGAATCATCTCCATTGCCTTTGAATAGGATGCATGTGCAAAGGGCTATAATTAAACATTGCAGCTTTTTGTGCCATGCAGTTACTATACAGTTAATTAAAAAGCTGCAGAGGGATAAACATGGCAGACATCCAGAGATAGAGGCGTGGGGGACATTTTGAGACAGGTGGGGAGAAAGAGGAAGCGAGATGATGAGTCTTGAGCCAGAGAAAAGGCGCAGGGTGAAAGAGTAACACATGGGGAAAGTAAGAAAGAGACAGTTGGAAAAACAGATGAGAGACCCTTACATTGCATCCTTAAATATGATCCTGTGCTTACCTCTGGGTGTGAAGATCAACCTGCGGCAGGGCGATGGAAATCAAGCTGGTTGTGGAGATGGAGGCAGATGTGGTGATGGAGCTGCTGCTGCCAAATCCAAGCAGCGAAGAAGGGGCTGTGGGCCAAGTTGAAGTGCAAGCTGCGTCCCGGGATGAGGCTGCTGCGTTTCCAAGAAGAGGCTGCTGCGTTTCCAAGAAGAGGCTGCTGCATCCCGGCGGAGAGGAGAGGACGTCCTCGGGCAGTGAAAGAGGCTCTGGCGGAGAGGAGAGGTCGTCCTGAGGCAGTGAAGAGGCTCCGGGGCGAGAAGAGGCTGCGGGCGGAAGAGAAGAGGCTGCGGGCGGAAGAGAAGAGGCTGCGGGCGGAAGAGAAGAGAAGGACGTCGTCGGCACCACGGACACAGGAAGCTTCCCAAAAGGCCCTTTAAAAGTCTGCTGTGAAAGCGCTTACAGCTGACTTTTAAAAGGCCTGTGCTTCCCGCCGGTGCCGTGCGTGACGTCACAGAGGCAGGCACAATCGGAGGCCAGCAGTAAACAGAGAAGATGGCTGCAGGAGCATACGTAGTGAATACGTATTGAATATGTATTCACTACGTATGCTCCTGCGGCCATCTTCTGTGTTTACTCGTAAGAAATGCAAGGCAAGGTCCGCGGGCTGCCAATGAAGGCCTGCCGGGCCGCTGGCGGCCCGCGGGCCTTACTATGAGTACCCGTGCTCCAGTTCATTGTTGGGAGCTGTCCATCTCAAACCTCCGTTCGGGTCACTCTGCTGTTGTTGCTCAACCACCATATGCACTCACTCCTTCTGCAGGGTTAGCAGGCTCCTACCCTCTCCCAGCACGCAAGCAGGCAGGCTTTTAGGCTCTTTGGGACTGGTATATAGCCCATCCAGCAAGAGATCCAAATCGGGTCGCGTTTCCTCCCCTATGGGAAACTGACGAGCATGCAGACACTAGCGCTGGCTGCACACCTGTCCTCTGAGTACTTTTTGAAACACGCCCTTGCTTGGCCATAGAGGATTGGAACTAAAACAAGTGGGGTAGTGGGGTCCCACTTTTAATCAGACAGGAAAGGTGTGTCCACTGTCTGCAACTGTAGAACCACTTTGAGGTCTTTCTCCTTTAAGTGTTCTTTCCAAGCTGCTCTCCAGACACAGCTTTTCTCAGAGCAGGGTAGTCTCCATCCTAGAGCACCCCATCAGAGACACAAATAGGTGTGAGCTTCCTGCACCTGGCTCACATCTGCCAACTGAAAGAGTAATCAGGCAGAGACAAAAGGCCCGGGCCTCACCTAAAGGTTTACTCACTTTGGCATAACAGAGTCTACAGTCCCACTCCCCTCTCCTACCATCCAGCTAATGTCAGTATTCAGCAAGACTAATCAGTTCTTTTCTAGTAAAAAGTGTAATCAAAGTAGCTCTGCCTCCACTTCCCTCACCTCAGTGTTTAGGTTTCCCTCTGCTTCAGGAATGTAAGCAATGCACTTCGCCTGTCTGGGAAACAGCCTCATCTCCATCTTGTGCAAAGGCCAGGCCTGGGGTGTCCAGAAAGGGGCCCACAGGCCTCCATTACTCTGGCTCGCTCACCATGCATGTATCATGCAAGCTACCCACACATAAGCACACACAACATACACTAGGGATGTCAACAGTAGGAACTGGCTAAGCACAAAGAAGTGGAACTTTACATGAGTGAGGCAGTAGGCCTCCTTCCTGTGATGTAAATAAATAGGTCAGGTGACAATATGGAATCTCAATAGACTGTTACACTGCCAGCACTGCTATATGTTAACCCAGGGACAGTTGTCGACTGTCTGTTAATGAGGGCGTGCTTGGTGCGCACCTTCAGGACAGATCCAGGACCTACTCATCTCATAGGTAATTCCTAGGCCTCTCTGTACATTAGATTAGCGTCATGGCAAGGTCAACATAAAAAAATCAGCATACTAGGTACACGCAGTCAGGCATTCATGGCAGGGGAACCAGACTCTATATCATGCAGGGGGCATTCCATTGCATCAACAAGACCTAAACATTCTATTCAATCCCCAATTACAATTTCTCCAATATTGCAGAGTGTCTGCTAGGAATAATTGTGTCACATTCCCTCAGGCCTCTCAAACACCTGAGACTTTTTCACAATGTTACGCCTAGTGCCAGAGAGTGGGGCATTACTACAGTTGTATAAGGCACTCGGAAAAAAGAAAAAAGACTCACTTCCTGTGGAATCTAAATGGGAGCGGCTCTGTTTGAAGGCATGTAATGCTAAAGCATCGGATGAGGCATGTACATCACAAAAAAGATATCTTTAGATGCCAGAATGAAGCGAAAACTATTTCACTTACTACATCATGCATACCTTACTCTTGCCAAGCACCCAAAAAGTGATGCTTACTGTAAATGCAGGGTGTGAAATGCTGGGTTCTTTCACTCGCTCTGGGTATTTCCAAGATTCCGCAATTTTGCAATGATGTCTCTTCATGATCATCAAGGCATACTGCTTGCTGTTGGCACTGACTCCATCAGATATTGATTAAATGGGCAAAAAGGGTACTCTGAAAGAGAAAGATTGGTGGCTCTATTGGTATGAAACTGCAAGATGGTTTAGTGAATTGGAGAGCATTTCTAAAAGCATTATTATAGCCATTCAACACATCCCTGCCATAGTGATTAATAATATTATTTATGAAAAAGTCAGGATGATATTCGGTCTTTCTGCAGCTGCCAGGGCTGCTCTATCATCTATATGCAGACAGTGCTAATCTCCATGTGTTGATGGGTAATACTGCTATTATTAATGGTATATTTTTGTATTTTCTTCAAGGGAGTCCACAGGTTTCCTAGCACTGATTATTGTTCTTTTATTTATTATCTGTGCATTGACTTGCACATGCTCATATATAATGTTTGTGTTTAACAACTGCACCATATTCAGGGTAAAAGAAGTAATGCAATTTTGCAGCTGGGGCGTTTTCAGCATAATTATGGATTTGCAATGCGTGTCACATTCTCTATTATCTACTTCTTAATCTGCAGGTAACAGATGTTGCCACGCAGAGGAATGTCCTTCGCCAAGACTGGTCACCTTTCTGTTGCTTATTGCTATATTTGGATATTAAACTTGTACTAATGAGGTGAAACCTAAGTCCAGACAATGTTAACTGTAAAAATGATAAACAAATTAAGGAATACTATCACAAAATGTGCCGCATTATGCCGGGTGGGTTCATCCTGCACAGATGTTCCTCAGAACTTATATCTGCAATTTTTGTGACAGTGACATGGCAGCTTCGAGCTGCATATTCTGAGCTATTTTAAAGTAAAAGCTCTGCAGTGCCCTAGAAACCCTCAGACAGATTGTCTGACAAGGGTGGAATGCCACCATAACACTCTTTGTCCAATTGAAGTTTCTTTTAAACTTCTATTGGTTGTACACCCTGAGATCAGTCTTCCGGAAAGGGCAGGCAATATAGGTCAAGAAAGTAATACATTGATTCATAAGTATGTTGAATGATTCTTGCGATCCTTTGCATTGATTGTTGGTTGAGTCTAGTATCAAAATGTCATTTAACATCCTGTTTTTGTCCCCCTTTTTTTCAGCTTTCACTGGTTTGACCATGAGTGTGCCAGATTACCTGCAGTGTGCTGAAGACCACCAAACACTCTTAGTGGCAGTTCAGCCTGTTGGGGTTATCCCAGAGGAGAGCTTCTTCCAGATATTTAAGAGAATTTCCACTGTTTCCCAGGTCAGTGTCCGTGACTCCCAACGTGTCCTCTACATCCGCTACCGCCACCATTATCCTCCAGAAAACAATGACTGGGGGGATTTCCAAGCTCACCGTAAAGTTGTGGGACTCATCACCATCACAGACTGCAGCCACACCAAAGACTGGCCCCAAACCTTTGAGAAGTTCCACCTGCAGAAGGAGATCTATGGCTCCACACTGTACGACTCGCGGCTCTTTGTCTTTGGGCTACAAGGGGAGATCGCAGACCAGCCCCGCACCGACGTAGCTTTCTACCCAACCTATGAGGAATGCGACACCATAGAGAAGCGAGTGGAAGATTTCATCGAATCTCTTTTCATCGTGCTGGAATCCAAGCGTCTCGACCGGGCAACCGACAAGTCTGGAGATAAGATTCTGCTTTGTGTTCCTTTTGAAAAGAAAGACTTTGTAGGTCTTGACACTGATAATAGGTGAGTAGTTGTATAAATGTAATTCTTTTAGTTTCTGATGATACGTGGGACTTGTTTGTAGCATTTTAACTATATTTGTTTTTTGTGTTGATATTTATTCTGGTTTGTACATATGTTAATTAGCATAAAAACATGAAAAGGAAATCCCATGCAATTACTAACTATCTGTAATAGACTCTGCCTGTTGATCTATGTGGTTTATGGCATGATTTTTGTGAGTGCAGTATCATCAGTGAGGCAGAGGTGTCTGTTCACCAAAGGTAGGTAGTGTTGTAAACCCGTATTCAGATATGGTTCTGTAGAGTAAAAAGGGGGCTGACATAACCCATACTTTTATTTACGTAGTGTAATCCGGTGAGGGGCTGTGAAGCTAGATGTTGATCAGAAGAAGTCGCTCAGGGCTTGGTATGATGTAGCTGCTCTGATCCTCTCTGGACTATAGAACATGGGCTTGTACAACCATTTTTGTTGAGATAGTTCCTTACTTGAATGACCTGTGAGTAATTAGCCCCTTTTTGGGCTGATGGATTATAAATGATGAAAAGAACAATATATGCTCAAGAGTTCAGAGAATTCTTATCATATTTTCCAGGCTCAAGAGTGGAGCTCCCAGAGTCCGCGTGAAATTGCAATTCGCTCCAGGTTACGATTAGTACAGTTAAAGATTTTGCATCGCATTTACTATCCCAGCACACACCTCTATACATGGGGTAGGAGTCAGTCGGCCCTCTGTCTGAGGGGTTGCCAAGGGGAGGGCTCCTTCTATCACATACTGTGGGAATGCCCCGAGATAGTTCCCTTCTGGACGAAGGTCACAGACATTATGTCTGCGGTGGTGGGAGACCCGGTCCCGATGGAGCCAAGGTGGCTGTTGCTCATGATCAAAGGGGATACGGACTGGTCCAGATATGTAGAGCTTTGGCTGGCTTTGGCAGCGGGGTAGCGAAAAGGAACATCGCCAGGGGTTGGGGGTCACAGACACCTCCGCAATGGGAACAGTGGAGGCGAGACCTTGATTGGTGCCGACGGGCTGAAGAGACCATATACAAAAGTAGGGGGTGCATTAAGAAATGGAGGAAAGTGTGGGGGCCCTGGTCGAAATACAGAGAATCGGAGGGGGTCGGGGTTTGATTACAGTAATGATGTATCCCACTTGTGTCCTCCTATGTCTTTACTAGTTAAATGTACAGCTACTCCCTGTCATGCCTTATGGTTACTATCTGTCTTTGAATGGTCTTATGAGCTATGTTAATAAAAAGAATTATAAAAAAAAAAGAGTGGAGCTCCCTCCTTTCAGGTTGTTGCTTAGAGCCTGCCTAAAGACAGTCTAGAGAACCTCCTGAAAGGCTGACCCTCAGATGATGGTCTGTATGTGTTAGGCGTTTTGGACAAATGAGACATGTTGTCCTGTTTCCTAGATGGTTATTCTGTGCCTAAATGAAACAATACACTGTATGTAGGTTAATGCTGTTTGACTGCCTGACATTTGAAAGATGGTATGCTTTCTCAGTGCCATATTAAAGGGGGTTTACTTTCTCCTCTTTAAAATGATCCTCAACAGAATGAGCCGATCCATAGTATTCACTCTTAACATTATGGTAAAATACTTGCTAACATTTTTTTTTTTTATACATTCTTTTCTCTAATTTATGACCTTGCTTTGCCCACACCCCGTCTGAATCCATTTGCATGTGTTAACCTCTTGTGGTACCATCCATTCCAATTCTGATCCCTTTTCTAAGTCGATGGCAGTCGCTGCCAGTGAACAACCTTCTTTTTCTGACACTAGGTCTGCTCACTTCTAGCTTACACTGCATTTTGTGATCCCTTCTCAACAACTGGCTGCTTTATATTCAAGGCCGTTTATGCTTCTGGCCTGTCTGCCTCTTAATTCAGGCCAGTTCAGTGACCTAGTTCAATAAAGTAAATTATTTTTTATTTTCCGGGGAAAAAAGAAATTCAGAGGTTTTTTTGGCATTGATAGAGAAAACGTAGAACATTGCATCACTTTTTAAGGAGCAGCACGATTAAAGCAGATAATTACAAACGTCTTTAATTCGGAAATATGGTCCAACTATCAGTCACAAATCCTAATTTAAACTTTTCCAGGATTGAACACTGTTTTAAAAAAAATATATATATTTTTATTGATTTTAAATGATAACATCGTCATTGAAGCAATGTGCACCATAAGTACAATAATTGAACATAGCTATCCACATCAACAGTGGTGAGTCTGAGTTATACAGGAAAAAGCCCACAACATCTTTTAGCCAGTGTAATGTGTGTTCCCCACCCTGTTCATTTACCAATCGTTTCTCAACATTCCCACCCTCTAGTGTATATATATATATAATAAATTTGCATCTTATCTGTGCCTTGATACATGCTCTCGCTATTCCATTAGGTAACTTTCTAGTACATGCGTTATAATCTTCTTCAGTTACATCCTGTGTTTGTAGCTGACTTATTAGTACTCATTACCTCCTGCATGCCCTTGCGCCTCAATCTCTGACCATTCACGTGCTCTTCCATCTACAAACAAGTCTCCTATTTCCTAAATGCCTACCGATCTGAGGGCATTTACCACTGCCGGTTCCTTACAGATCGACAGCCAGCTGCACAATCCTATTGGGGTAATGGGTGACTACAATATTGCTCCAGCTTATTGTTTAAGCACGAATTGCCACGCATGTATCGTAGCATTCACAGAGTCTAGCACTCCGGTCCTGCGTGTGGAGGCCTGAAACATCAATGCCGGGAGCGGCAAAGGGGCAGCTACCATTTTCTCTATATACATATGGGGTGTTTCCGGCACGTCGTGTATACAGGCATGCGCATGCGAGCATTGCGCCACTCTGTAGTATTGGTCCAGATCTGGTGCTCCCAGGCCACCCATCGAATAGGGCAATGTGAGAATGTCCCACTTAACTCTCGCTTGTTTCCCTGCCCAGGCTAGTTTAATCATCAGCATTCTAACTTTCTTGAAAAAGTGTCTTGGGAGTACCATGGGGATGTTCACGAAAAGAAATAAGAACCTTGGCAGTACTACCATTTTCATAATAGACACGCACCCCATCAATGACAAAGGCAGTCTTATCCAGCGCTCTATATCATCCTCCAGGTTGCTCACTAATTTCCCATAATTCTCTGTAAATACTATGTCGGAGTCCGTGTGTACCTTAACACCCAAGTACCGCAAGTCCATTGTAGTGGGTACTCAAGCTCTACGGGAGCAGCCATCGGGGTCAACGGAAATATTGTGGATTTGGACCAATTGACCTTCAGTCCAGACATTTCCCCGTACCTTACCACTTCTCTTAGCACCGGTGACATATTGGTTTCCGGGTCTCTTATATACAATAGTGTATCGTCTGCATAAGCTGATACAATTAGATTATATCCAGGAAATCTAATACCTCTATGGTTATGGTATTCCCGGAGAGCGCAAGCAAGCGGTTCTGCCACTAGCGCATATAATGGCGGCGATAGAGGGCATCCCTGCCGCGTTCCCCTAGAGATTGCGATAGGGGCAGTCACTACGTCTCCAATTCTCACTCTGGCAGAAGGTCTATTATATAGGACACCCACTAGCTGCAAAAAGATTTCCCCGAGGCCCATTCTGCGTAACACCCGACTCATAAAGGCCCACTCTACTGAATCAAATGCCTTCTCTATGTCTAAAAAGACGGCGATCGCTTTGGTCTCTGCTCTAGTATGCTGTATAACTCCGAATACCGTCCTTAAATTATAAGTCAGATTTCTTCCTGGCACGAAGCCTGCCTGTTCTGGTTTCACCAACAGCGGTACGAGAGGGGCCATGCGGTTAGCTAGTATCTTGGCATACAGTTTCGTATCTACGTTGAGTAGGGAGAGTGGCCTGTAGGAAGCACAGTCGTCGGGTTTTTCCTGGTTTTAAAATTGCAATAATCAATGCCTCTCTCATTGACTGGGGCATCTGACCCTCCTCGCTCATCTCTTCAAAGAGCGTCTTCAAATGCGGAATAAGCTGCTCTGCAAACGTCTTGTAAAACGTAACTGTCAGTCCATCCTGCCCTGGGGCACTACCTGCTTTCGTCCCTGTAAGCGCCGCCAGTATCTCGTCTGTGTCTAAGGGTCTCATTAGATATTCCTTATGTGCATCATCTAGCCATGGGAGCTTTATATATTCTAAATATTGTAGTATTTCTTCTTCTCCAGTGTGTGTTCTAGAACTATATAGCTGTGAGTAGTACTGGCGTAATCCGTTAGCTACGTCAGTCGGGTCCCTCAGTTTGTCTCCCTCCTCTGTGGTTATTTCCATCACTCCTGTCAAGTCGCGCCTACTCTTTAGTAGTGACGCCAGAACCGTGCCTGGCCTCTCGGTCTCGCATAAGTCCGTGCTGTGGCATATTTCCCCATGTGTTTCACTTCTTCTTCTGCTGCTTCGTGATATTCAGTCAGGGTAGTTCTCAGTTCCTCACGTGTATCCTCCCCTTCGCCCTCTAATATCTTTCGTTCTATCTCTTTCAGGCGGCTTTCTAGGGTACCCAGGCGACTTCGAATTGCTCTGAGCACTACCGAGTGCTTAGCCATCGTCACCCCACGTATATACACCTTAAAGGTTTCCCACACTGTCGAGAACTTCCCCACTGAGCCAATATTTAATTCAAAGAAATCGTCTATGGCCTCTGCCAATTCCGCCTTAAATGCAATATCTAGTAATGAATACGGCGGGAATCTCCATGTGAATGGTGCAATTCTCTTCTGGGGGCCTTCTATGGTCAGACTTATCGGGGAGTGATCCGAGTACGATCGTGGATGCACTTCACAAGTATGGATCCAAGTATTTATTGCCCTAGAGGCAAACCAGTAATCAATCCTGGTATGCAGGTCATGGGGGGCTGAGTAATGCGTGAAACCCCCTTGTTCGGGAAACCAAAGCCGCCATATGTCTACCAGGTCTAATCGCAATAGCACTTCGTGCATAGCTCTAGCTGCCGCTATAAGTCGACGCAACGGGCCACCCGAGCGATCCTGCTCTGGGTCCATTACGCAATTGATATCTCCACCCCAGATTATTGGCAGTGTGCTGTATTTACTCAGCTTCTCCCGCAATTTCTGATAAAACTGTGGGTTGTCGTAGTTTGGTCCATAAACGTTAACTATTACAATATCCAGTCCTCGACCCCTACATCTAGTGATCACGTACCGACCTTCCTGGTCTGAGTCCAACTTTTCAAGCTGAATAGCTGATTTCTGCCCAGCCCACGTTAGCACCCCCCTGGCATGTGTGGTGTATCCTGCTGCGTTTAAAGAAGATTGTGGTCATCTAGGCTTGCATGTGTTAGCTGGCTTCGAGGTGTTGAAGCTAGTTGGCTAATGGCACCTTAATGTTCAAGAGGAAGCCAGGATCGGTCTACTAATGGTCTCTCTGTCCACTGCCTAACTGGACAGACTCCCTCTACTCTACCACTACACTACAGAAAGGACTCTTTCTGAGTTCATGTGAACAAGGACAAAAACATCATCATTTCGGATGTACATCTGAACTTCAACATGGTTTCCCCATTGGTACTTGTGGTGCCCTTGTCATAGTTTACTAAAATGTTAACATTTAGCCATATTCTTACAGATTGTTCCTAATCCACATATGTAGTCTTTCCTTCTCCCTTCATGTACCTTACTTTGTTGTCTTAAAGTAAGAGTGCTCTTTTGTATTGTTCTCCTTTTTGATAGTCATTCTCCTTTTTGATAATCTGTAGGAGAGTGACCGCTCCTGCACCCCTGGCCTTCATGGTGACATTTCACTAGTAAAGCAATTGCCATTTTTAGGCCTCGCCTGCGACAGCGCATGCGCTGAATGCGCTCTAGCTTGTAAGAGATATTGTATACAACAAGGTGCTTGAAGCCTGGCAATTGCTTAATATTTGTTAGCTTCATTTTCACTCTTATTTGCTGCCCTCTAATTGGGCAGTACATGCTGGCTTCACTTTCTCTTTTTTGGGCTGGAGCATGGACCAAGTACTGATTGCTTCAGCTTGATTGCTATCCTTCTTCGGTGATTGAGGTAATTATTTTATTTTTTCTTCTTCCCTGTCGTCCTTGTTGAACCTTTTGCCATTTGTAGCTATATTTTACTATGCCACATGCACTTCAAAGAAGCCCTTTTCTCCTTTGAATTGGATGTTTGTGACAACAAATGTTATCTGCTTTTATTGTGACCCCAGATGTTATCAGCTTCCTAAAGTATTTTTGCTCATACATGGGGCAACATTTTTTCTATATGAAAGGATTTTTTGCCAATTGTCCTATTTTTTTCTTTTTCACACGTGGTTAGATTAACTGATTTGTTCAAAATCACCGGGATGCTGTGCTGAGACCTAATAAGCACTGGCAAAGCCGATAGGTCTCACCTTTGAGACTATTGGCTCTACTATTGCCTTTTGTTCATGCTTTTTAGCATGGGCATTGCAGACTCAGACAATGATTTGTAGCCATGCTCTATAGCAGCATGGCTACAAATAAGAATAAATAAAGGACTATGATTCATCTAGCACTAATGCACTTAAATAAAAAAAAAAAATGACCATGGCGCCACCATAGCGCCTTTTGAAAATAGTTTTAGCCGTACTGCAAAGCATGTGTGCTACTGTAGAGGATGGCTCCAAACATTGCCAAAGCCAGTAGCTCCCATAGGTGAGGCCTATTGGCTTTGCCGATGCGTGTTTCCCCATTTTAAGCCATTTTATGCTCAAAATGAAGCTACCCCCCCTTTTCCTCCTGTGACTACGAAGGTGCTGATTTATTGACAGCATAATTTTTGTTGAGGTTTGATCCGGAAAGCATGCTGCATGTGTCATGGCTCTGTCCACACTGCTGAGGTAGAGAAAAGATTAGAAAACACAAATGTACATAAAAACATTAGTTTAGCAAAGTTCCTAGTCGGGAGGCCGGTGCAGTGACTTTGCTTTTTCAGGCCGAAGCGGCACTTTTCTGTCACACCACACACACACACTGAATTTGCTATTGTGTCGCTCTGGCATGTGGAGCTCATATAAGTTTCCGTTTTTTCCTTGCCCGACCCCCGGCCTCATCCAGGGTTCTTGTTTGTTGCCTCTGCCGTCACTTGTTCCAGAGCACGGACATATTCGATCGACATTAATATTTGGAATGATAGCGACCTCCCGTGGTCGTGGAGTAGATTTTCAGTGTGAAATTGTGTTTTCACAACCAGACGCAGATCTGATGTGTGGCTGGCTGTGCTACAGAACTGTATCTCAGCTAACCCTGGGCGGAGTTGGCGTAGTGCCACTACGTGGAGTTCCACAGAGTAATGAAAAAAATCCGTGGAACAGGAGCCTGCGGCCAGCTGAGGGTCCGTGTGCCCGGGACGGGGGTCCCTCGTGCCCGGGCAGGCTCCAAGATCCCCCTTGCCTGGCTGGGTTGAGAAGCAGGGACCGGGTCCAGGGCCTGGGTTTCGGGCAGGGCGTGGGGTGTGGGAGCCCCCGTCCTGCGGCTTGCCAAGGGTCCGTCTGCCCGGGACAGGGGTCCCTGGTGCCCGGGGAGGCTCCCCCCTCCCCGGCCTGGCTGGGTTCAGAAGCGGGGACCGGTTCCGGGGCCTGGGCTCCGGCGGGCCCTAGGGTGCGGGAGCCCACGTCCTGTGGCCAGCCGAGGGTCTGGGTCCCCGTCACGGGGGTCCATCGGGCCAGGGCAGGCCTCCCCCGCTTCGCCTGCGTGTCAAGGTGCCTGCGGGCCCCGAGTCAGAGTTCCGTCGGGCCCCCCCCTTGCAGCCATGTGCCTGAGACCCAGCTAAGGGCTCTGATGAGCCCCCGGACTCAGAGCCCCCGAGCCCTCCAAAGGGCAGACGGGAGCCCTCCCGCGAAGGCACGGGGCAGGCAGATTGGCGTCCTTTGGGCCCGGCCATCTGGTCGCTCCTTTCACCTCGGCAATCTGGTCGCGCGCAATGCTTTCCAATGGGGCGACCAGATGGCCGGGCCGGCCTGGAAGTCCAGATGAGGGCTCGCCCGCCTCCCCGATCCCGTGCCCTGGCTCCCCTCCGTCTCTCAGTGCGCACGGGTTACCAGAAAGAACGGTAGCTTTCCTCCGGATTACTATGGACAGGGTATGCCAGAACCGCTCCCGGGCTGGCGGTTCTCAGCCGGGGACCAGATGGGCTAGGCCCGGACAACACCTCCCCAGTGCCCGGGGCTCCCTCCTCCGGCCTGCCGGGCGGCAAAGTGCCCGGGACGGGCTCCATCGGTCCTGGCCAATCCTCCCCTGGGCGTCCGGGCCCGAGAGTTCTGGCCGGGTGCTCCCACCCGGGCTTCGTTCCACACCCTGGGCCCTGGGCTTTCAGGAGCATAGGCCCGGGCCCTTGGTGGCCCGACGCAGGCCCGTGGAGGCCTCCCCCGCGCGTCCTGGCACCGCCGGGCGAGCCCAGGGATGGGTTAAGCTCCGTCACTCAGTGCGCACGGGTTACCAGAAAGAAGGGTAGCTTTCCTCCGGATTACTAGGGACAGGGTATGCCAGAACCGCTCCTGGGCTGGCGGTTCTCAGCCGGGGACCAGATGGGCTGGGACCGGGCACCACCTTCCCCCCTGTCCGGGGCTCCTTCCTCCGGCCTGCCGCGTGGCAAAGTGCCCAGGACGGGCTCCATCGGGCCCCGGGCGGTTCTCCCTTGGGCGTCCGGGCCTGAGAGCTTTGGCCGGGCGCTCCGTCCTCCGCTCCGCCATGGGCCCGGGGCCCGTCGGGCGTTCCCAGCTCGGTTTGGGTTCAGGAGCTCCGGCAGGGGCCCTTGGTGGCCCTGGGGTGGAGGGTGCCCTCCCCACCCCGGGCTCTGTCCTCCGGCCAGCCGCGTGGCAGGGCGCCCGGGATGCGGGCCTTGAGGAGGCCTCCCATGCGCGTGCCGGCCCGAGACCTCCGGCCAGGCTTAGGGGACCGGGCTCCGTCCCCCTGCTCTGCCATGGTCCCAGGACGGGGGTCCGTCGGGCCCGGGCAGGCCTCCCTTCTGCTTTGCCCGCCTGTCAAAGTGCCTGGGGGACCCCGGGTCAGAGGTCTGCCTGGACCACCATCCGCAGCCCCGGGCCCGATGCCCAGCCAGGGTCTCCGAGCCCCCGGTACGCAGAGCCCCCGAGCCCTGCATGGGCAGGCTCCCGCCCTCCTGCGAAGGCTCGGGGCGGGCAGATTGGCGTCCTTCGGGCCCGGCCATCTGGTCGCGCCTTCCCCCTCGGCCATCTGGTCGCGGGCAATGCTTTCCACTGGGGCGACCAGATGGCCGGGCTGCCCTGGAAGTCCCGATGAGGGCTCGTTTGCCTCCCCGATGCCTGCCAGGGCTCCAGGAGGTCGGGCGCGTCCGCTCCTTGGGTCCTCTGTCTTGCGGTGCGCACGGGTTACCAGAAAGGGGGGTACCCTTCCTCCGGATTACTAGGGACAGGGTACTCCAAAATCACTCTCGGCCTAGCGGTCCTCAGCCGGCTGCCGGAAGGGCCAGGACGCCCCCCCATCCCAGGGTTCCGTCCCCTGACCCAACGTGTGGCGTGGTGCCCAGGATGGGGGCCCGCGGGCCTGGGGAGGCCTCACCTCTTCCTGGGAGC
This sequence comes from Calotriton arnoldi, assembly GCA_963921515.1. Classification (NCBI taxonomy): domain Eukaryota; kingdom Metazoa; phylum Chordata; class Amphibia; order Caudata; family Salamandridae; genus Calotriton; species Calotriton arnoldi. The sequence continues at coordinate 5,681,426 of CAWUFW010000113.1, read as the reverse complement.
CCCGACAGGGTCCAGGGGCCCCAGGCTCAGTCTCCTGGCCTGCCGCTCCGCCAGGGGCCCAAGACGGTGTTCCGCCGGGCCCGGGGTAGCCTCTCCCTGCTTGGCTGGGTTCAGGAGCTCCAGCCGGGGCCCTGGGGAGGGCGGCCTCCCCACCCCAGGCTCCGTCCTCGGGCCTGCCCCGTGGCAGGGTGCCCGGGACGGGGTCCTGCGTGCCCGGGGAGGCTTCCGCTGCGCCTCTGGTCCCGTGAGCCCCGGCTGGGTCCAGGGGTCCACCGGGCCCCGGGTCAGGTGCTCCAGCCCTGGGCCCCGGCCTGCTGCTATGCCAAAGGCCCGAGGCGGGGTTCCGTCGTGCCCGGAGAGCCCCCCTCGCTTGGCTGGGTTCAGAAGCTCCGTCCGGGGCCCCTGAGGGCCTGCCGCGTGGCAGGGTGCCCGGGACGGGGTCCCGCGGGCCCAGGGAGGCTTCCGCTGTGCCTCTGGGCCCGGGAGCCCCAACTGGGTCCAGGGGCCAGCCGTGCCTCGGGTCGGGTGCTCCAGCCGTGGGCCCCGTCCCCCGCCTTGCCGCTATGCCAAAGGCCCGAGGCGGGGTTCCTTCGTGCCCGGGGAGCCCCCCTCGCTTGGCTGGGTTCAGGAGCTCCGTCCGAGGCCCCTGAGGGCCCCGGGGAGGGCGGCCTCCCCACCCCGGGCTCCGTCCTTGGGCCTGCCGCGTGGCAGGGTGCCCAGGACGGGGTACCGCGGGCCCGGGGTGGCTTCCCCTGCGCCTCTGGGCCCGGGAGCCCCGGCTGAGTACAGGGGCCCCACTGGGTCGGGTGCTCCAACCCTGGGCCCCGACCTGCCGCTATGCCAAAGGCCCGAGACGGGGTTCCGTCATGCCCGGGGAGCCCCCCTCGCTTGGCTGGGTTCAGGAGCTCCGTCCGGGGCCCCGGGGAGGGCGGCCTCCCCACCCCGGGCTCTGTCCTCGGGCCTGCCGTGTCGCAGGGTGCCCGGGACGGGGTCCCGCGGGCCCGGGGAGGCTTCCCCTGCACCTCTGGGCCCGGGAGCCCTGGCTGGGTCCAGGGGCCCTGCCGGGCCCCGGGTCGGGTGCTCCAGCCCTGGGCCCCCTCCCCCGGCCTGCCGCTATGCCAAGGGCCCGGGACGGGGGTCCGTCAGTCCCGTGCAGACCTCCCCCGCTTCGCCTGCTTGTCAAGGTGTCCGCGAGCCCCGGGTCGGAGGGCCCGTCGGCTCCCCCCCTCGCAGCCCCATGGCTGAGACCCAGCTGGGGCCCAAGGGCCTCCGGCCCCCCATGCCTCGGCGCCCGCTCACCCTTTCGTTAGGGCACAGAGCGACCAGATGGCGCCCTTCGAGCCCGGCCATCTGTCCGTGCCTTTCCCCTCGACCATCTGGTCGCATTGATCCCCTTGGCCACCTGGTCGCACCGATTCCCCTCTGC